>CM076572.1:859746707-860346707 GCA_034641835.2 Pinus albicaulis
AGTTTTTGTAGATTAGTATATCATAAAAAATAATAACACAAATTTTCTAAGGAAGGGTTTGAAAATGGAATTCCTCAAACCTTGAAATGTGTAAGGTGAATTCCTCAAACCAAAGGAGAAACCCATCGGCTATCTGAAATTGGATAAATGAAGTTTACATTGAGAAGTTTTTGGAGCTCTTCTTTCACTATCTCCCTAAGATTTGGATTCATCCTTCTTTGAGGTTGTCTGATTGGTCTACTGTTTTTTTCAATATAGATATGATGGATGCAAGTCTTAGGATCAATACCCTTCATGTCAGTATACTCCCATGCAAATGCAGTAGAATGTTTTTGCAAGATTCTGGTTAATTCTTCTTGTTGTGACTTCTCCAGATGTTTATTAGTATAAAAAATGGGACAGCAAATGAGGATTTTGGACAAAGGCATGAGGCCTTAAAGAGACTTCAAGAGCCAACAATTTTTTAGTGATAAAATTTGTTCCTTGGAGGCTCAAAAAAGATCTTAGCCACCTTTTGGTATAACAAAATATTATAGGTGGCTAACAGAAACCATCAAAATCATTATTGACCCAGAATATATTAATTTGGTAGTTCAAACTTCTCATTCAATATTGGGTGAGCCCCTGGTGCTTCTTGGGTTGACATCAATGACAATCGTTGATCAACAATCTCCCCCTTTGGAATTGATGGCAACACAAGTACTCCCCTTGCGATCATGACACCTCTTCCTACAACATTCTCTCCCCCTTTTACATCAATGTCAAAGGGTAACTCCCCCTGAAACACAACCATCCTGCGGACCTGTACACACTTCCACTCCCACTGACACACAATCGTCCTGCAGACCTATACACACTTCCACTCCCGCTTTATATTCTTGAAAAAGGAAAAACTAATGAGAACTTGGGAGAATCCCAAGCTTTTGATGAAGATATTCAAATGCTTCACAAGGTAAAGGTTTAGTGAAGATATCAGAAATTTGTTCTTTTGTACAAACATACTCAAGTCTGACATTATTTTCAGCAACTTGTTCTCTAACAAAATGATATTTGATTGGAATGTGTTTTGTTTTTGAATGCATGACAGGATTCTTGGAGATGCTGATGGAACTAGTGTTGTCACAGAATATGGGAATAGGCTCACTGAATTGTACTCGAAGATCTTGCAAAGTTTGTTTCATCCAAAGGACTTGAGTACAACATGATGCTGCTACAATGTATTCTGCTTCCGCTGTAGATAACGAGATTGAAGTTTGATTTTTGCTCAACTATGATACGAGACAACCACCTAGATAGAATGCTGCTCCACTAGTACTCTTACGATCATCAAAGCTTCCTGCCCAATATGCATCTGTAAAGGCTTGAATAATGAGATTGTTACCCTTGGGATACCACAAGCCATATTCTTCTATGCCCTTTAGATATCGAAGAATTCTTTTGACGACAATAATATGTGATTCTTTTGGTGCTGCTTGGAATCTTGCTACTTGTCCAATTGCTTGCATAACATCTGGCCGAGAGGCTGTTACACATAGAAGACTACCAATCATAGATCTGTACAACTTCTGATCCACATCCTTAGATGAGTCGTCTATGCTCAATTTGCAACCTGTTACCATTGGAGTAAGGACAGGTTTGCAATCTTCCATTTTGAATTTCTTGAGAATTTCCTTGATGTACTTGGCTTGACATATAAATATTCCTTTCTCTTGCTGAGATATTTGAAGCCCTAAGAATTATGTCAGCTCACCAAGTAAAGACATCTAAAACTCACTTTGCATCTTTGTAGAAAAGTTCTTACTTAGTCGATCATCATTGCTACGAAATATTATATCATCCACATATACCTCAACAATTGTTAAGTTATCTTTATCTATTTGTACATAAAGATTGATATCAACAGTACCTTTCTTGAACCCTTGTTGACGTAGATATCCATCAAGACGAGCATACCATGCTCTGGGAGCCTGCTTGAGACCATATAGAGCCTTCTTTAACCTGCAAACATAGTCTTCTTTTTGTGATAGTAAAAAACCTTCAGGTTGCTCAATGTAAACTTCTTCTTCTAATTCTCCATTTAGAAATGCTGACTTAACATCCATTTGGTAGACTTTGATTTTTCTTGAACATGCATAAGTGAGAAACATTCAGATGGCTTCCATTCTGGCAACTGGTGCAAATGTTTCGTCGAAATCAATTCCTTCCACTTGTGCATAGCCTTTGCAAACCAATCTTGCTTTGTTTCTGGTAACCTGCCCATCTTCATTCAATTTGTTCTTGAACACCCATTTATTCCCAATTACATTTTTATCTTTTGGTCGTGGAACTAATTCCCAGGTGTTATTCTTCTCAATTTTAACCAATTCTTCATTCATAGCTGCTACCCAATGTTCATTTTGGCTGGCTTCCTCAAAACTACTAGGCTCAAAGGTTGCTAGAAAAGCAACATGAGCTTGTTGTGATGAACGAAGCTATCGACCTTCATTTATGTCACCAATGATTTGATTTGATGGATGGTTCTTTTGAATCCACTCTTTTGTTCTCCTTGGAGGAGCTTCTTGTTGTTGTTCTGGTATATCTTGATGATCATTTTTTACTTCTTCCTCGTTGATAGTTTATTCTTGTTCTACAATTTTATCTATGTCTTTTTCAACCCCTGTTTCAAGTTTCAAAGATTCTAGATCCTCATCATTACTCGCTAAAACACCATCTTTGTCAAATGTAACATTTATGCTCTCCACTATCTGTTTTCATCTTAGATTATAGCATTTATAGGCCTTTATTTTGCGTAAGTAACCAACAAAGATACCTTCATCAACACGTGATTCAAACTTACCCAAATTTTGATCTTCTCTTTCGATATAACATTTTCTTTCGAAGATTCTGAAATATTTTACATTGGCTGGTTTTCCTTTCCATAATTCATATGGAGTCTTGTTGCAATTATTTCTGAGAAGACTACGGTTGATAATGAAGACTGTCGTATCAATTGCTTGAACCCAGAATTTTTCATCCAATTTTGAGTCCTTCAACATTGTTCTACCCATTTCTTGTACAGGTCTATTCTTTCTTTCAGCAACTCCATTTTGCTGAGGTGTTCGTGCTGTTGAAAATTGCCTTTTTATTCCATTTTCGTCACAGTATTGCTGAAATAATTTGGAAGTGAATTCTCCACCATTATCTGATCTTAAACACTTTATTTTCAAATCAGTTTCATTTTCAACCAACTCCTTATAGATCTTAAATCACTCAAATGCTTCAGATTTTTTCTTTAGGAAACTGACGGTTGTCATCCTAGTATAGTCATCTATCATCAACATGAAATATAATTCTTCGTCTAAGCCTTTTGTTCTCACGGGACCACATAAATCAGTATGTATCAATTCCAATGGATGTGATGAAAAGTGTTCTTTTGTTTTAAATTGGAATTTTTTCTGCTTGCCATGCTGACATGCCTCACATAGTGTGTTGGAAGGTTTTGAGATTTTCGGCATTTCTCGTACTACTTCCTTTTTTCTTATCCTGACAATATTGTCAAAGTTTATGTGACCCATTCGTTTGTGCCATAACCAACTTTCATCTTCTTTAGCTAGTAGACATGCTTTAGTTGCTTCATCCATAATATATATGTCGTTTGGAGCTTGACTTGCTGTAGCCACAATTTTACCATACCTGCCTTTCCTGATTTCACATTTTGTGGAGTTGAATAGCATTGTGTGTCCTTGATCACACATTTGTCCAACACTGAGCAGATTGTGATTCATGTTTTTGACCAATAGAAAATTCTTGGCTATAACATCTTTGCTTCCTAGAATGACGGTACCTGATCCTATAACATTTAAAGATCCATCATTTCCAAAGGATATGGTTCCATCCTTCTTCTCTTTCAGAGATACAAGTTTCCTTCTATCTCCAGTCATATGCGTTGAGCAACTGCTGTCAACATACCACACATCTTTCCTTTTTTTAGCCTTGAGAGCGAGAGCACAATTATCAGTCTTCTTCTTCTTCCATGTTCGTTCATTATGTGGCTTCGAAGATTCTTCTGGAGGATTTTCAAGTCTACAGTCTCTGGCTATGTGTCAAAAGTTCTCACATTTGTAACATTCCATATTATCTCTTAAATTTTCAAATCTATTGATGTTTTGTTGAGCCCTGGGAGGTTCATATTTGAAGAATCTCTTGGAATTGTATTGGTTCATAAGGTACGTGTGACATTCTACAGCTTTATGACCAAATTTTCCACATGAATAACAATAGCCATGAAAAATATGTTGGTACCTGGATGAAAATCTTCGTCGAGGAATCGTCTTCCAAGGATGTGCTTGTGAATCTTGTCCAATGAAGTCTTCATGTATGTCAGATCTCATAGGTTCATTGTATTTGTTGTAGAAGGTCCTACTTCCTCTTCTTTGTAACCGAGGCCAGTTCTGTCGTTGTAAGATCGTTGATTGTTGATGAGTTCTTCCAATTCCCTTGAGCTGTTGGCATAGTTTTGGACAGTTTTTCCCTTCTTCACTTCCTTACGCAGCGAGACTACTTCGGCTTCTAATGCTTCCCTTTATTGGTTTCTTTCTTCCAACTTCTTTTGACGTGACTCTTCAATACATTTGTGTTCTTCAACCTCAATTTTGAGACCTTGAACTTGTTCTTCAAGAGTGTTGGAATGGATCTTCTCAGCATTGAGCTCTTTTATAAGCTTGATTGACTCCTCATAAAATTCTTCTATGTTCAACCCTTCTTCTTCAGTGTTTGATACTTCTTGTTTATTGTGCTTGGCCATAAACAATACTTTGTCATTGGCTTCTTCTTTGTTGTCACTTTCTTCATCGGATGAGGAGCTATCTTCTTTAGAGAGAAAGTTCCTTTTGGATCCTTTATTTTTTCCTTGCTTGTTGAATTTATTAAAGCCTTTCTTTCCTTTTGAGTTTCCAGCACTTTTGTTTGGACATTTTGCTACGAAATTCCCAACCTCATCACAACCGAAACATATCAATGGAAGTTTACCTTTGAATTTTCTCTTACCAGGTTTTAGTTTTCTTGTAAAGTAAGCATATTCTTCATCTGAAAGACCTTCTCCATCATCTCCCTTTTCTTCACACTTGTAGGTGCAAGTCATTTCAATTGAAGTTTGTTTTTCCTTATTGGTTTTCTTAGATGCAATGAACGCAGTTTCTAGATTTGAAGTACCCTTTTCTTCATCAAGTCTCATTTCATATGCTATGAGAACTACATGTAATTCTTCCTTGCTGAGTTTGTCTAGATTTGCACTGTATTCTAAGACCGATACCTTTGGGTTGAATCTCCCTGGTAACGTTCTAAGAATCTTCCATATAATAGTCTTCTCTTCAACTGGCTCTCCCAATCCTTTCATAGTATTGGTTATTTCATCAACATATTGGAAGTATGCAGCAATGTTGCAATCTTCTTTCATTCTGAGTTGCTCAATTTTTTCTCTATAGATTTGAAGCTTTGCTTCTTTGACATTTGAGTCACCTGCATATATATTCTCAAGCTTGTCCCATAAATTTTTGGCGGTTTTACAACCCAACACCTTATGATAAGAAGATTCAATAAGTCCACTGATAATAATATTCTTTGCTTTTGCATCATTTACCAACTTCTTCTTACCTTGTTCATCCGCGGTTGATGTAAATCCATTTTTAACAATGTCCCATACTTCGTAACCTTGCGCCAAGAGATAGACCTCCATTCTTCCTTTCCAAAGTGCATAATTATTTTGATTGAATAGAGGTACACCATTCTTGGTATGCTCCATGACCTCCTTCCAGCTGTTAAACTGCTATTGAAGGAACCAAGCTCTGATACCAATTGTTGGAAATACTGAGAGGGGGGGGGGGTGAATCAGTATTCCTTTCAATTAGAGCATTAGTTAATCTTCAATTATTATCAGTGTTTGTACAATGATAGTAGTAAACAAGAGGAACACAAATGCACATAGTTTTTAAGGTGGAAACCCACTCTGGGAAAAAAACCACCTAATTCTTTTCTAATAATTCTTTAATATTCAACTCCAATTGAAAATAAAGCTCCAACTTCCTAGAATCTAGAAAAGCATTCTTCTCCAGCTCCCACTGGATGGACGCTCCAACGCTCGAGATTCTTCAGTAGTCACTAAACGAATGCACCAACACCCAATGAGCTACAACTCACCCTAGCACCACCCTACCACCCTATAGAAGAATAAAAGAAGAATGGACTCCCGTACCAGGGAAAATGGTCCACTTTACAATGATATAGAATGATATAGAAGAAGAAGATATACTAGACCATAACCCCAAATTTGACACAACCACCTAATGATGATCCTAGTACTCCCAACATTGCCTCTTCAACCCTTGACAGATAGACACTAGTACAAATTGTACAATAATGTATTTACAATGACTAAGTACAATGATACCTTTACAATGATTGTATGCAGTGCTGCCCACTTGAAGACTTCATATGATGAACTTCTTGCTGTTGTTATGCACCTTAGTTGCTGCTCTTATCATGCTACCCTCTGCTACACCTTGATTTGCTTTTCTGTCGTAGAAAGTCTGGTCCTTTGCAACCCTTGACAACACATGATCTAGCTTTTTCTTGCCTTCTACTAGCTTGATATTGAATCTGGTATATCTTTGTCATTTCAGATCCTCAATATCTGATTTTTGGTCCTGTAGTAGTCCTCTGAGTCATCTTTACAATGCCATAGGTCTGACCCAATTTGGATTCTTGAAGAGAGAGTTATACCCAATCTCTCACAATGCCCTAATTATGGATTGTTTCAGCAGAGCTCACTTGTACGGCGTGCCACATGTCACTGTTTCTTCATTTGTTTCTGAAATTGATAGAGAGAAAATTACATACTGTGAAATATCTACCACTTTTTACGAAATTCCAATCCGATACTCAGAGAGAGCGTTATGACGATTTTACCAAGGTCACTTATTTGAGATGAATTTCAAGAGCCTGCAAAAACCCTTACTTCCACAGATCCTATCTCCACAAATATTACGTAACTTGATCTGAAATTTTTACTACAACTTCGTTAGGATTTCAGCTTTGCCTCATAAAAATTTCAGCTTCTGAGCCTTCGTAGAAAAAACGTTAGAGGGAAAATTCCACGATGACCTGTTTCAGATGGTCGAATCCCTTGCTTAAGGAGGAAATGAAGATCACTATATATATGAATGCTTAAGTTGAGAGGGGCTTCAACAAGTGAACGTGGGAGGGATTTTAGGAGCTTAGAAAATATTAATTATGACTTTTCAATGACCCATGCCCCAACCGCATGGGGTTTTAGCCCACTAACTGGGGTACAAACTTCAAACATGAATATCTCTCAAACCGTGAAGAATTACATGGCGTGCCATATATCAACGGAAACATCTCGACAAGTAGAAACCATCAAAAGCGTTATTGAACCAGAATATATTAATTTGGTAGGTAAAAATTATCATTCAATATTGGTTTAGCCCCTAGTGCTGCTTGAGTTGACATCAATGACAACCGCTGATCAAAAACCCTCTGCTGCACCTTGCTTTGCTTTGTTGCCCTAGAAATTCTGATCCTTTGCAACCTTTGACAACACATGATCTAGCTTTTTCTTTGCCTTCTAGGAGCTCGATATTGAATCTAGTGTATCTCTGTTATTTCAGATCGTCAATATCTAATTTTCGGTCCTGTATTATTCGTCTAAGTTTTCTTTCCAATGCCATAGGTCTGACCCAATTTGGATTCTTCAAGAGAGAGTTATACCCAATCTCTCACAATGCCCTAATTATGGACTGTTTCAGCATAGCGCACTTTTACGGCATGCCACGTGTCACGGTTTCTTTATTTGGCTTTGAAATTGATAGAGAGAAAACTACAGACTGTGCACTATCTGCCAATGTTTACATAATTTCAATCCGATACTCAGAGAGAGAGTTATGATGATTTTACCAAGGTTGCTTCTTTGAGATGAATTTCAGGAGCCTGCAAAAACACTGAATTCCACAGATCATATCTCCAAAAATATTGCACAACTTGATCTGAAATTTTTACAGTAGCTTCTTCAGGATTTTAGATTCACCTCGTAACATTTTTAGCTTTTTAACCTTCGTAGAAAAAAAGTTTGAGCGAAAATTCCACGATGACCTGTTTCAGATGGCGAAATCCCTTGCATAAGGAGGAAATGAGGATCACAATTTATATAAATGCTTAGGTTGAGAGGGGCTTCAACAAGTGAACATGGGAGGGATTTTAGGAGCTTAAAAAATATTAATTATGACTTTTCAATGACCCATGCCCCAACCCCATGGGGTTTTAGCCCAGTAACTGGGGGTATAAACTTCAAACATGAATATCTCTCAAACCGTGAATAAATACATTGCGTGCCATATATCAACGGAAACATATCGACAAGTAAAAACCATAAAAATCATTATTGACCTTGAGTATATTAATTTGGTAGGTTAAGATTCCCATACAATATTGGGTTAGCCCATGGTGCTGCTTGGGTTGACATCAATGAAAACCGCTGATCAACACTCAGCGCTATTCCAACCTAAGCTTTGGAAAAGGTTTGTGGTTGACACTTGTGTCACCTAGTCTCATGGTCGGGAAAAGTTGGAGCTCTTTTTCCATCATCTTCACAATAAATCTAGTTCCATAAAGTTTATTATGGAATTTGAAATCGATTGCAGGCTCCCCTACCTCGATGTTCTTATTTCAAAGAGAGATGATGGTTATTTCTCCCGCCAGTTTTTTTGGAAGAAAACTCACATGGAACAATATCTTCATGAAAATTCGCATCATTTCCCCGCTCAAAATCTAAGTGTTCTCAATACCTTAGCCACTTAGGAGTTACAAGTCTCTGATGAAAACCACCTCAATGATGAAAAAACCCATCTCCTTAGTTTGTTTAATAAGAATGGTTATAGTAAGCACCAATTTCTTAGAGTCTTCCTTAAGGCTAAAAAATGTCCTAGGATTAAAAAATATCTTAAATATCAGTTTTGAGGGGTGCACCTTCCGTTTATCCGAGGAACCATGGACAAGATTGCTAATATCCTGAAGAAGCATAAGGTGCCTTCGACATTTAGGCCCCTAAACACTATCTGAAGCTCCCTAAGATCAGTGAACGACCCTATGAACCCTAAATATGAGAAAGGTGTTTATGTCATCCTTTTCTCCTGTGGGATTTTGTACATTGGTGAAACTAGCCGCACAATTAATCAGAGGATTCAAGACCACGTAGCTGACATCATGTTTTAAAACCAGCTCCAAAAATAGAAGAAAATAGATATCAATGCCTTATAAATAAGCCACTTCGAGTGGGCAACCTCCAATACATTACATAAATGAACAATTATTGGATGATACAAATTACAAAACCTCCTTTCTATATATAGGAGTCCATGGGGCCACAATGTAATCCTAGCCGACCTAACATTAATAATTTAAGGGCACAATAATAACAATATGTGGGTTACAAGGGTATAATAATAACAATAAGGTGGTTACACTAACAATAATAAGGGACTATACTAGTAATATAGGGACCTAACATGCCCCTCTCCTTCAAAAAAGTGTTGTCCTCAACGCTTAAGTAGCTCTGGGTGATTCTATATAAAATTCTCATCCTCCCATGTAGAATCTTCAGTGGGTAAGTTCTTCCACTTGATGAGATACTCTGAAATTGATTGATTCTGTAGCTGTCGAGTTCTGGTTTCCATGACCGCTTCAGGTTCCAATATGATTTTTCCTTCCTCATCAAGTTCTGGAAATATTGTTTGAACTGGAAGATTTTCACCTATAACATTCTTTAAACATGAAACATGGAAAATTGGATGCACTCGTGAAGAAGCAGGAAGCTCCAATTTGTATGCCACGGTACCAATCTTTTGCAACACCTTGTAACGACCATAGTACTTTGGAAATAATTTACTATCCTTCTTAGCTTGCTTGAGGGACATTTGTTTGTATCATTGTAGTCATAAAAATACCCAGTCTCCTACATCAAAACTTCTCTCGCTGCAATGTTGATCTGCCTGTTGTTTCATTCGATTTTGTGCCAAATTCATGTTATCCTTTAAGAGTTGGAGAACTTCTTGTTGATGCTCGATGTGATATTCCACTGCTTGAACCTTCAAATTTTCTCTTAAATATGATGTGATGGCTGGTGGATGATATCCATAAAGTGCCATAAATGGGGTCATTTTTGCTACAATATGGAAGGAAGTGTTATACCACCACTCAGCGAGAGGTAACCACTTGACCCATTGTGTTTGTTTATCAGATATAAAACAATGAAGATATCCTTCCAAACATTTATTTACTATCTCAGTTTGACCATCGGATTGAGGATGATAAGATGAGCTATGAGCTAATTGAGTACACAAACAAGAAAATAACTCCGTCCAAAAATTTCCAGTAAAAATGGGATCTTTGTCGCTCTCAATAACCCTTGGGTATCCATGTAGATTTTGAATTGTGTCCATAAATGTAGTAACAACTGTACTTGCTTTAAATGGATGAGATAATGCACAAAAGTGTGCATACTTGGTAAGTCTATCGACTACCACCATGATGACACTCTTTCCTTTGGACTTAGGTAAACCTGTGATAAAATCCATTGAAATCTCCTCCCAACATTGACTTGGAATGGATAAAGGTTGTGGAAGACCCGGGGACTTAATCGTCTCAACTTTATTCAGCTGGAAAAATAAACATTCCGCCACAAACTTTTGAATATCAGATTTAAGGCCATCCCAAAAAAATTCTTTCTTCACCCTGTCGTAAGTTTTTAAAAATCTTGAATGTCCTCCTAAAGGAGAAGTGTGCAATTCCAAAAGAATATTTTGTTTTAGTTGGGAATTCTTACAAAGATATAAGCGATCTTTGTACCATAAGGTTTCGTTTTTCCAACTAAATGTATAAGATGTACTAGGATCTTGTTGCAACTTTTGAATGAGTGACCACACTTCTTCATCATTATTCCATTCATCTCTGTTACACTAACAATAATAAGGGACTATACTAGTAACATAGGGACCTAACACATCAAACATGGAAGGTCCTACTCCTATGCTTTGTAAGAACATGCGGAAAAGAAAAAAACATCACATCTGCATTGAAGAGGTGAGGGTCATTGCAAGGATTGATCTTTTTCATCATGGTAAGTTTATGGAGGCCTTGGAAATTGAAAGGAGGCCTATCAATCTAAATAGAGACAATAGTTGGAGTATTAGCAAGTGTTCGATCCCTACCTTGTATTCCTAAGTTTTTATAATATTTATTTATTTATATTATTATTAGTAGTATTATTATTATTAATCATAATTTCTCATATTCCTTTATTTCTTATTTATTTACTATTCATTTTTTTCTCCATATTATTTTATTTTTTGGATTTAAATAATAAAATTGATTTAATTCATTATCTTGATTTATATTTATATTTATATTTTATTTATTTTATATTTTCCATTTTCTTATTATTATTTATAGTTTTATTTCTTAGATTAGTTAAAATTGACTTTATTATTTTATTTTGTTTATTTATTTTTTATTTATTTGTTTTCATTTTCTTATTCTTATTTTTCAGTTTTATTGTTTAGAATAATTAAGTTTGACCTTATTATTATTGACCTTTGTTTTGATTAAATAATAATATTAATAGTATTAATTTAATTATTTATTTACAGCTTATTTCCATCCATTACTCTATTTTAATTAAAAATTGTTTATTAATTAATGATAAAATTTTAGTCAAAACTAATTGTTATATTCTAACGGCTAGAAAACATCTCTCTTCATCTATTTAATCTAATGCCATGACATTTTTATTCATATTTTCCTGAAGATGAGCCACACTAGATGGTTCAAAATGCGTCGACTAAAAATTCTTTTATGTGATTTTTACCGAAATATCTCTCAGCATTCATAATATGGATCACAGAAGCCTAAATTTAGATATAATATCTATGTTTTTAGGTTTTATACCATCTTCATTTGAATCTCTTCATCATGTTTATTTTAATGATATGTGGCACACCTCATAACTCCTCACAATTGAGGAGATATGATTAATAAAATTTTGTGCCCTGAAATTTGGCTAAGGTCCCCAAAAATGTAAGGATAAGGGAAACTTATTGATTGGTTTATTGGTGGTAATTTATTTTCAAGAAAATTAAATCAAATTGTGATGAGCCTTTTCCAATATAATTCGACTTGTAAAAGAGGATGGAATATTAATTAAAAAGGTTTAATTAATTATGATTTACTTGGAAGTTAAGTCAATGATCAAGAATGATTTGAAATGATCAAGGAGTGATCCAGACGATCCAAAAGATGCTAAATGTTTCAGAAAATGGTAGAAATTTTTTTTTGTTAAATTATTTTCGAACCAACTCCATTGCATATATTTCGTCATTTTGAATTCAAGCAACTTGAATGGGAAAAAAAGGATGGTGTATGATGAAGTTCCAACCAATCAAAGTTAAGGTCCAATTAGGGAAAAAAGTCAAAGGTCAATAGGTCAAAGTAAAAGGCAATGCTCAAGGTTCCACAGGTCAACGATCAACTCATGGTTCCAACAATCAATGTTCAAGGCTCACAATTCCGGTTGACAAATGGTGTGTCCAGGTTTTGACAAGTGTTGTTGCATGCTCGGTTGATTTCAAGCCAATCCTGAGGTGACACATGGCTATGTCTCATTGGTCAAAATTTGTTATGGATTAACCAAGAAAGCCCAACAAGATTTGAACCAACAACATTTCTGCAAACAATCCTGCACCTTACCACTACACCATCAATGTTGCTTGTTATGTATTTCAGAAAATATTTTATTTAAAGTTTTATGTTGACGATGTTGGGGGGAGGTTGGTGAAGCCCACCATTTTCGGCGGGTCACCAATCTTAATGTTGGATATATGATATAGTTGCGGAAAATTTTGGGCAGAAATGTTGATTGGATAAGGCCTATGGGCCACAACTTTAATATATATACGTTGAATGCAATGTATGTGGTATGGTGGGGTGGCTGGTCCGTTGACCCTCCCACCATAACCTTTGAAAATTAAAATTTTTCCATATATGTATTACAACCATTACTAACATATAAAAAAAAATCAAAATCTTTGTGGACTGAACACATGACCTAGGGCTTTATAAACTGGGTGCTCAACCATTGAGCCACAAGGTTCATTTGTTGAATATTTTAGTGTCATTTCCTTTTTAAGTTGCAACGGAGAGTGTTTTTGGCTTATTGTGGCCATTTAGAGACTGTTTTGAGCGCGAAAAGAGTCAAAACATAGGTTTTGAGGCCTTCTTAACGCATTGGTGGCACTATTTAGATTAGTTGGAGATTATATTTTGATATACAATCGTTTTTATAATTTTTAATAAAGATGCCTCTATTAGGTCCCTATATTACTAGTGCAGTCCCTTATTGTTGTAGTGTAGCCCTCTTACTGTTATTTTTGTATGCATGTAGTCCCCATATTCTTATTACTGTGCCCCATAAAACCCCACTATTGATATTTTTGGCCCTTATATTATTATTATTAAGTTGGCTAGGATTATATTGTGACCCCATGGACTCCTATATATAGAAAGGAGGTTTTGTCATTTGAATCATCCAAGAAATGTTCATTTATGTAATGTAAAGGAGGTTTCCCCCTCAAAATGGTTGATTTCTTAGGTGTTGATCTCACTTTTCCTCTATTTTTGGAGTTGGTTTCATAACATTTGGTATCAGAGCTTTGGATTCTAGGGTTTCGTTGCTTCAAATAGGTCATCATGGAATTTTCGCTATAATTTTTTTTTGGCGAAGGTTCAGATGATAAAAAAAACCATTTCTAAATAAATCCTGAGGAATTTTGTGTAAAAATTTCAGATCTTGGTTCGCAATATGTTTGGAGATATGATCTATGGATGTTAGGGTTTTTGCAGGCTCCCGAATTTCATCTCAAAGAGATGACCTTGGGAAAATCGTCATAAATCTCTTTTTGAGCATCAGATCAAAATTATGTAAAAAGTGGTAGAAATAAAAAGGAATGTAGTTTTCTTTATATTAAATTTCAGAGTTGAAGGAGGAAATAGTGACACGGGGCATGCCGTACAAGTTCTCTCTACTAAACCAATCCATAATTAGGTCATTGTGGGATATTGGGAATAACTTTATCTTGAAGAATCCAAATCATGTTAGACCTATGGCATTGGAAAGAAGACTCAGAGGACTATTACAATACATAAGCTAAAATCTTGGGGATCCGAAATTACAGAGATACATCAGTTTCAATATAGAGCTCCTCAAAAGCAAGAAAAAGGTGTGTATTTTTTTTTCAAATTGCATAAGTCTTGTTTGAAAAATCAGCTTGAAGTGATTCCAAGGGCATATTGAAGCATATATACCATTATTGGGATAAAAAATTCCCCATAAAAAGAATTCAACACCCATTAATCTCTCATAAGGCTCTACTATGACTCATGAAGAGGAAGAAGTGCAACATGATATATCAAAATTACAAGAGCAAGTGCACCAAATTTCTCTCTCACAAAGAGCAACAAAAAGTGAAATGGAAGTTTTGAAGAAAGGCATGGAAGCCAAGATGGATGGTTTGAAGAAAGGAGTGGAAGATAATATGGATGGCTTGAAGAAAGGCATGGAAGATAAGATGGATGGCATGGAAGCTAACATGGAATACATGAAGAATGATATAAAAGAAGACGTGGAAGGTTTCACAAAGTTGATACAAGAAATGATTCCTAATGGTGAAAAGGTAGTACAGGAAACTCATGACGAGAACAAAATAAGTTGATCATGATTTCATAAACTCTAATTTTGGATTGAACACCCACCATATTCAAAATATGGATATGAGTAAGTTTGATGGAAAGGATTCCGTAACATGGATACTACATATGGAGCAATATTTTGATCTCCATAATGTGAAAAACACACAAAAGGTACGCATTGCAACTTTAAATTTAGAACAAAATACATTTGTATGGCATCGATGGATTTTCTCTCATAAAAAAATGGTCACTTAGTCAATTATTATGAAGTAAATGATAGCACATTATGAGGATACAAAGAGCAACACCTTCTTTAGCCAATTGATAAATCTCAAACAAAAGGGCTCAATGGTGGAGCACATTGAGGACTTCCAAAAATTGAATATAAGGGTAAATGATATTCCAGAAGAACACAGGATTGATGTCTTCATAGGGACTTTAAAGGATAACATCCAACATGAGGTTTTCCTTTGGGAACCTGATTCATTGGAGAAGGCATTCAAGTTGGAAAGAAAAATTGAAAGTAAATTTATGGTGATAAGGAAGCCTAAAACTAATATCTATAAATATGGAAGTGTTGCTACTCCAAAACTTCCAAAACCTACAAGGTTGACACCACAAAAATTGGAAGAAAAAAGAGAAAAAGGCCTTTGCTACAGTTGCGATATAAAGTACACTAAAGGTCATAAGTGTGCTGAGAAGGAATTATTTTACATACATTGTGAAGAGGAGGAAGAAAGTGAACAAGAAACTTCAAAAGAAGAGGATATACACCAAGAACCAACCCTAGAGAAAGAAGAAATGAGTCTGACTATATCTTGTGATGCATTGGTAGGAATTACCACTCCTCAAAATCTCAAGATAGAAGGACATATCAAGAAGAAAAAGGTAATCGTGTTGATTGATTCAGGTAGTACCCATAATTTTATTCATTGTAAGGTAGCCAAGAAATTGAATTGCTTCCTGTACCTAGCATTAGAGTGTCAAGTGATGGTTGCAAATGGAGGGACTATAAATTGATCTATAAAATTTCATAATATCAAGCTAACCATGGGGGAATATGTATTAAATAGTCCAATGATTTCCATTCCAATGGGAGGTGTTGATGTTGTACTGGGAGTGCAATGGTTACAATCTTTGGGGACAGTAGCTTTTAATTTTGAAGAAATTTTCTTGAAAAAAAACATAAGGAAAGGAAGTTAAATTACGGGGTATCGCAGGGAAACCGAGAAATATAATAAGCTCTAATGTCATGACAAAGCTTCTGAAGAAATAACAACGAGGTGTAAGTTCACAAATATGCTCACTAGAAGTTCCAACATCAAAACCATCTATATCTCTAGATCTCCAAAAAATCTTGGAAAATCATTCAAAGGACTTTGAAAATCCCAAAGGACTCCCACCTATTCATGATCATGATCATGCTATTCATTTTATTCCAGGAAGTGTTCCTATGAACATCAGGCCTTACATATATCCTTATGTCCAAAAGAGCGAAATTGAATGTATGATTGCGTAAATGTTAGAGGCTAGTAGAATTCAACCTAGTCAAAGTTCTTTCTCTGCTCTAGTAGTATTGGTGCACAAGAAGGATGGATCATGGCACATGTGTCCAGATTATATGGAGCTCAATAGGCTGACTATTAAATATAAATTTCCCATTCCTGTGATTGATGAATTATTGGATGAATTACATGGAGAAATTTATTTTACCAGGTTGGATCTTCATTCACGATGTCATCAAATTAGAATGAAGACTCAAGATATTCTGAAAACAGAATCTCGAACTCATGAGGGTTATTATGAATTTTTTATCATGCCTTTTGGCCTTACCAATGCACCTTCTACATTCCAAGGGTTGATGAATTCCATTTTTAAACCCTTCCTTAGAAAATTTGTGTTAGTATTTTTTTATGAAATACTAATCTACAACACATCTTGGAAGGATCATGTTCAACATGTTGACAGAGTGCTCAAACTATTGGAGGAGAAACAAATATATGAAAAAACCTCCAAATGTTTCTTTGGAGTACAAGAGGTGGAATATCTGGGTCATATTGTATCTCAGGAGGGTATTAAGGTAGACCGTAACAAAATTAAATCCATTAAGGAATGGAAATTCTCCACAACCATAAAGTAGTTGCAAGGATTTCTCGGGTTAATAGGTTTTTATCGCAAGTTTGTTAAGAATTATGGGAGAATAGCAGCACCTCTAACAACATTATTGAAGAAAGATGCATTTTCATGGACTCCTAAAACAACTAAGGCCTTTGAACATCTTAAAGAGGAAATGTGCCTGGCACCAATCTTAGCTACGTCGAACTTCACAAAAACCTTTATTGTGGAATGTGATGTCTCAAGAAATGGAATTGGTGTTGTTTTAATGCAAGAAGGAAGACCCATTTCTTTTGAAATTCTTCCAATCAAAGTAAAGTATTTACAAAAAGCTATTTATGAGAAGGAAATGTTGGCAATACTACATGCACTAAAGAAATGACGACCTTACCTAATGGGAAGACACTTCAAGTGAAAAATTGATCATGATAGTTTTAAATACTTTTTGGAACAAAGACTATCTTTAGAAGAACAAAAAAAATGGGTCACAAAAATGTCGGGTTATGACTTTTAAATCATCTACAAAAAAGGGAAGCTAAATATATTCGTAGATGCACTCTTAAGAAAGGATGAGGAGGTGGAAGCATTGCTTTGTTCCATTTCTATTATCCAACCAGATTGGATAACCAAAGCAAGGGAGGAATGGAAGAAGGATAAAGAAGTGTGGACACTCATTCAAAAATTGCAACAAGATCCCAGTACATCTGATACATTTAGTTGGAAATATGATTCCTTATGGTACAAAGATCACTTATATCTTTGTAAGAATTCTTTACTAAAACAAAAGATCATTTTGGAATTGCACACCTCTTCCGTTGGAGGACACTCGGGATTTTTAAAAACTTACCATAAGGTGAAGAAATAATTTTTTGGGATGGCATTAAATCTGATATTAAAAACTTTGTGGCAGAATGTTTGGTTTTTCAAAAAAATAAAGTTGAGACAATTAAGACCTTGGATATTCTACAACATTTACCCATTCCAAGTCAACGTTGGGAGTAGGTTTCAATGCATTTTATCACGGTTTTACCTAAGTCTGAAGGAAAGAGTGTCATCATGACGGTATTTGATAGACTTACCAAGCATGCACACTTTTGTGCATTATCTCATCCATTTAAAGCAATTACAGTTGCTACTACATTTATGGAAACAATTCAAAAGCTACATGGAAACTCACAGATTATTGTAAGTGACAGAGATCCCATTTTCACTAGAAATTTTTGGACGGAATTATTTTATTTTTTGGGTACTCAGCTAGCCCATAGCTCATATTATCATCCTCAATCTGATGGGAAAACGGAGTTAGTGAACAAATGTTTGGAAGGATATATTCATTGTTTTGTATCTGGTAAACAAACACAATGGTTCAATTGGTTACCTCTGGCTTAATGGTGGTATAACACTTCCTTCAATACTACAGTAAAAATGACCCCATTTATGGCACTTTATGTTTATCATCCACCGTCCATCACGTTTCATTTAAGAGAAAATTATAAGGTTCAATAAATGGAAGACCACATCGAGCATCAACACCGAGTTCTCCAACTCTTAAAGGATAACCTAAATTTGGCAAAAATCGAATGAAACAATAGGCAGATCAACATTGCAGTGAGATAATTTTTTATGTAGGAGACTGGTTATTTTTACTGCTACAACTATACAAACAAATGTCACTCAAGCAACCTATGTCAAAGGATAATAAATTATCTCCAAAGTACTATGGTCCTTACAAGGTGTTGCAAAAGATTGGTACTATGGAATACAAATTAGAGGTTCCTACTTCTTCTCGAGTGCACTCATTTTTCCATGTTTCATGCTTAAAGAAGGTTATAGGTGACAAAATTCCAGTTCAAACAATATTTCCAGAACTTGATGAGGAAGGAAAAATTATATTGGAACCTGAAGAAGTCACGGAAACAAGAATTTGAAAGCTACGAAATCGATCACTTTCAGATTATCTCATCAATTGGAAGAACTTACCCATTGAAGATTCCACATGGGATGATGAGAATTTTATACAAAAGCATCCAGAGCTACTCAAGCATTGAGGACAACAATTTTTTGAAGGAGAGGGGCATGTTAGGTCCCTATATTACTAGTGTAGTCCCTTATTGTTGTAGTGTAGCCCCCTTATGGTTATTTTTGTACCCTTGTAGTCCCCATATTGTTATTATTGTGACCCATAAAACCCCATTATTGCTATTGTTGGCCTCTATATTATTATTTTCAGGTTGGCTAGGATTATATTGTGACCCCATGGACTCCTATATATAAATGAGGTTTTTTCATTTGAGTCATCCAAGAATTGTTCATTTATGTAATTTAAAGGAGGTTTCCCCCTTGAAGTGCTTGATTTCTAAGGCGTTGATCTCTATTTTCTTCTATTTTTGGAGCTGGTTCCATAACAGCCTCCCACGAAATACCAAGACGGGAGACATAGGCTTGATGATAGCCAAACTTCCTTATCAATGTGTTGGTGTCATTGTGTTTTGCGTGGTTTGTTATTAATATTTATTTTCTGCAATTTCCTTTCGATTTTCCTATTTATTTTAAATTTAACTCTTTTTAATGGTGATTTTAATTACATGCAAACACTTTTAAAAAGTTAATAAACCAGTATCAATTTCACCTAGGATTTTAGATCAGCCGACCTAAATAGTGATTTAATTTTTGGCTCAAAAATATTAAATTTTGAAATTTCAAATTCAAAATTTTTTAGATCAGATCCTTCCTTTGAATAGGTTTGATTCCCCCCTTCAACCACCATAAATAGGGCTTGTCTGCCCTCCATTTGATATATCTCTCATGTACATAATTTGATACATATATACAGTTTTATGAGGCCTTGAGGTGTCATTCTTATCTAAAGAAGGGATATTGAATTATCTGAATATATTTTTGGTTTAATCTTATTTTTGTCGAAGGTTCCCATTGAGACTTGAGGATATTTTTTTGCACTAATTTGGCCCTCTCTAGGGCCATATTTATGAGATAAAGGCACAGCTCTAAGGAAAATTTCTCAAAGGTAAGTATAGCCTATATAAGAAATTTCATGGGTTACTAAGGCTAATCTCAAACCCTCCCTGTGGAAATGTTTCGAGGCCAACTCATCCCTCTTTGGGAAATTCTTGTAGCCTTAAAATTGGAGATATGAGGCCATGTTTCTGAGTTGAAGAAACAAATATTATATCCCCTTTTTGGCCATGCTTCTATTTCAAAAATGTAAGTACGGTATCCTTTCGTTTAACCATGATTTCAATGATAATGGTGCAAGTTGTAGAAATTTGAATAATAGATAACTTATTCACCGAGATTATCCTGATCACACACTATTTGAGCTTCATGCATAATACATAACCTCTTCTACTATTGATCATCAATTTGCGGAATTATAAACAATCGCATGCGCACATTAAAACCACATAATCAATCACACATATAAACACAGTATGTAATGGGAAAGCTTAAAGTTGAAAACCCCCAACTATCTATATATTATAATGATAGAGTTCATGTAACAATACATAGCACAAAGCCCCTCACAAGCTCTCAGCACTATCTCACATGCTACACACTACACAAGCTCAGATCAAGCAAGTCACATGCTCAAATCTCCTCCACCTGTTAGCCAGCCTCTACTGCGCAATCCAATATGGATAATCATTAGATCAAGGTTCAAATCCCACCAGTATATACTGCGCAATCCTCATTGGCTTCTCCATCAATGTGTGTGCAAATCTCATGCACCAGTATAGTCACAACTGATAGTCAACCTACTCTTTCACCTACCTCCATCACTGATCTCCACTGAAACTGTCCATGCACTGAAGTTAACTGATGTGTTCATTAGTTGATTTATGAGTTAATAATTAGTGAATTATTTAATAATTAATTCACACCACTCATCACTAGTGTATTAATCAGTTAGACTAAATACAACTATTTCAACTAAGTCAAACTGAACACAACTCCATCAACTCCTCAATTAACTCCACCAAACTCACTCACATGAGTTCTAACTGAAGTCATCATGCAATAGCTCCACTTAGACCCTAGGAATAGCGTAATTCCTTCTGTCAGCTGCATGTGCCACATCCAGGCATCAAACTGAAGTGCTCCAAGAGGATAAGATAATTTTTATAGTCCAAATATTATTAAGAGCTAATAATATTCGACATATCTATTTTTAGACTGGCAATCTAAAAATAGAAGTCCATCTATTTTTCCAACTTGACCATCCCTCCACAAATAGCATCCTGCAACTCATAGAATCATGATCGACATGTCTAAAAATAGACATAGTCTAAAAATAGACTTTGCGCCAAAAATAGCCTGCGGGCCCACTTAGTGAAGGCGACTTCTTTTCACTAAGCTCCATCATCTTGTTTCATTCTCAACACTCCCTCTCAACAAGATACGGATTATCTGCAACCCCTATCCTGCCCCTGTGGTATTCGAATTTTCTCCTGGTGAGCGCCTTCGTCAAGATATCAACATCCTGATCCTCCGTAGGAATGTATGAAAGTAACATGATCCTCCGCTGCACACAATCTCTGATATGATGATACCGGATGTCAATGTGTTTGGATCTATCATGAAATACTAGATTAGCCGATATTTTGATGCAACTCTGGTTATCACAATAAATCACAATAGGCTCCAAGTGTGAACCGAACAACCCGACCAGGATCTTCCTCATCCATATAGCCTCGCATGCAGCCAAACTCCCTGCCATATACTCAGCCTCTGCTGAACTGAGTGCCACGGATCTCTGCTTCCTGCTGTACCAACAAACTGCTGTCGACCCGATACTGAAAATCCCTCCAGATGTGCTCTTTCTGTCCATTGGGCTCCCTGCCCAATCTACATCCGTGAAGCCACACAGCTTCACCTCATCCGACTGTCTGTACCATAATCCATATCCCGATGTGCCTCTAAGATAACGCAATACATGCTTGCCCGCCTTCCAGAAGAGCTTGGTAGGCTTAACCATAGCTTGTGAAAGCTAGTTAACTTCATAGCATATATCGGGTCATGTATTGACCAGATACATAAGCGACCCCACCAACTATCGATAAACAGTGGCATCCACTACCTCCGTTGAAGTAGCATCCTCCTTCCTCCAACCACCAGGAAGAGGAGTATCAACAGGCTTGCAGCCATGAATGTTGAACTTCTCCAGTATCTCCCAGGCATACTTACCCTAAGAAACAAATAGTCCATCACTGCACTGCCAAATTTCCAATCCCAGGAAATAATGAAGGAGGCCCAAGTCCTTCATCTCAAACTCTTTTGCAAGATCCTCCTTGCATGAGAGTATCAACAGCTCATCACCTGTCAAAATCAAATCATCTACATAAAGTACAATGATCAGCAACTTACCCTCCACCAAAATCTGGTATAGGTTAGGATCCGCCTCACTCTTGGAGAATCCAAGTCCGGTGAAATAACTGTCTATCCGTGTGTACCAAGCACGAGGTGCTTGCTTCAACCCATACAGTGCTCTCTTGAGTCTGCACACATGCGACTCACTGCTGAAGATCTCGAAACCTTCGGGCTACTCTATGTACACCTCCTCCTCAATGACTCTGTTGAGGAATGCAGTCTTCACATCCATCTGATGGATGTGCCACCCCATCTGCGCTGAGAGAGCTAGGATCGTCCATATGGAAGAGTACCTTGCGACAGGTGCAAAGGTCTCCTCATAATCGATCCCCTCGATCTGTGAGAAGCCACGGGCAACAAATCTTGCCTTGTACTTCTCCACACTCCCGTCAGCCGCCTGCTTCACTTTGTAGATCCATTGCGAACCCACCACTGATTTCCCCTCCGGTCGCGAGACAATCTCCCATGCACTGTTTCTGACAATCGAATCATACTCTTCCACCATGGCATCTACCCATGCGGGATCCTCCACAGCTTCCTCGAAAGAGGATGGCTCCGTCACGATACACTTGCTCATAAGAGCCATGTATCCAGTATACCGGTCAGGTGACTGTCTCTGTCTGCGCTGTGATGTAGGTGCTCCTACAACCTTCTCTGCATCTTGAGCCAGTCGCTCAGCTTTTGTAGTGCGCTTCCGCCCTCTGATGGTTGGCGCTGCATGAGTGGTCTCTTCCACTCCATGAAATTCCTCTTGTGGCTGATCCACATCCTGAAGCTTATCCTTAGGAACTAATAGCTAATAATTTGCATGCAAGTGTGGCTCCCTCTCAAGCGAACACTTCATGGCTTTCTCCTCCTGAAATTTGATATCCCGTCGCACAAAAGTATTGCGACTGTCTGGAAAATACACACGATAGTTGTGGGGCGTATCTGTGTACCCCACAAATATCCCAACCTCTGTGGTCGGCTCCAGCTTCTTCCTAGCATCCTTCTTCACATGAATGTAAACAGGTGAACCAAAAATCCTCAAATGGGAAATATCAGGCCTCTTACCAGAAAACGCCTCCTCGGGTTTACTCATGCCAAGTATCCTGTGAGGACAACGGTTCTGCACATATACTGTAGTATTGCATGCCTCCGCCCATAAGTGAATGGGTAGGCCCTGATCATGCAACATCACCCGTGCAGCACCCATGATCATTCTGTTCTTCCGCTCAGCAACCCCGTTCTGCTGTGGGTTATGAGGTGCTATGAGCTCTCTTCGAATCCCTTCTGCGCTGCAAAAGTCTTTGAATTCACCAGAGATGAATTCACCACCATTGTCGCTCCTTAGAGCCTTCACCTGCTTCCCCGATTCTTTCTCAACCAGTGCCTTGAACTCACAGAACTTTGAGTATGTCTCGCTCTTCTTTTGCATGAAGAAGATCCAGCACTTACGAGAAAAATCATCAACAAAGATCACATAGTACCTATGCTTTGCTATCGAAGCTACTGAGAAAGGTCCACACACGTCTGTGTGAATTCTCTCAAGGATCGTCGTGGCGCGAATATCCTTCTCGTGAAAGGTGGCTTTCACAAATTTTCCCAAGGTACACCCCTTGCACTGATCTGACTGCACAAGAGTGCCTTTAGGAAGCCCAATAGAAATCTGTTGCAGTATCTTCAAAGCTCCATGGTGAAGGTGGCCCAATCTCCGATGCCACAACTCGCCATCATCCCGGCTCACCACTCCTTCTGCCTTGCATGCCATTGCTGCACAGCCATCTACCTGCAATTGATAAAGGTTCTTAACTCGAACCCCTATCCTCCGGGTCTCACCAGTTTCCTTACTGCGCAGGAAATCCTTTCCCTCGCTAAAGACAACATCATATCCCTTTTCTTCTAACATCGCCACAGAGATAAGATTCTTCTTCAATCCTGGAACATGCATCACTTCCTTCAATACGAAGGGTTTACCAGACTCCCTCTCAAAGGAAATGGCACCGATACCGGTCGCACTGTATCTACCATCATCGCCCATCTCGATGTGCACTCCAAGATCTTTCTCATCCAGATCAGTAAACAAATCTCGATCTCCTGTCATGTGAAAAGACGCACCACTGTCCAGAAACCACACTGATCCCGCCACACTTGAAACCAAGCATGCGATCAGCGAAAAATCCAGCTCAAACTGTGAGGCTAAGGCATCTCCAGCTGCAGATCCAGCAGCCTGCTTATTTTTCTTCTTCTGCGAACAATTTGTGGCATAATGTCCGTGTTGGTGACAGTGAAAGCACTTCACCTTGGACATGTCCTGCTTCTTGCCTTTCGCACCGGAATGAGAAGCTTTCTTGCTCTTCCCCTTCTTTGCTTTGGCAGCCAAAGCACAATTCTCTTCATTAGAGTTCTTTGATGAAGATTCATCCCTGGTACTTTGCCTTATCTCCTCTTGCACAAGATCCGACCAAAGTCGCTCCCATCCTGGCAATTTCTCCCGACCATTGACAGAGTCCTGATAGGAGTGCCAACTCTTCGGAAGCCCAAGGAGAGCCAAGCTCACCAAGTCCTCGTCATCTACAGTCACCCCCACACTTCCCAGCTCATCCCTGCATTGGATGAACTTCGTGAGGTACTTGGGCATATTGTCTCCTTTCTCCATCTTTATGTTTCTGAGTCTATCTTTGAGCGCCAACTTCCTCTGGTCGCTCTTGCTTTGGAATAAATCTGTCAAGGCTTTCCACATCAAATATGGAGAAGCCTTACCATGCAGGCTAGACACTATGTGATCCTTCACACCCTCCAACAGAATCCTTCGATACTTTTCTGTCTTCTTTTGCCAAGCCTCAATTACAGCAGCATCGCTAGAAGTAGGCTTTGGGACTTCAGCATCTATGAACTCCTTCAACCCATTGTCATCTAACACTGCCTCCATCCTGTCCTTCCATGCAATATAATTCAAGCTTCCCTCAAGGGCATACTCCAATCACAATCCGTTGAAAGACATCTCAACTTCGACACCAAGAAAACACTGCTGCAAATTCGAATTCCACCAACACAAAACTCAACCGCTTCAATGTTCTGCAATTGCTCCAATGATCAATACTGCTCTGATACCATGTAGAAATTTGAATAATAGATAACTTATTCATCGAGATTATCCTGATCACACACTATTTGAGCTTCATGCATAATACATAACCTCTTCTACTATTGATCATCAATTTGCGGAATTATAAACAATCGCATGCGCACATTAAAACCACATAATCAATCACACATATAAACACAATATGTAATGGGAAATCTTAAAGCTGAAAACCCCCAAATATCTGTATATTATACTGATAGATTTCATGTAACAATACATAGCACAAAGCTCCTCACAAGCTCTCAGCACTATCTCACATGCTACACACTACACAAGCTCAGATCAAGAAAGTCACATGCTCAAATCTCCTGCACCTGTTAGCCAGCCTCTACTGCGCAATCCAATATGGATAATCATTAGATCAAGGTTAAAATCCCACCGGTATGTACTGCGCAATCCTCATTGGCTTCTCCATCAATGTGTGTGCAAATCTCATGCACCAGTATAATCACAACTGATAGTAAACCTGCTCTTTCACCTACCTCCATCACTGATCTCCACTGAAACTGTCCATGCACTGAAGTTAACTGATTTGTTCATTAGTTGATTTCTGAGTTAATAATTAGTGAATTAATTAATAATTAATTCACACCACTCATCACTAGTGTATTAATCATTTAGACTAAATACAACTAGTTCAACTAAGTCAAACTGAACACAACTCCATCAACTCCTCAATCAACTCCACCAAACTCACTCACATGAGTTCTAACTGAAGTCATCATGCAATAGCTCCACTTAGACCCTAGGAATAGCATAATTCCTTCTGTCAGCTGCATGTGCCACATCCAGGCATCAAACTGAAGTGCTCCAAGAGGATAAGATAATGTTTATAGTCCAAATATTATTAAGAGCTAATAATATTCGACATATTTATTTTTAGACTGGCAATATAAAAATAGATTCCGCCCATTATGTCTAAAAATAGAAGTCCATATATTTTTCCGACTTGACCATCCCTCCACAAATAGCATCCTGCAACTCATAGAATCATGATCGACATGTCTAAAAATAGACATAGTCTAAAAATAGACTTTGCGCCAAAAATACCCTGCGGGCCCACTTAGTGAAGGCGACTTCTTTCCACTAAGCTCTGTCATCTTGTTGCATTCTCAACACAGGTCTTATAGCCCCATTCGACCCTAGAACAAGAGAATAATTTCTTTTCCTTGAGTTTTGTGTTTGATGTTTTTCGACCCTCTATAGTAGTAGAGAATATCTAAGCTTTAAATAATAATACAATTGGAAATTTTAGAGGCAATTTTGTGAGTGTTTTCTTGCATACTTTGGGGTTCATTACAGACTACTCCAGGACTGCTTACCAACACCTCTAAGGCCTTTGAAAGACATTTTTTTCCTAAGATTATTTATGGCTCCTTTGTGGAATATTTCCAATACTTCATTTGACTCATTTTAAGTTAATTCGTTGGCATTATTCATCAAAATTCCTGAGCTTGATCCTAGATGTTTCTTTTATTTTTTGTGACCTAATTTGAGGGTTATTCCATGGTTTTTCTAAGGCTGCACCTGAGCATTTTTGGTTGGACCAACCAAGGGATCTGGGTCTCATCTATGGCTCATTTTGATGTCTATCCCTTGAAGCTTTTTGTAGTCAAATTCTAGTATACCAATGGGATTTGTTTTTTTTTAACATATTGTAAGTCAAGTATACTTGCTTAAGCCCTAATCCGAGCCTATTCTAATATTACTTTAATTTAAATTGTTAAGCCATAATTTATTTTATATCATGAGTCCACATGGGTTATTATCTTCTGGGCATTATATTTAACTAGTTCCAGTAGAAGAGTAAGAATATCTTCAGAAGGAAGCAACATTGAGTGTTGCATTGGCATGTGTTGTGACAAGCCAGTCTTTTGAACAATTGTTATTGATTGGAGGTTTTAACTTTGATATTTTTGAAGTAGTGAATATATCTCAAACTAGTTACTAATCTATGTATATAGGATCTGCTATTGGATTTCCATGTTGAGCAGAAGCGGAAAGTGGGGTTTATGGAAAATAAGTTATTGCTAGGCTATTTGAATTGGTAAATTGCAGAAAGAGGTGTGATTCCAATTATGCTAAATTGCAGTTGAGAATAGAGAGTGTTGAATAGTATTGCTGACATTTCCATTTCCATATACTTTTTCTAAGGTTTGATAGTGCCATTATTAAGTGGTTGTTTTGTGAGCATAGATTGTATTATCTGATGCTAGTATTTGTATGAATTTTTATGAGCCTAGTTTTGAAAATAATGGTTTGCTTCCAATTGCGAAGGTTTTTTTATTTATGTATGAAGCTTGAGTATAACTGATGATATGGGTTTTTGACATAGCTAATTATACAAGTTTTTCTAATGAAATTACATTTCTACTATTAATTTGTTGAGCTAAGGTTTGATCCTCTGAGAAGGGATGTTGGTATTATTGTTCATGACTTTGTGCTTGTATTGCGGATTGATGGAGTCAACAATTTTTTGTCAATATTCCTTTGTTGATATTGATAACAGGTGGATCCAATCTATGAATTTTTAAATGTGGTATGTTGTGGTGAATTGAAGGTTAGAGCCTTACGAGAAAGTGGTGTCTTATTGAGTAAGGTGGAAAGGTGGTGCAAGGAGGAGATTGGAGTCTCCTTTTGGTTGGAGCCTGAGAATACTTTAAGGAAACATGGTGTTGCTAAGGAAATTTGGATATTTTGTAGGGTTTTGGAGCATCCTTTCAGTCAGATCTAATAAAACTAGGGCATTGGAGCAACCTTCTAGTTGGATTTGGTAAATTGGGGCATTGGATCATCCTTTTAGTTGGAGCTTATAAATCAGGGTGTAAGTTCCTCCTTCCAGTTGTAGATATAGAATATTTGAAGTTGGAGCATCCCATTGATGTAATCTTGAAAATATCTATATTAAAATTGTTCGGTGGTTTTTCTCCCGAAAGGGTTTCCACCTAAAAATATCTTGTGTATTGTCCTTGGTGTTGTTTATTGTTGAATGGTGTTGTTAATTGTTTATGTTTAATCCAATGCTAATGTTAATTAATTCTATAAATATTAAAATTAAATAATTAAGTGAAATATTGATTCACCCCCCTCTTATTATTTCCAACAATTGAAATTAGAGCAAGTTCCTTCAGTTGCAACCTAACAGTTGGAAGGAAGACCCCAGGACATTAGAAATGGGAAATTCAAATAAACAATGATAAAAAAAAGTATTTGGTATTTCATTAGTCTCATAATATGTTACATATAATGGAGAGAATTAGGTTGGTCCAACTCCTCAGTTTGATGAAGCCAAATATGATATACGAGACTCCAGAATGTAAGGATATTTGAAAGCTCATGGATATGATCTATGGCACTCTGTTGTTTTTGTAGACACATCTACAGAAAAATATATAAGGTATAATGTGAAATCCATGAATTTCATTCTTAGTGCTCTAATATATTTTATGAAAGCCAAAGTGGATCAATTCTCATTGGCCAAAAGGCTTTGGAAGAAGCTTCATAATCTCTACTCAAAGAGCCATGCATATCAAGATGAATATTATGATGATGATTGTGATTCAGATGAAGAACATGAAGAAGAAGAAGCAGTAGTCAACGTGGAGGGAGAATTTATTAGTGCTTTATATGATATTAACAAAGCAAGGAAGTGAAATAAGATACTCAAAGAAGATGTCACTCTTTTAAGACTTCAAGTGGAGGAAGAAGAGAAGAAAGAGAAAATCTTGGCAAACCAATTAGACACAAAATTCGTTCAGAAGTACAAGATAAAATTTATTCAAAATAAAAAGGAACTTGATGTGGCCCTAGATGAAATAAACTAGCTCAAGGAATGGCAGAAGGAGAATTTCACAAGATGTCGAAAGGAAAAAATGTTTCATTAATGAGAAGGATCAAGAAATTTCTTAGATGATAACGAATTCAAAAGAAGTAGGTGAAGCTCCATGCAATGAAGGAAAAATATCCAAGCCCCCACAAAGAAAGGTTGAATAGAAGATTGATAAAAAAATATTTGAAAATAAAAATGGACGTGAAGGATAGAAGAAGGTTGAAATTGTTGCTCCAAGAAGTATTGCTCAACAAATGGTTGTACCTCCTCCAAGGAAGAATGTCTTTAGAAGATAAAAAAATTTAAAGAAAGTTGTTCTATCTAGGTACCCTAGTATACTTTATGGGTATTTGTTTTTCATGTTATAACTTTGGGAATAAGGCTAGGGATTGCAAAGCTTATGACAGGGATGATTATCAAGGTATCTATGAAAACCTTAGAAGTAAGCTTGCAAGAATACAAGACAAACTTTTGAATGGCTTCAATGACAGAAAGTATATGACATATGCTCCATCATTTAGGTTCTATATAGAATGCTTCAAATTTCATAATTATGGACATATAGCTCATGATTTCATATACATGAAGGAGAACTCTAATATCAGGTACAAGATTATTTGGAGAAGAAATCAAAAGAAAGAAGATCGGGTAAATGAATATTTCCTAGTGGTTATGCTCTCGAGTTTTGTAAAGTCAAAATCTCATGATAAATCTATAATGGAATATGTCAAGGTTCATGTTGATACAACTACAAAGCTATTTCATACATTATTCAGAAGAATCCAGCTTGATGATTCCCTATCTTGTCAATGTTAAAGAAGGGGGGGGGGGGGGGGAGGGGGTCTAAGAAATAGTGGTTTCAAAATGTATAGATCTATCCTTCGACAATTTGAATGGAAGATGTGAACAAATATTCAAAGAATAATTGTGAATTACATATTTGGTGGAATCATTTATGGAAATTTTTGAAAGGCAGAAGTATGTCTAGGGGAGAGAAGCAGTCAAAGAAAAGAAGGAATATTGTAGGAATCCATAAGGAGATATTTTTGGCAAGGGGAGTATCCATTTTCCATTGATGTCAGAGGGGGAGAGAAATCAGTAAAGGAAATAAGAATCATGGAGATAGGGCAGAAGTAATCGCAGGGGAAGCAAGTGTGTTTCCATCAATGATAAAGGGGGATATTTTTGAAAGATCTTTTCATTGATTCCAATATAAACATTTGAATGTTATCAATATTCAATGATGTATTACATTGATTAAAAAAGAATGAATCCCTTGTATTGTGGTCATGAATCCCCACTTTAGTTGTGAGAAATGATCAGGAATATTTGTGTTTTGGGGTTATATACCATCTTCATTTGACTCTCCTCATCATGTTGATTCTATTGATATGTATCACACCCCATAACTCCTCACGGTTGAGGAGATATTACTGATTAAAGTTTGTGCCCCAAAATTTGGTTAAGGTCCACAAAAATGAAAGGATACATATAGCTTATTGATTGGTTTATTGGTGGTAATTTATTTTCAATAATATTAAATTAAATTGTGATGATCCCTTTCTGCCAAATTTGACTTGTAAAGTGGAGAGAAGATTAATTAAATGGGGTTAATTAATTATGATTTAATTGGAAGTTAAGTCGGCTAAAATAGCGGTTTAATTTTTGGCTCCAAAATATTAAATTTTGAAATTTCAAATTCAAAATTTGTTATTTTGGCTCCTTCCTTTGAACAGTTCAACTTATCTGCTTTGACCACTTAAAATAAGACTCTTATTCCTCCATTTTAGCTATCTCTCATGCACATAATTCAATACATATTTATGGTTTTCTAAGGCCTTGAGGAGTCATGCTTATTTGAGGAAGGGAGGTCGAATTGTCTAAACATATTTTGGGTTTAACCTTTTTTTGGTTGAAGGTTCTCATTAAAACTTGAGGATATTTTATGTGCACTAATTTGGCCCTCTCTAAGGCCGCGTTTATGAGACAAAGTCACATCTCTAAGGAAAAAATCTTTGAGGTAAGTCAAGTCTTATCTGAGGAATTTTGTGGGTTACTGAGGCTAATATCAAACCCTCCTTGTGGAAATGTTTTGAGGCCAAATTATCCCTCATTTGGGAGATTATCATAACCTTCAAATTGGATATTTGAGGCCAAGTTTTTTAGTTGAATAAGAAGGTATTATAGCCCCATTTTGGCCATGTTTCTAAGTTAAAAATGCAGGTATTATAATATTTATTTCTCCCATGATTTCAGAGTTAAATGTGTAGGTATTGTATCCCCTTTGGACCCTAGAAAAAGAGCATAATTTTCATTGAATTGAGGTTTGTGTCTGAATTTTTTCTTCCCCTTATGGTATATGGAAATTGAGTTATAAATAATAGTACAATGGAAAATTTTAGAGGCAATAATGTGAGGTTTTTCTTGCAGAATTTTGGGTTCATTACGGAATTCTCCAAGACTCATTACCAACACCTTTAAGGCCTATAAAGTATTTTTTATCCTAAAGTTATTTCAGATTCCTTTGTGGAATATTTATAATACTTCGTTTGACTTATTTTAAGGGCATTTATTGGCATTATAAATCAATTTTTTTTGCTTGATCCTTAGATGTTTCTTTGGATTTTTGTGACCTAATTTTAAGTTTATTTTGTGGTTCTTCTAATACTAGATCTAAGGATTTTCAGTTGCACCATCTACGGGATATATTCATCTAGGGCCCATTTTGAGGTTTTTCCCCTGAAGCTATTTCTAGAAAAAATATAATAGATCAGTGGAATTTTTTTTCAAAACATATTGTTATTCAAGAATGTTTATTTAAGCCCTAATATGAGTATATTTTAAGATGAATTTAATTGGAATTTTTGAGCCCTAATGTATTACATTCTAGCTCATGAATCCACATGGTCTATTCCCTGAGATTAAAAAGGCGCATTATTGAAGTTTTTCCAACCTCCCTTAAATACATCACCTAAGGAATTAATATTATTGAATGTGGGTAGATCATGGAACTATATATGACCTCTCTCTATGATCCATATTTATTCCTTGTCTAAGTTATAAGTGCTGGTTATTTTTGACCTAGTGATGTATGTTACACAATGATATAATAATTTGTAATTGGTCTATCACATTGTATTATGGTATGAAAGATATTAAGTAGAAGAAATTCTAAACTCCATTGTATAATACACATAATTGATATTTGAAATAAATCAGGGGTATCTTATGGGTGGTATATTTGACTAATTCCAATAGTAGAGTACGAAGATATTCACAAGGAAGCATGGCTAAGTGTTGCATTGACATATATTGTGACAAGCTAGTCTTTTGAATAGTTATTATTGACAATAGGTTTTAAATTTGAGAATTGTGAAGTAGTGAATATGTCTTAGGCTAGTCAGTGATCTGTGTTTATAGGGTATGCTATTGGATTTTCATGTTAAGAAGAAGCAGAAAGTGGGGTGTATGGAAAATAAGTTGTTTCCAAGCTTACTTCAATTGATATATTGCAAAAAGATATGTGTTTCCAAGTATACTACATTGCATCTAAGAACAGAAAGTATTGAATAGTATTTTTTCCATTTCCATTTTCATATACTTTTTCTAGGGTTTGACAATGTCGTTATTAAGATGTTGTTTTATGAGTAGAGATTGTATTATCTTATGCTTGTATTTGTACGATTGTTTATCATCCTAGTTTTGAAAATGATGTTTGCATTAAGTTTCTATGGATTTTTTAGTTATGTATGAAGCTTGAGCATAGTTTATGAGACATGGATTTTGCAGAGTTAATTATGTAGAGTATACCAGTGAAAGTGTGTTGTTACTGTTGAGTTGTTGAGCTAAGTTTTTATCCTTTGAGCAGGGAAAGTTGGTATTGCTTCTAATGACTTTGTGCATGTAGTTCATATTGACAGAGTCAACATATTGTTGTTGATATTCCTATGCTTATATTTAGCACAGGTGGATCCAGTTTGAAAATTGTGAAATGTGGTTTGTTGTGGTGAATTGAATATTGGAGGCTTCAGGTAAATTGGTGGCTTGCTGAGTAGGGTAGCAGAGTGGTGCAACGTTGAGATTGGAATCTCCTTTTGGTTAGAGCCTGAGAACACTTTTGGGAGACAAAGTGTTGCTAAGGCAGGTTGGAACCTATGTAGAGTGTTAGTGCATCCTTTTAGTTGGAGTTGCTAAAACCAGGGTGTTGGAGTGTGCTTCCAGTTGGAGTTGGTCAATCAGAGCATTGGAGCCTCTTTTCAGTTGGAGCTGATAAATCAGGGGGTTGGATCCTCCTTCCAGTTGTAATTGGATAATATTGGAAGTTGGAGCTTCCCATTGATGTAATATTGAAAAGACCTGTATTAAAATTTTTTGGTGGTTTTTCTCCCGAAAGGGTTTCCACCTAAAAATATCTTGTGTATTATCCTTGATGTTGTGCATTGTTGAATGTTGTTCTTAATTGTTTTTTAATATGATGCCAATTTTAATTAATTCTCTGAAGATTAAAATTAACTAATTGAAGTGGAATATGATTCACCCCCTCTCAATATTTCTAACAACATCAACCATGTTATAGATTTATTCATTCGACCCTCGGTTGTGGCACCAAGCATAGTCCTTAAATCTTATGGCCATAAGTCCTCTAGGTGGATACAATTAAAGTATAGGGACTACATACCAAACACTAATTACAAGTAAACAAGTTTTAGAATTCCACCTCTAGGTTGTTGATAGGGATTTATGAAGGAATGAAATTAAATATAGCTTTAAAAAAAACACAAAGTTACTGTGAAATTTAACATCAATTAATAAATAGAAAATGTTGAAAACCATCTACATGCAAAATGAAAGAAAACTAGCTTGAGAGATAGTATATTATCTCTGAGAAGATATGTGATAGCTACATGTCTTCTAAAATGTGTTACAATGAGGCTTTGAGGCATTTTTATCATGAAGAAACAATGAGAAACACTAAAAATTCAAAAATATAACATTAGGAGATGAAGCCCCAAAATCTTATGGGCCCTAATGGGGTTAGTTGGAATGTCAACTTCCTAGGGTCATAATTTTGGCATATGATCTCTATTTTGCGTGCACAATATCCCATTAGAAAGGTATATTCGAGGAAAAAAAATTCAATAAAAACATGAGTCCTTGTCTCAAATTTTCTCATTTCCCCAAAAATCATCGTTTAGGCCTCAAAATTACTCCAGAAGTTCAGGACCTGAACATTTGCCAAAAATAGAAAACTGTTGAAATAGGGAACTATGTTGAAAAATATGAAACTGATAGGAAGCAATGTTAGGGGTTCAAATGGAATATGTGAGTAGCCACCAATATCCACCTAGATCAGTCCTTCCCACTTAGGAAGAAATGGCCCCCATTGCATTGAGTGCCTCCATGAGATGTGGAAATTTCTACTAAACGTGGTCCTTGGTGAGCCACTTGCCTTGGTGTAGGAGTTGGTTGGATATGATAACCCGATATAGTTGGATCCTTTGTTGGCGGGTGTTATTAATTGGTGTGTGCATGAGACAATCAATTGTGTCCCGTTCAATGCAATCTGGGTTGAGCACTGTTGGTGTCAACTACTTGACAATGTGTGATGTGTCTAAAAATGGTGGAAAGTATGGTTGAAGGCAGTCCACATTGAATACTAGGTGTAGGCCAAGGAATATGGAGATACTTAGCTTGAAATAATTGTCACACACAACATTTGTGATAGTTTAACGCCCATATAGAAGTGGTCAAATCTTCTTATGGGCCCCTGCAAGGCGTTCCTTTTGCAAAGGAAATAAAACTTTGTCACCCACTTGAAAGTTATGTGCCACTAAAGGAAAAAATCCATGAGAAGAAGATTCAAGTAAGGAGATAAAAGAATCAGGTGCTGCACTTGATGAAGATCATACATCATAATCAGATATTGAGAAATTTCCCTTGTGTTTACCATCATTTCCTCCATGTGTTCAAGAGAATAATCAGTGAAAAGAGGAAGATTTGAATTTCATGGTATAATAAGACATGAAGAATGATCCTAATGAGAAATCAAACCAAAGGAATCAAAGTTATATTCAAATATGGTTCCAGACAATCATTAAGTTGCAACAACACACTCCTCTTCAATAGCACTTAATAAAATCTTAGTCAAAGCAATTCATCTCTCATATTCAGGTACATGTCAAAGCATGTATTTCAAGTGCACACATTATTTTATCTGTAATTTTTATATGCGCATGGTTCCATTGGAAGTATTCCTATACTTGAAGGAGGTTTTTGTTTTTTCAAGTAGAGTAGGATAGAAAAATAAATAAAAATGGAAAAAGAGAAAAAAGGAAAAAGAATAAAATCTTAGGTGAAAACCTCTTTTGAGGCACCTAAGATTGGGTCACTGATTGAAAACCTCCGCGAGGCGGTCAATGGGTTGGAAAAAAAGATAAAATAAGAGAAAAATAAAATATCCTAGGTGAAAACCTTCTTTGAGGCATCTAGGTAGACCTACTAGTTGAAAACCTCATTGAGGCAGCTAGTAAGCCTAAAGAAAAAAAAAGAAAAAAAGGGTGAAAAAATGAAAAGAAAAAAAAAAAATTTCTCCATGTATCTCTCTCTAATGAATGCAAGTGCTCTCCAACCTTTGCAAGCAGCAAAAAAATAAGTTGGCACAAAAAGAAAAATTTGGTCAAAACCCTAGTCAAAGGAAGTCAACTTGGACTTCCTCCTCCTTTTCTCATATGCTCCAAAAGGACCAAGGTCATGCCAATCCATCACCCTCATCCATTTCCAACATCCAACCATAATTTCCAAGCTTTTCTCATTCATTTTCCTCGTTGTCCTAAAATGTTGCAGGAAACCCTATTTTTGCTACAGGAAACTCCTAGTTTTCAGTAGAAAATTGTTTTTATTATATCTCAAAAATCGTGCATCCATTTGCTGATATTTTTAAGGGGGAGATTCATATATATGATGGTAACATGCTGAAGAAATTTCAGAAATTTCTGGTGCACATATTATGAGAAGTCAACCTTCATCACCTAAAACCATTTTTAATTTTTCTCGAGCTTCATACATCCAATGGCTAAGATTTTTTTGGGGGAGGTGTATAAGGATGATATTAATATTCTCAAAAAAAAATTATTTCAATCTGATCTACCGCTTGACAGATATTCCTAAATCATGTCTACTACAAGGGGGTTGTCCTGAGCAGCCCGTATAGTCACATCAAAACTTAGCATCAATTAATTTTCACCCACAGAGAAAAATATCCAGACACCTTGTGCATCATGAAGCCATTTTTGAAATTGAGAAGAGCACACCCACCTTAGGAAGCAGTCCATCCACTCCACCAGCAAAATATTGAACATTGGGAGAAGACTGCACACACACAAAACTTTATCAGTCAAAAAAATCATCATGCTATGAAGACTTGTATAGAAACAAAACCATCAACTAAAACACTCACATCATGAACATCTCAGCCACATAATTTCATCCAGGGATGTGAAGCAGTAACAAAAACAACAAAAAAACCCTAGAAGACCTCCATATTCAAGGTTATCAACAATAGGACCTCAAGAAAATTATCATATGGAGCTTCAAGATCATGAGTAGCAGCTTCATAACCACCAAAGGCATCTTCAACATTCATATTAGCAGCCTCAATATCACCTACAAAAACACATCAAGGGTAAGGCTTAGGTATGCAATCATCTAAACCTTTCTTCAAATCTATCCTAGCTTAAGAAGACATTAAAAGTGTGAGAAGGAAAGTTTTTTATAGCCAAAATAAATAGCAGAGCGGCCTTGGCCTTATCTAGAAATTAGCTTCAATTTTCCACCAAGACACACACACATGTGGGAGAGGAACAAGGAAAAATTAAAGAGGACTTGAGAAAGTGGGTAGTAAGCAGTTAGTTGTGATGGAAGACAAGGAGTGCCAAGGGGTAACTGAGGGAAAACTCAGTTAACAGAAAAATAACTTTGAGTTTATTTTGCATGCAATGAAAAAAATAAAAAATAAAAGGTGGACAAACCACCTCTTGGCATGTGAAATAGAGCTTCTACAAGAGAAATAGGGTTGCTATAGGCACAAAATTTTCTACCGGAAGTTGCTACAGGAAAAACAGATTCGCTACAGGAAAGACAAATTTGGTATAGGAAGTTAACCAGGACAAATTTTGTTGATCAAAGGTGGTTTTCATCCTCTATTCTCTCTTAGACATTCCATGGATAACTCCAACATGCACCCATTCACTCATTTCACCTTTCAAGTAGGTAGAAAACTCCATTTTTACTCCTGACTGTAATTGCTACAGGGATGTCCTAGCAGCTACAGGATTCTTGTAGCACTACAGGAAACCTTGTAAATGCTATAGGAAACTTATTTACAAGGAAATTAGCTCTCTCAAAGGTTTCTAAACTTCAAAAAGAGCATGATAATTTATTTCTTGCCTATACCTACCACTCCTAACCCTCACTTCACTCCATGCACAAGGATTCACTCCCTAAACCCTATGTTACGCCACTAGTAGCTAGATCACCTATACCTTTGCATGGGACCTCTCCCCTTATCTCTCCATCACTCTAATAATTCCATCACTCCATCCCTATCCTCCATAAACCATTTCCCTTCATCTCTAATCAATCTGGAGCCCCAAGAAGCAGAGAGAAGACTGTTATAGGAGGTTGAAAAGTTTCTTGTAGAAATTTTGTATATGGCATAGCAAGGTCAAAATATGAGGATAAGTTGATGAAGATGGCTTCAAAGGACCACCAACACACTCCAAGAGGATGAACACACCAACAAAGGCACCTGAGGACCTCCATGCAGCACCTGCAAAAATAAATGAAAATAGAAGAGTAGCAAGAAGATCAGCAAGAGGATCAGCACATGGAACAATAAATAGATGATGAAATAGGCTAGCATACATGAAGAACCACAACACAAGGAGGATGAATAGGTTTCTTAGAGGATGAGCAACAGTTTTAGTAGGGGGTATGATGGGCCTATAAATTAGACATAAATTAAGGCCCATCTAACCTTTCTTAGGCACATAAAAGGTATATTAAATCTCTTCTTCTACACTTAATAAATTTGTTTATGCTTTAATAAGTTCGTAGGAAGGTTTAGAGATAATTGCATATTTGTGCCTAATATTATTTATTTTTGAAGGATATTGTGAGAATATTGGGCAGATTTTTGAGATTTTAAGAAGGAAATAATTTACAGACTTGCTCCTTACTATTGGAGGATCAAGATTGGAGAATAAATGAACAAATATCATGAAATTAAAAAAAAAATTAGAGAGATTATGGAACTCCAATGATTGAGAAAATATAGGAATGTGTTCCCTGTCATTTACTACAAACTCCTAGTGTTGGGAACAAGATCCACTATTTGAGGGATTTTGGAGGGGAAAGCTTCCTCCTTTCAAGGAGAATTATTCCTAATCATTTTTCATAAGTGCCAATTCTAATTTAAGTCTAGGGGCATGTATGTTTAGTATCATTGTGGATAAAACATGTTTTGTGGAAGCTCCATTTTCTTTTCTTGCAGGGATGTACTTGGAATGATTCAATAATGAAGATTGGTGCCATTTTTAGCTTCTAAAGCTTGGCTTCTCCCACAGGAATTTGATTCCTCCTTGGGCTTGGCCATCCTTGGAGCCTCAGAGCCCTCTTTCACAATTTCTTTATGTTCTTTTCACTTCTTATTCACATGCATCTCTTATTTCTATTTTTCATATTTCTGTATTTAGTAATGTTTCTTTTCTTTCTCTAGGATTGAGTTAAATGATTGAAGTGAGTTATTTTACAAGTTTTTTATAGGTTAAAAATATTTATTCATCTTTGGAATAACTTTGGAAGTTCATCTCAATCATTAAGCTACTTTCATTTGGTTACCGGTCCACAATATAAGATTTTCGGAAATGCCTTGTAGCGAAATAGTAGTCAATTTCTGCTATTTTTTAGAATGGGTTAATGAGATCCATTTGACTTGAATCCACTTGTATTAGGTCATAGTAATGTTAAATTTAATAATAAAAAATACCCCATTTCATTTTCACTTGATTATGTTAGGAATTTGATAGATTAACTAGCTCAGTAGTTCTTGAATTTGTAGATTTTGGAGTAGTAATTTTATGTTATTTTTTAGCACATGTGAATAGGGGTATTTTCGAGTGATTACAATTGGAATGGAGACCTAATACATTATAATTAATAAATAAAAAAACCCATAACATTTTCATTTTATTTACTTAGTCATTCAGTGAGTTATTTCAAAAATGGACTTTCTTGTAGAAAAAACTGAGTTTCCTGAAGCACTCATGTAGCATGTGTAAACGCGACCATATTTTCTTCGAAAGGTTGGTTTTTTGTCTCTTAGGCTTGAATCATGACCCCTAGGATCTAAATACATGATTGAGGAAGAATAAAAACCACCTAGGAAATTCATTTTTGCAAATTAGATTAGGCCCTTTTATTTGAATTGATGCTCTTAGGATTTCAATTACAAATTGTTGTTCTTTCCTAGGATTTATTTCTTTTCAAAGCAACACTTCCATTTCTGCAATTAGTTCAGGCTTTGATTTCATGACATTCACTCCATTACATCAGATCAACAAAAGAAGGACACATTGTACGCTGCACATAAGTGTTGATACCTTTGAAATTTGTACGAACCCCGAGTTGATAAGTAAATTTGGTAGCCTCGGTAGTTGCAACATTCTTGTTGCAATATTGAGGCTCATCATGTAGTTTTGGTAATGTGAGAAAAGGTGCAGAGAAAATTTGGAGTTTCAACTCAACGAATGACTTTTTTGTGATCTGGACCAAATAAAACTTTTCTTTCGCTACACCCTTGGTAACTTGACTTAAGGTCCAAGTGATATGTGAGAATCCCAACACAAATCTATGGTAGAAATTAGCAAGGCCCAAGAAGTTGTGAAGCTCTGTGAGACTTGTCAGGATTGACCAATCCTAAATGAATTGGATCTTAGCTAGATCCACATGCACACCTTTCTTATCAATAATGTAGCCCAAATACTGGACCTTATCCATTCCAAAGGAGCATTTTTCGAAGTTTTCACATAACTTTCATTGCTACAGAGTATCTAGGACATGTTTAAATATGTTGTAAGTGATCTTCCCAACTCTAACTGAAGATGAGGAAATCATCAAGATATACACCTGCGAAGGAGTTGGTAGAAGGTTGCAAGATGTCATCCATCAACCTCATGAAATTTTTGGGGGAATTCGTCAAACCAAAGGGCATGAAAAACCACTCGAAAATACCCTCCTTGGACTTGAAAGAAGTAATCCACACATCTATCGTTTCTATTGAAACTTGGTGATAGCTTGACATCAAATCAATATTGATAAATGATTTGGCCCCCATGAGTTGATTAAGAAGGTCATCAATCCATAGAATTTGGTATATGTTCCTAACTGTGATTTTGTTCAAGGCTCGATAATAAATACAGATCCTCAAAGTCCCATCCTTCTTCTACACAAGTATAATTGGGATCCCACTGGGTGAGGAACTTGGTCAAATGTTCCATTTTTTTACCATTTTTTGGATCTATCACTTAATTTCCTCATTTTCCATAAGAGAGAAAAGATAGATTGACCCATTGGCTAGAGGTGTGTCAGGGGTAAGATCAATGGATTTCTTGACTTGACAATACAAAGGTACCCCTATGGGTGAGGAGAAGATGTCTTTGTACTATTCCATGACCTTGTACACTTGATTTTTCTGCATAGAGGAGTCCTATGTGGAGGCCATGGATTTGGTCGCGATTTTCCCTTTACTTTGAGAGATAATTGGGAAGAAGAAAATTTTCATATTTTGAGGTATTATCCTACTGTATTGCTTAACAAAGATCATAGAAATAGAAGGAGGGAAAGAATACTTATGGTATCCTATATATTTTAATACCAAAATTAATAATTATAGTATGAGGTATGGAATCATCCATAGCATGACACTTCCAAAAGTATGGTTGGCCCGAAAAAACATCACAAAATTCAAGGGGAGAAATATCACACAATACCTCATCCATGAAAGCATTGATGTTGTAGGGAAGGCAACACTATTGGCTAATGCATAGATCTCGCCCTTAGTGGAACCACCATATGGTGTATGGCTACAAATGTGGTGTTTTTGACGGGTCCAAGTGCTTAATGACCTAAATTAAGATGAGGTTATTTTGACTCATGCTATCGACAATGAAACCTAATGGATCCCCTTTACCCACATGTATGAGTGGAAGAGACATTCGCCTTCCTTTATATCTTTAGGCTCCTTGTAATGGACATTGGTGGTAGAAACGGTGGCATTGGGTTCTACATCAATGATATGTTTCCCTTTGTCAACTTATAGTTCAGAGTCAGAACCTGTATCTGACTCTGAAGCTTTCATCTCAACCACCAACAACTCCTTCATGCAAGGCTCATTGTGTTATTACTATTGAGAAATCAAGAGGTAAGAAATTAGGGTGATTTCTCATTTACTTGATAATTTATTGTGAAGATATGTTGGCTTATTATTACTTTTATTGTGTTATTTTCATCAAAAAATTGTCAAAACCGTAAACCATGAAGATCAAAAAATAAAATGAACACAAGATATAGGCTTGAAGATAGGGAAAAACCCCACAAATGGTAAAACCCATTCAACTCTTCTCTTCTTATAGAATCAAATCAAACTAAGAAATGCAAGACCCAAAATCCAAGACCAAGACATCCCACAAGACCCAAGTTAGCCCTCCTTCCAAGCTCTTCGAACAAGTCAAAGTAAACTCAAGTCAACAATAATCAAAGCTCTCCAAACTTGCTCAAACTTCATATTTTCAGCCCCTACAAATAGTTCTGCAATGTTTCCCCTACAAATCCTACAACTTTGCATGTGTGAATAAAATTAGGGCAATACAATTCCATGCATGTGGAAGAATTCTTCCTCCTTTGACCCTTGCTCTCTCTCCTTTGTCTTTAGCCATTTTTCTTGACTTATTTGTTGGCTTTCTCTCACTTCTTGGGACAAAAATCAAACTTTCTTAAGGTGATCCAAATGAGGACAAGTTGCACTACATTTATATACATCTAGGAGGTTGAATGGGTCCCTTCCAAGGTTGACTTGGTCTTGTGGGGACAAAACTGACACTTTTGACACAAATAAAATTATTTTTATTGCTACTTTCAAAATTCCAAGAGGGACTTGACCCCAGTACAATAAATTGACTCATGAAAAATATTATTTTGACTCAATAAAACCTAGAAGGATGAATAACATGCTTGAACTACATAAAATTTGACTTGAGCATGAAAACCATGCTTGAAAAATAACATTTTTTTTTACATGAAATATACAATAAAATGATAATTTCGAAGACCGAACGTAGTTACATTTTTCAACACTTCCTCTTAACTAGGGAGATATTCATAATTACAAAAATGGTACAAGGACACTCTCAAATTTAAATATTATTGTTAGAATGAATTCTTAACACAAGTGTACGAAAAGAGATCACTTTAGCTACACATGACAAAAAACCCTAAAAACAAAGGTGGTTGTCTAACTTCTTTAGATTTGCAATAGAAAGTAAAAAAAAATGCAACAAAAACCCATATCTATGCAGTAAAAGTAGCTAAACAGTAAAATGAAATAAGAGTTTCTCCAAATATCCAATGGAAAATAAAAGATATATAAAGAATTTTATAATATGTTAACACATGGGAATGGAACAAAGAATGATGTTACCAGCCCCCCTTAATGGGATGGGTTCTTGGTTGTCCTCAATGCTTCAGATCCAAAATTTTCTCTCTATCAATGGTATCGAAAACCCAAGACATGTTGAACTCAATGGGAGCTCAATAAGGAAAATGATAATAAAAGCGATAAAAGTATGACAATGAAAAAATGATCAAAGTCTGACCATGACAAAAGGATCAAAGGTAAATAATGAATGGAAAACCCTCCAATTTATAAAAAAATATTGAGTTATCATTGATAATGGTGCATAGTAAAATATTATTAACCAAGTTCTAGATCTAACTGCTTGGAATATTTTATTAATTTTTGTTAGAGGGAAAAGCAATTTAAATTGGTTAAATCCCTTTATTTAGAAATAATAAACAAATAAATGATTTATTTATCATATCAAGGATGGGGTTAAGGAATGATTTAATAAATAATGATTTATTTTATTATTCCTAAATTATTTAGTCAAATTTAACAAGGAATATTAATTAAATAATGATTTAATTAATTATTGGTCCTAGAGAATAATAAGATAAATAATTATTTATCTAATTATTTCTCATTAATTGGGCTAAATATGACTGGGAATATTATTTAAATAGTGGTTTAATTAAATATTCCTAGAGGAAAATCAAATAGATAAGGATTTATTTAATTATTCCTCATGGGGTTTCCTGTTTGGACCAGAAATAACTTAATAAACTATGGTTTATTAAATTATTTCTTATAACATAGAGGATCTCATGGATGATGATAGATAGAGGATAGTGGTCAAAGGTTCCGTCATCTTGACATCGGGGGGATGTATCACAATAGGTGAAGAAATATCCTCTGGTTCGGCCTGAGCCAAACGCACGAGTAGAGGAGTAGAGGATCCACTACGGCCTTGATTCGGTGGAGAGCCTCAAGGGTAGCGCGAAAATTGTCAAGACATGGAAAAAGGTGAGAATAGTGGCCATAAAGATCACACAAAGCACAAGGGTGATTCTTGCGCAACGATTTTAGTTTCTTAGTTGAATCGAGTAAGGTAATGTGGACCTCCGGGATATCGAATTCAGGAAGCACCTCTTTGACCACAGGTTTGAGACACGGAAGCTTAGGACAATTTTTGGTAGCATGCCCAACAATATCACACAAAGCGCACAGAGGTGACAACTTCGGAGACCTAGGAGGAGCAAAATTTGTTTGAGTGGCCTTATCCTTAGGTTCCTTATTTCTATATTTCCCCCCCTCACCAGTTTCTTTCGCAATAGGAGTAGATTCTTGTTGAGGTGGCTAAGGCAATGAAGCAAAGGGAGGGGTCATAGCAACCGGTTGGACCGAGGTCAAAGCAGTATAAGGTTTGAGCTTACCAAGTGGGGTTTCAGCTTGGGGATAAATTTACCAGACTAGGATTCCCACGGTCAAATTTTGAAAGCTCAACGTAGCCATAACAGGCACTAAAAAGACTCCAAAGGGGGGAGTTAGAAACAATATCTGACCGAATGGGAAATGGCCTAGTGGAACGGCTCCCAACTTATTAAGGCTAGGGGGAACCATTCCTGGTTGAAATGGAGTGGAAGAGACACCAGCAGAGGGAGAAGGTCCTTGAAAGGAAGGTCTTGAAGGCTCTATCTAGTGACCACCAGCAGGTTGCGGAGGTGTAGGCTACTGGTTGGTTGAACCAGACTACTTGTGGGTAGTCCAAGATGATTGCATCATGCAAACATTCGATGAGTTGGGGTCAAAGATAGGAGGGGGGAGACTAGGGAATGCACCAGGAAAGGTGGAATATTTATATACTCTAGGTGAAACACTAGTAAGAGGTGCAAGTGATTGCTTATCAGCCACCAAAGATATGATGGACTCGGAGAATTTTTGAGACTTCGGTTTGTATTATGTCAACAGATCTATGGTAATGATATTTCCATTGTGAGTAAAACACATCTTACGGTGAACCACAGATGCGACAACAGAAATTTCATTGGTATAGCTATGACCCAAAAGGATATTGTAATCCAAGGGGGCGTCAATGACTTCAATGTCAATACAAATAGACTTTCTTGCAAGAGTGATAGGAAAATTGCGGTACAAGCCAAGGGGCTAAGAAAGGTGACCATCCCAAGCACACAAGCTGATGGTAGATGGGGCTAATTCACGGGATCTTAGTTTATTCAAAATAGAGGTGGACATCACGCAGGTGGATGTGCCCTCGTCAATGATACAATGTGACACAAGAGCATTATGAATCTTGACTGGTGTTTGGAAGGCGACAAATGAAGGTAAGGGGGGGCATTCTAACTTTTCAACATTAAAGACGATCAAATGATCATATGAAGGATCCAAAATGCCCAAAGAAGATAACAGATCTTTATGTTGTGAAGGGCACGACTGGAGGAATTCCAGCATTGAGATGGCAACATGAGATTGTGTCATGTCATCTACTTTGTTGTAAGTGTGGGCAGCTTTGGCAGAAGTAGCAGTTCGACATAATGCCCCTTTGGAGATCTTGGGAATGACCTCTTCCCGTGGCTAAGGGATCTGTAAAGGAGAATTCAGTGTCAAACTGGACTCTTTGGAAACTTTGGTTTGGGACTCGGTTGTAGATGAAGTAGGTGGCTTTCCATATTGGAGCGACCGAGTTTGAAGATTGACATGAGAACTATTAACCTCTTTAGAATTCATCATGAGAATTTGGTATTTAGGGGTACCCATTTGGGAAGGTTGAGGGGTGGCCTAACCTTGAGGGGTTTTGGCGCCCACATATCCTTGTCAAGGGAAAGGATTAATGAAAACAACTGGTTGAACTGGTGCAATACTTGGAGGAGCTGAAGCAGTGGTTTGTTGTCCTCTAGATGCTGCTTTTGCTTCCCACAACTGGCATATTTTGGGTAAAAGTGGATAATTGTGAGTATAATGGCCATGGAAATCACAACAAGAACAAGGATTTTTCTGACAAAGAGGCTTGTCCTGCTTAGGTTGATTGCCTTGTTGCTGGTTGTTAGTGTTAGGTTGGTTCCCTTGGGTGCGTTCAGTTGGTTACCTTGTCACCCCTGATTACCTTACGCTGGTTGATTTTGGTTGCATTTCCTCTTTTTCTTGGAATTAGGAGGATTAGTCACACTCTGTTGCGCATACATCTGACTCGGAGAGGGAGGTGGCTGATACGGAGGAGGTTGAGAAGGCATGGTATGTTGGGTGTGGATGTCGTAAAGGTTGGAGCACCGGGATGCGAATAAGAATAGAAAGGAGGTTGAGAAACATCGGGGTAAACAGGTTGAGCGACAACAGGCCCTGGAATTGGTTGATGCAATGGGGTAGATGTGATTTGTCCTAGATACATTTTTCTGGGAGGAGGGTAAGTGCTAGAGGAGTTGGCCCCTCCCTGAGGGAAATCATAACCCATGGGAGGATGATTATACGGATGTGAAAGATATCCAATGATACCGTCGGTAGCGTGAGATTCCCCTAGTGCATTGACATCACTAGGTCTAGGAAGGTCCAGTAAAACAGTATAAACATAACCATATTAGGCGTAGATCAAGTCATATTTCAATGTGATTTGGAGAGATTCTTCCTCTTTCTGAGGAAAGTGAGATGCTACATCTTTACCAATAGAAGGAAAAATCGTTCTGAGAAATCAATCTATATAGACATGGTCGTCGAATGTGGGAGCTCGACATAAGATCCTCCTTCTACGCCATTCTTGGACATGGTCAGAAAGGCGAGTGGCAGAAGTTTGACGAAATGTGATCAACAACTCGGTATCGGTATCATATCGGAGAGGTAGCTAGAAGTAGGAAATAAACGCTTTAGCAAGAGTCACAAAAGTGGAATGAGAAGAAAAGGCCTGGTCTACATACCACTTTGCAGCATCTCCAGTGAGCGTATGCTGGAATAACTGAAGACGGATGGAGTCATCAGTGATAGAATTGGAGGAACACCACATGTGAAAGGAGTGGACGTGATTAATAGGTTCCTCTACAAAGTTTCCTTCGAACTTAGGGATGTCATAAGGAAGCTTAGTTGGCATAATAGGCCAACCTGGATCATGGTGTATAGGACCATTAATTAGCTCTCTGAAATCGGGGAGGCTTAAACCTGCCATAAAAGGTAGAAAAGGATTAGTCGGAATGGTTCTAGTAGTGGTTCCACTAGTAGCAGCTCCAGAATTAGGGTCGAGACTACCACCAGCTTGATGACCATCACTTACATTGGTGCCTGACATGGTGACTGAATGAGGTGGAGGAGAACCAGGTTCGAAATCGGAGTGAGGGCCCGATGGACCAGAACCAGAGTAGGTATGGGGACTCGATGGAGGACTAACTCGAACTCAAAGCTTTGGAGTAAGTATTCCTAATGGAAATTGAGGATGAATGCCTAGGAGTCTCCGAGATAAGCTCCTTGGGGGAAAAATGATGGCAATATATAGATACCCAAATAATATGGAAGAGTAATAAACAAAGGCACAGAGGGGCAAATAAATTAATTACGATGTTTATGTCTTGGCTTGGCAGTGTAAATCAAGAGCTCTTCGCTTTAGGTGTGCGTGTATGCAAGCCATGTGTTAATTTTACTTAATCCTATATGGTCATGTATAAAGAAACATAAAAAAAATTGTATAATTATAAATAAAACTGAAGCGACAGTAAAATAAATAGTTGAAGATGCATAAATTCAACCCAAAAATAAGGGTTCCCAAACAATTGTTCTAAGAGGCGGGCGAAATTGACTCAAAACACACAATATGGCCAAAATATCTAAGGTCTAAGGGACAAGGATCTAATGACTCAAATTTTCTGGAAAAGGTGCAAAAAACAACAAGAAATCAAAGGGAAAATTGTTGCAAAAATGGAAGGTGAAAGGCTAAAATCCTAAGGGAAACAAGGGGAACCCTAAGGGAGAGACCAAACAAAAATCAAGAGTGGGTTTTCGATGGAATAATAACTGATTTAAAAGGATCTGAAAGAAGGATAGCTCAGACCCTAAGCACTAGAAAAATCTCAGACTAACTACTCAGCTAAACCCCTCCTAAAAAGGTGGAAGCATATTGAAATCCTAAGGGGAGCTTGTTCCTACTTCAAGGAGAAAAATTGAACATATCTAGGCCTAAGATGGGTGGAGACATAGGTCAGACAACCCTAAACAGTGCTTGCAGTAAACCCTGACTGTAATAGAAAAAACCCCTAAAAAGTTGCAGCTCCCGAGTACTGACCTGTAGGTTGTTGTAATCATAGTTTTGGGCCTAGTAGGTGCGACCTGAGACTGAATTCGCAGGTTTTGGGCTGAAAAGTGAAATCTATAGTTCCGGGAGTCTCGAGCGGCAGGTTGCAGAAAAATTTGTTGTCTCTGGCGTGGCTGATACTTGTTACATGCGGAAAATACCCAAAAACACTTGGAAGTTATAATTTTTATTGTTTTAGGGAATAAAAGGTAAAGAACATCATTAAGAGACCAAAAATGGCTGAATAAAAACCCTAGTTACTGAAGCAGTTGGTCACGCAAGAATCTAAATAAAACCCAGTGGAGTCGCCAATTGTTAGAATGAATTATTAACGCAAGTGTACAAAAAGAGATAAGTTTATTTGCACATGAAAAATAACCCTAAAAAAAAATATGGTTGTCTAAATTCTTTAGATCTGCAATAGATGGTAAAAAAAAAATGCAACAAAAACACAGATCTATGCAGTAAAAGTAGCTAAAAATTCAAATGAAATAAGAGTTTCTCCAAATATCCAATGGGCAAGACAAGATATATAAATAATTTTATATTATGTTAACACGTGTGAAGGGAACAAAGAATGATGTTACCAATCCCCCTCAATGGGATGAGTTCTTGGTTATGCTTCATATCCAGAAGTTTATCTCTCTCAATGGTGTAGAAAACCCAAGACGCGTTGAACTCAATGGGAGCTCAATAAGAAAAATGATAATAAAAGCAATCAAAGTATGAAAATGAAAAAAAGGATCAAAGTCCGACCATGATAAAAGGATCAAAGGTAAATAATGAATGGAAAACCCTCCTATTTATAACAAAATATTGAGTTATACTTGATAATGGTGCATAATAAAATATTACTAACCAAGATCTATATCTAACTGCTTGGAATATTTTATTATTTTTTGTTGGAGGGAAAAGGAATTTAAATTGGTTAAATCTCTTTATCTAGAAATAATATACAAATAGATGATTTATCTATCATTACAAGTATGGGGTTAAGGAATAATTTAATAAATAATGATTTATTTTATTCTTCCTAAATGATTTAGTCAAATTTAACAAGGAATATTAATTAAATAATGATTTAACTAATTATTCCTAGAGAATAATAAGATAAATAATTATTTATCTAATTATTTATCATTAATTGGGTTAAATATGACTAGGAATATTATTTAAACATTGGTTTAATTAAATATTCCTAGAGGAAATCAAATAAATAATGATTTATTTAATTATTCCTCACGGGGTTTTCTATTTGTACTAGAAATAACTTAATAAAGTATGGTTTATTAAATTATTTCTTATAGCGAAGAAATTTTACTATGGTAAAATTGGTCTTACATGGTGTATTTCGATCCATCTAATTGTAAATGGTTTGATGACCAAAAATTGGTGTAACAATTATCATAGGAAGAGTTTGGTTGATAAGCCATCATTAAGCATCAACATCATGACCAACATTTTCAAATTCCAATATAGCAAGGCCTTGACTAACAAGGTCTAACTCTCTACAATATTAGAGAACAATGCTAGGATGCATACATACGACCACCAACACCACAGCCTCTAAAGGAGCATACCCCATCCATATGTTCACATGGTATGTCCTTATAGGACTATTCTTATCTTGGATTCCCAATCCTCAAATAATAATGATCCTCTTCAACTACTATTATCTTGGATACCTTATACAATCCTACTCCAATCCTTAAAGAGTACCATTAATTCCATGGGACTACTACATATCTTAGATTCCAAATAGTCAAGGAGTATTGGTCCCAGATGATTATCCGAACCTCCATTATCCCTACTAGTTCCTTCACTAGAATTACATTTGTTAGTCCTGGCCTAGTGCATGAAACATGGAGAATACAATGTCCCTCATCAATCCCTCTCAATCAAGGAGTTAATCTTCATTCCCCCTCAAAGACGGACTAGATCCTTGCTCCCTCTCAACTAGGGAGACACAACCATAAGCTTCATCTTTATCTTATTCACCAACTACTTGTTCTTTCGTGCATATATTAGTAGTAGCTTCCATGGTTCCTATCTAGCATCATCATATCATACCTGAGCTTCGACCTTCCTATATTTTATGGAGCTAAACTCTTTCTCAATCTATCTTCATGACAAGGTTCTTGTCGTCATCCTTTTGTATCACTTTCCATGAATCATCATTTATAGTATCTTCATCATCAAAAGTAACTTGTTAAACCAATCAATGTAGAGCTAATCATAGCTCCCTATATCCATTTGGGAAATTTAACTTCTTAATCATCAAATCCAACATGACCCACAAGCTATCTCATGATTTTCTACCTTTTTTGCGTTTATGGTGTACACAATTATGTAATATATTCTTCCATATCATTTTCCACTCAATACATGTGCTCTCGAATTAAGATAAATCAAAAATTTGTATATACAACATCAATTTTTATCTTTCCATTCTATACTTCTACAATATATTATTCCATGTATCCAAATTATATCTCACATAAATCATCAATATCGGGGTTACCAAGTCATGATAGGCTCTTATCAAGATGTCAAGTTCTGCTACTAGCTCCCTCTAAAGTCAATATCCTTTTGCATGGTCAATACTAGAATCCTTCTTCATGTTGTTCACCTTTAAAACATCAATTAATGTGTTCATTTAAATAACCAATCAGCAAGCTTCAATAATGTATCCATCGGGGTCTACACAACTCCCTTTGAAGTTATCATTGTTATCTTTTCTTACAATATTCAAGACCATATTAAATTTTTACCAATACCATGCTCATTTATCATGCTTATATATATCGATTAACCATATGGAAGATTCGTGTCTTATTCAAACTAACCAAGGAATACCAAGCTCATGCTTCCATGTATATTTCTGCATCCAACTCTTCCTACAATACTTTCTGAAGACATGAATCTACTTTCTAATGAAGAACCATTTTATAAAGATATGAATACCTCTTACTATCATAAAATCGTCTACTAGTTGACATTATTCTAAACGAAGAACTAATTTTCTTGAAGATAATGTCTAAGATGATATATTCCTTCTATTACATGATAGATTCTCCAATTATGCCTTCATGTTGCTTCTCGACTATCTACAAGCTTCCTCGATGCTTGCTTCCATAATCTTATAGTGGAATATACTCTTGTCATGTCACAACGATTCTTCTATATATAGATGAACCTTCTAAGATATTGCATATTGTCCTTGATCTTGCTTAAAGGAATTTCTTTTATAGTAGATCTTGTAATTCATTTTTTTCTAAGAGATTGCTTCTATAACAACATGATGCCAAGATGTAGATGCTAGATGGTCCAAATCCTTCTATCCTCTAGATGGTTGCTTCCAACAATGTGAAACTGAATATGTAGACTCTAATCATTCCAATTTTATATGCTTCTTTCCATGATTCCATAATTTTCAAAATCCAAGATTCTTCTACAACTATAATTTCATATGCTACTCTAACTACCATATTTTAATAAAATATAAAATAAGTTGCTAATAAATCTGGTAGTGGTGGAGTTATTTAATAATAGAGATCCTTATGATATTCATTCTTCAGCTTCATTTCAGCTTCTTCATCTTCTTCAGCTATGTGAGCTCCACTCATTTCCTTTACCTTATTAGTCTTCATATTTTGAGGATGCTTGGGACATTCTCTTTTAAAGTGTCCATATTCATTGCACCCAAATAATTGTACTTTATACATATCTTGATGTCCTCATGGATGATTGTTGTTGTTGCTATTGTTTTACTTTCAACGAGGTTCAAACCTTCCAAAATTTCCATCCTTCTTCTTTACTCTAGCATCAAAAGCTTGATACCTTTCATTGTTGGGTTTGGTGTCATATTTTTCCTTTCATCTTGTCTCTTTTATAATACACAAATCCCATAGCTCATTGAAGTTTGGAGTGTCCCTTCTTGAATATATTCTTGCCACAAAACTAATCCATTCTAAAGGTAAAGCATTGAGTACACAAGTAGTTAATTCAAAATTGGAAACAACTTCTCCAAGCCCTTGCAGTTCATCCTTCAACTGTGAGACCTTTATAATATATGAGGTCAATTATTCATATTTTGATGAACTTTTTCTGTAAATGTGATTCCTCAAATATATTTTATGACCTATCGTACTAACAGAACGCAGTTTTACCAACTTGTAATAGATTGCTTTAGATGTGCCCAGATCTCCAAGGGAATAAGATTATCTTTGATGGATTCAATGAGAATAGTTTGAGCCATAAATTCTCCTTTAGTGTACTTGGCCAACTCTACAGTTCTATATTTCTCTGTTTTTGTAACATTTCCTAGAACATTGTCCATGAATTCATTTTATATGAGCACCAAATCTATTATCTTCTTCCATGCTTGAAAGTTGGTTGACCCATTGAGTCATTTGAATTGAAGATTGAGACATAGAGAATAATATGGTACTTAATTGTAAAAAGAGTGTCTTTCTTTATGATGATGTCTTCAAATATCTTGATGCTCCCAATATTTCCAAGATACTTCAAAGATTCCCTAGAATGTTGACTTTGAGGATGGCTTGCACAATATTAACTTAAAATTGCTCCAAAGATGAATGAAGATGCTTCCAAGAGTGTTGATGATGTTCCAAAAATCTTGATGTTTTTTCAGTGATGACTTCTATAGAGATGTCCTACAAAATGAGTGATGATCAATGATATTTCAAGAGAGAGAGATTATTTTCTTCAAAATGATGATGAGTAACCCATAATCATCAGTGATAGAGAGAGAGAGAGAGAGATAATTGATGTATTATTCTTCTTTCAAGATGAATGATGAGGCTTCTTCCTTAAACCCTTCCTTATTTCCTTAGAAAATTGTGTCCTCCAAAGTATTTTTCATGAATATCTTCCTCTTACGCCAAGAAGAATAATCTTCAAGTCACCTTATCTTCACCTTAGCTCTGATACCATGTTGAGAAATCAATACGCCAACAATTAGGGTGATTTCTCATTTACTTGATAATTTTTTATGAAGATATGTTTTCTTATTCTTAGTTTTATTATGTTATTTTCATCAAATAATTACCAAAACCATAAACTACAAATATTACAAAAAGACAATGAACACAAGATATAGGCTCCAAGCCAGGGAAAAACACAACCAAATCAACTCTTCACTTCTTATGGAATCAAATCAAGTGAGAAATACAAGACACAAAATTCAAGACCAAGGTCTCCCACAAGACCCATTTCAACCCTCCTTCTAAGCTCTTCTAAAAAGTCAAAGTCAACTCATGTCAACAATAGTCAACGCTCTCCAAACTTGCTTAAACGTAAGATTTTCAGCCCCTACAGTTCTTGAAATTTTGCACATGTGACTGAAATTAGGGCATAAAAACTTCACATGTGTGGAAAAATTCTTCCTCCTTTGACCCTTTCTCCCCCCCCTTTGTCTTTAGCTATTTTTCATGACTTATTCACTAGTTTTCTCTCAATTCTTGGCACAGAAATCGAACGTGATGGAGATAATCCAAATGAGGATGGTTTGGACAATATTTATAAACATCCAAGAGGTCGAATGGGTCCCTTCTAGGGCCGACTTGTCCAGGTAGGGTTGACTTGGTCTTGTGGTGATAAAATTGATAATTTTGACTCAAATAAAATTATTTTTATTGCTTCTTTCAAAATTCCAAATGGGACTTGACTCTAGTACAATAAATTGACTCGTGAAAAATATTCCTTTGACTCAATAAACCCTAGAAGCATGAATAACATGCTTTCCCTAAATAAAAAATTGACTTGATCATGAAACCATTACTTGAAAAATAGCATTTATTTTTCTTCTTTTGATTTTTACATGAAATATACAATACAATGATAATTATGAAGACTAAACCTAGTTACATTTTTCAACAATGAGTGGGGCTATTTTGGAACTCACACCACTTTCCCACATCCTTATTCATCTTCCCATTGCTATTTTTTTATTGCAGATTTGATGGGTTATCTTGGGTTGTTCCACCTTGACTTTTTCCTTTTTCTACGGTTTGAAGGTGCCCTTTCCTAGCTTCGGCTTCACAGCACCAAAGTCTCACTTCCTCTGTTTAAATTTTTGCTCATTTCAAGTAGCATTTTGGTATGTTGCACTAAGCAAGGAGATGTCCAATAATTCCATATTCATGTGGATGTATTTTTGTAGATAGTCATGATAGTTTAGCACTAGATTTTTCTCATAGTCCTTGATACCCAACTTTGTGAAAAAAGTACGGAATATTTTCGTGAACTCTCGCATTTCTTGATCCCTTTCATTCCATAGTATGGTCCATTTAATATATTTATCTTCATAGCTTCCAACAAGGTAATATTGTTCCTTAAAAGCATCCTTAAAAGGGTTCCAAAAGGGTGCGACTAAAAACAGTGCAAACTCCTCTATGGCCCTTTTTTCACAATAAGTTTACCGTTAGTCCTTAACGTGGTGGCAGCTTTAAGCAGTGAAAAAATAATATTTTCTCTATTGGAAAAATCATGTACCAAAAAGTATCCTTCCAATAAATTTAACCATTTATCTACAGCATATGCATCTATATGGCCTTTGAATATAGGAATACCAAAGTTAACTTGTACCTTAAATGGGGCATCGCCATTTTATATATTTATCTTCATAGCTTCCAACAAGGTAATATTGTTCCTCAAAAGCATCCTTAAAAGGATTCCAAGAGGGTGCGACTAAAAACAGTGAAAACTCCTCTATGGCCCTTTTCTCACAATAAGTTTACCATTAGTTTTTAATGCGAGGGTTGCTTTAAGTAGCGCAAAAGTAATATTTTCTCTATTGGAAAAACCATGGACCAAAAAGTATCCTTCCAATATATTTAACCATTTATCTACAACATATGCATCTATATGGCCTTTGAATATAGGAATACCAAAGTTAACTTGTACCTTAAATGGTGTATCGCCTCCAAAGTGACTATTAGATGAATATGTGTTGTGTATTGGTAACTTCCGAAGGATTTGGGAAAATTTATCCATAATTTTGTTCCTCTGTCGCTATATGGCTTCTTCAAGCAACAATTTGAAAGGATATTATACTCCCTCATATTTATTTTGTTCCACTATGGGAGGCCATTGGGTTTGGCAAGGAAGTGCTTTCAAGGGTTCAAGCAATTTGATTCCCAACTCCTTATACCCTCACCTTGTTGAGGACATGCATAGAAAAAAAGAGAAAGAGTAGTCCCCTTCGATACCACTGATTGGGATTTATGGGGGAATTAAATTAAATACATATTTAAACTAAAAACTCAGAGATACAATGAAATTTAACTCCAATTAATAAATATAAAATCTTAAAAGTTGTCTACATGTAGAATGAAAACAAACTAGCTCGAGTGGTAGTAGCTTATCTCTTGGAAGCTATGTGATAGCTAGATGTCTTCTGAACTATGTTATAATGAGTCTTTGAGGCATTTTTATCATGAATAAACAATGAGAAACCCTAAACATCCAAAAACCTAACCCTAGGATATGAAGCGCCAAAATATTATGGGCCCCGATGGGGTTAGTTGGAATATCGACTTCCTGGGGTTATAAATTTGGCATACAATCTTCGTTTGGTGTGTATGATAGCCCGTTAGAAAGGTTTATTCAAAGAAAAAAACTTTATACTACAAATATTTTCTTGTTTCCCCAAAATAATGTCATTTTGAGCATCAAAACATCTATGGAAGTTCAGGACCTGAAAAACTACCAACAATAGAGAACTGTTGAAATAGGAAACTCCGTTGAAAAATATGAAACTAATATGAAACAGTGTTGGGGGTCCAAGCGGAATAGGTGGGTGGAAACCAATATCCACTTGGATTATATGCACTCTCATGCCACCTAGGCCACCTTTTTGTTCCTTCAAGAGATCTTGTGAAGCTAATTTGGGGGACACGTTATAGTCGAGTGACAAGGAACTTTTGTATGGAGAATAAAGTAGTAGTACTTTAGAAGTATTTCTATTAGCCAAATATTCAATAGGATGTCCATCAATATATCAAATATTTCACTAACTGTTCCATTTCTAAAATAACCATCAATAATTAGAGGTTTTACACTCCTATACCTGCCCTGAACAAGCCTTCGGTTATAGTCTCCATGGATTATATGTTAGATTTACCCTCCACTAGGCATGGTGATGATTGTGTATTTGTGGTTATTTATCAATTCTCTAAGATGGCCATTATGGTACCATGAAAGAAGAGTATCGCATTTGAATACACTACTAAACTCTAATTTGAGTGCATTTGGGTTCATTTTCGGATACCTTGGACCATTATTTCAGACAAGGATACCATGTTCTTAATTACCTCTTGGTCAAACCTATGGTCTATAATGGATACCAAGCTGATCAAGTTGACCACATTTCATACAAAAATAGATACACAAATGGAAGTGATCAAGGAGATGATTATGCATATCTTGAATATGTACAATTCCAAGAATTTGCACACATGGTATGAAAGTCTTCCATGTGTTTAGCATAGTTAGAATAGAGCTCTCCATAAATCTATTGGCACAACCATTTTCAAGTCTGCTTGAGGTTTCAACCATTGGCGTTGATTAATGTAGAACCTCCAATTGAATCTTCGCCTAGATATTCCTCCCATGCTCAAGCTGAGTAAAATAGAGTTTCCAAATTTGTGGAATGGATCCAACACCTCCAACAAAAGTTTCATGATGTACTATAGAAATCCAGTTTCAAGTACAAGTAATGGCATGCCCAACATCAAGTTCCACACAAGCTTTAGGATGGTCAAAAGGTGTCGTTGTTATAGAAAGGGTACCTCACAGGACCCCATAGGAATATCATACCACTTTCATTTGGGCCTTACACAATCACAAAGGTTGTGGGTGAAAATTATTTTGAATTGAGTATTCCCCCTTTCCTTGGCTTGCACCTAGTATTTAATGTGGATTTTCTTCAACCATGTTTTCCACCTGTCTCCCACATAAATCAATCCTAATTACATTGAACATGCTACATCCGATAATATCATGGGCACCAAGAGAAATGATATCTCCTAGAAGAACATACAACTTTGTCGGGTTGTTAAAGAAAAGAAGCTTCTTATCCAAGGTAGGTGGCTCATTAGGAGCCAAATTCAATATAATTTTCCCCATTTAATGAGGGAAATTGATGCAATGGAGACCATTTATTCCTAAGGGGGGAGGATTAATCTAGGTGGATATCAGTGTTTTCCCACCTCTTCCACTGAATCAATGTTTCTATACCACCTTGATATTTTTTTAGGTCCCAAACTTTTGAGCCCATTTTGAGGCCCTAAATGATATTTTTTATGATTCAAGGGGACCAAAGATTGCCATGGCATGCTATGACACCAAACAAAATTTGTAATCCTTGGACAGTTATTTCCAATTGGCTATTGCGCACCCTAAATAAACATTGTATGCAAAAAAATTCCCTCGAGAAGTTGATGTACCAACTAACCACCTTAGGGCTTGCAAACCTTTGGGAGCTTCATCTTCTTCTGGACCTCTAGGATTCTTTATTTATGTTAAAATACCATTCTTTCAACTTCTTGTAATAGATTTTGTGTATGTTGGAATCCTCCATCCCTCTCTTCAAAGATAGACACCACCATTCTAGCTAGTTTATGTTCTATGGTATGCTATTAATTCATTTATTAATAGAATATGGGATTTCTCCATATTATTGTGCTTCCTATAATATTTTACTATGTATGTTTCATTTTATTTTGTTCATTTATTTTCATTCCTTGTACAACACAATTTAATCAAAATAGTTGTAGTGTTTATTGGGGTCTTTACACTGGTGTGTTGTGGCTATTTTCATTTTATTTTTCCCTCCTTTCCATTTCTTCTTCCTTTCTTTGGAAGCTTCTTAGTGTTCCTTCCACTTTGAACCGCTCAACTACCCTTTCTTTAGCCTATGTTTTCTAGGTATTGTGTCTATAAACAAGCCTCATCCACCATTCTATGCTTGCATAATATCACTTGATTTTGCAAATAATTGACTTGAGGAGTACACCTAATTAATTGAAGGAGATACCCACCATTATTTTCATATTCGTAAATTTTATGGTTTACTCTTGTATACTTTTCCCCTATATATACCTAAAGTAATTCCATTGGATCCATTAGTCCTCTACATACCTAATATGGTAGAATTGAGGATTTATGAGAGTTTTAAAATCATCCCACTTAGCCACTATAGGAACCCCACTCTATCTGCAGGGTTTATGTGTGGCTTTCCCACAAAATAAAGGCATGGCCTTCTAGTTTCAAATGAGAAAATGAAATTTTTTGTTCCTCCTCTATGTGGTGGACACTAAAATAATCCTATAACTACTATAATCAATGATTGAATTTCAAATCATCAATATCACATTGGTACAGGTTGATGTCAACCTTTAATTCCATCTTGAATAGGGATTGGTTCATGGCACTCAAATTGGGTTGTTCTTTTTTGAGTTCTTTCTTAGACCCTTTCTATAGTTATTCTTTATCCCTTGATTTTACCTCTAATTTCAACTAGTAGTTGGAACCTCCATATTCTATGATTTTTTTGTATGGAAAACCCAACACCCCCAATTTTTTACTTATTCACTTCAAATAATGGGGTCTCTTTCTATTAATTTTTGGCTAAACACCTTTTATGATTTTCATTAAGTTAATTGTCCTACAATTTTGTCATTTTTTAATTTTTCGTCGGATTTCTATTTTGATTGTTTCATTGAATTCTAATTTTAGCAATATTTCCATCGATACTTATTTCACCTCATTTGGTTAACTGGTTTGCAAATGACACTCCTTTGAAGTTTTGTCATTTTTGTCACCTAGGTTAAAAAAAATGTAAAAAAATGTATCATAATTTATTTTTTGTAATTAAAATAGTATTTTTTGTAAATATTAAATCCTAGTTAATTTTTAATAAATTTTTCATTTTTCGCTAATGATCCTACAAAATGACCAGCCAAATTGTAGAATAGTTAAAAAATGTATTTTTGGGATCTTGGTAATTTATTCCAATTTCTTATTTTAAAACAAATTGTCAAACCCAAAATCTAAAAATTGCAAAGTAGTTGTCGTTCATTTTCTAAAAATTTTAATTCCACATGGACCCCACTCTACGTCACCTCCTTCTTTCCAAAATTCCAATTTAAAAAAAATGTCGAAATAAAAATTGTAATGCAATATAAAACTGTGATATCGCATATCACAAAACCTTTATGCACTCGTTTTAAATTTGCAATTTGCAATTTTATTTTTATGTTATTGGTTGTTTTTTTTTTTTGTAAGATTAGTAGATCCTTCCCATTTTCTATTAATTTAAAAGCTGGGCAACATAGATACAAAAATTAGACCTCAACCTGCCCGAAGGAAACCAAGTCTGTTGGCCATCTAAGTGCAATGTATGCCAACCAAAACATAAACAACCATAATAACCTATACAGAGTTTGAAGATAATTAATATCAAATTCTGGTAATAATAACATTTACAGAAAGTAAAGCTAGCTGCTAAAAAAGGGAAGTACAAATATCTCTAATCATCTTCTGACTCCATCGGGGCAGGGTCTTTGGTGCTGGAACCAGGGATTTCAACCTGCTACAAAGATTTTATATCCTTCTCCATTCTACCAAGTCTAGCATACTGATGCAGTTGACGGAGGTTGATTTCCTGAATATTTATGTTTATGTCTTCCATGGTGGACCCTAACTTCGATTCACCTATCTCCTGAGTTGACATAACAGCTTTTGCCAGTAAAATTTTTATCAACCAATAAGTTTGAATCGAGTACTGAAATAGAGAAATATGCCCACGGGTATGCCCTGGATCTCCAATGACATTATGCAGATATTCTAATGCCAAATAATCCTCTTCATCCATATTGTTTATGACTTTTGTTTCCCATCCATAAATACGATATTTAACAGAGCAAGGAATTTCTTCTGCAAAGGTTTGAATTAGCGGCTCCATGAGTTCTTTTGTTGACTTCCTACCTCTCTTTGCTAGCAGAGGAGAGATAGGTTGTTTGCCTTTACCACCATTATTCTTCCTACCTCTAGTTTTCTTCACCATCTTATCAGAAGAAATGAGACGCACTCCTGATTCCATCAACCGAGAAATAGTTCCACGAAAAAAACATATTAGAAAACTAGAATTAAAAAAATTTGGTAAGCAGACGGACATACCCTTCCCCTTAACCATTCTACTAGCAGCACCAACAAACATTACCGGAAGCAAAAGAATTACGAAGAAACAGAGAAACCTAGATGTACAACTTCATAGAACTGGAATAACCCAAATATTAAACCCACATACAACCCTCTTCCACTCAGAGCCCTCATCATCCAAAAGCCAAATCATTAAATTACTAGCAAGAAACCAAGGCCAGAATGAAAAGCAAAGACAGTGAACCCTACCCAATTCCAAAATTCTACCAACCTATGAAACTGGTAAATCGTTAGATGAAAAGCAAAAGAATGGCCTATTCAATAGCCTATTAACATAAACAGCGCTCTCAGTAAATTGTGCCACAGTACCCACCCAAACAGTCTTATAATTGTCTTGCATTCTCATCTTATAATTATCCTGCATTCTCACCAAATTATGAACAGAGTCACAGGAAATTTAATCCAGGCTCATAACAGAAAAAGAGTGAAGACTATCCAACGAACAAATTCCAATCCTTACATAACTTCGACAATGACAAACATCCCAGAACTGAGCAAAACTTTTATACAAAATGTCTAAAAACACCAGGATTATAATTTGCATGCAACGGAATTCAGATACCATCTTCATTTTCACAACTAGGAAAAAGGATAATACATACCAAGACGCTACCTGCAGAGGCACCCAACGTCTTTGGGAATGGCTTCCAGGGGACACGCAGGAGTAACCAACTTCCCAGGAAACCAAAATAATGAAAAACTTACCATACCGCAACTATTAACTTGCCTCAGGACATTCCTCCGGCACTTTCCCCAAAGGTCACCTGACAGTCTCACTAGATTTACCAGTTGTTTACCGTATGTTGTAAATGGCATTTATTACCTCGGATGGGAGTTGTCCTATCCATTCCCTCGTTGAACTCTAACAAGACCATGTTGTCGTCCAGCCTCCACACGCAGCATAACCCTTTCGCCAGTGTGACCACTTGGCCCCCTCGTCATCATACTCCACCCTGATCAGGGGTTGTTATGGTCCCAACCTGTAGAGTTCCCATCCTGTTTGATGATAACCCAAAGATCATTCAAATCCGCTTCCAGCTCCTGCCTCCATGGCCAATCGAGGAGCTGATCTACATTGTTGTATGCCCAATTTTCCAAACAATCCACCAATTTATTACTTTCTCTTCTCACATGAGAACGAATAATATATTCAATTTCTCCCAATAGTAGCTTAATTTACTGAACTAATCTTGTAGTTCGCCAACTCTTGCTAATTTGTTCCCAATTATCCCCCTGTTGAAGATTTCTGAGTATACCAGTAGCCATTGCAGAATCCCCCTCTATTTCTAATCTATTATAGTGTTCACGATGTGCAATTTCAAGGCCTAATTTAACCGTTGAAAGTTCGGCTTCATTATTAGTTGCATAGCCAAGATCAATGGCAAAAATCCTTAAAATTTTCCCTGTACAATCTCTAAATATTCCTCCAGCTCCTACTTGACCAGGGTTTCCTTTTGAAGCCCCCATAGTTCAGTTTAAAAAAAACTTGACTAGGGCCTGAAAAAAACATTTCTTATGATAATTTATCATAAGGTTTACTATACCTCCTTATGACTCCCGCATCCGTCACAGTGACCTCATCCTCTACTCTACCCCCTTATCACTCCAAGTCACCTTCCTCCATTAACCCTCCTTAGCATCTCACGTGACTTCGTTTGGTTTTTATGTTTAATTCATATGGTTTTATTATAATTGTATTATATTATAATTATACTATTATATTAATATAATTTGATTATAATATTAATATAATATAATTATATTTCAATTAATTTTTAATTTTGTTTTATTAATTTTATTTAGTTTATAATTAAATTTTAATTAATTAATTCAAGTTTTTAATTACAATTAAATTAGTATTAACTAATTAATAATTATAATTTAATTTAGAATTAAAATTTAATTTAAAAATTCTATTCTTAGACCAAGCAACAGTTTTTTCAGAATTTCGGCAATTTTTACACTTCAACTTTAGAAGTTCATAAGTTGAGTTTTACTTGACCAAATGAGGCTCAGGATGACTCGTTGGATGTATAAATAATGGAGAATATTTATGAAGTGGTTTCATTACCAAATTTTATAATTTAATGGGTATAGAATTCAGCAGAATATCAAGCTCCGTATTTTAAACAAAACTAATTTTCTGAATTAATTTTTTGCATTTTTATTTGTTCGCAGCTTCTACTGCGAACAGGTCCATCCGTTTATGTTCTCCTTAACCAATTATATCTTCACATGAATCAATATAAATCTTAGATTTATTTTCATTTAATTTAATTAAGTTTGATTGGAGATATTTTATTTTATATTTGGCATTAATTTGCATTTTAATTAAATTTTGATTAGTTTTTTGCAGGGAAACGGTTGAAGAGATGAGGAGAAGAAGATCACAATAAATAAGAATATTCTAGCAACAGAAGAATGGGATTTTGGTCCAATGAAAATTTATTGAGAATAACTACTCTTCAAAAACTTTCATGTTGGAATTCTTTTTGTAAAATTATAAATAGTAGATTGTAGAATGTATTAGGGGCTTCTCTTCTCTGCAATTCCGGATTTCTTAAAAGCGCTAATGTAATAAAGGATTTATATTTGTAGGTGAGAGGAGATAAAATATCACATCTGGGAAATTATTGAGGATTTTTCCTTTTGTAATTCTGAATTATGTATGAAGGGAAGAGCTTGCACTATTATAGCTTTTGTTTTAACAATAGAAGTTCAAAGCATTGTAAAGGACTGTTGGAGACTAGAGCCAGAGAAACATATTCAATAAATTGGTATTTATAATACTATTGTTTTAAATACTAGTTTCATTTTATGATGGCAGACATGTGTCATTTTATTCATATTTGTGCACTATTTTCAATATGAGTAATTTTTCTCAATAATATGTTATTATTTATCTCTCCTCTTGTGGGTTGAACTCTGATTTATGAGTAACTATTTACTCAAAAATCAGTGTTTTAATTCTAATTTACAAAACAATAATATTATGTGAACTATTTCCTTATATGATTGTTTAATCATTTGAAGTAATTATTGAACAATCAATATCATTTTGTGAACTACTTCATATATGTGCTTGATTGATTATATCAACTAAGAGGTCTCTAAACAAAATTTGTTTTAGAATTCATAATGTCAGTTAATTGAACTAATTTGTTAGCTTGATATTCATTATAAGACAAACATATTTAAATCTCAATCATTTAAATATTTTTCTCTCGGTTGGGTTAGATCTATATCTGCCTAATTGAGATAGGATTAGGATACCTTTCCTTTTGTTTGTATTCTAGGGATAATTAGCATTTAGATTTGATTCCATATTTCTAAAAGTCCTCTTATCAAAGAGTTAAAACTTAGCTGTGGCTTACCTGAGCCCCAGATCAACTTAAGGATCACTTTCTTGTTTGATCAACAAGAGGGTTGATCTGATGTCTCTTCTCTATTGGAAGCTAAAATTTATACTTTAAGCTAGTAGACATAGAGAGAAGGTAACTAGACCTAGTTTAACCAGTCGAAACCACCATTCCAAACGGAAAAGGAGCTGCTTTAAGGTCCGGTCTAGGTATTGTTCCTTATAATGTTATAGGTAGAGAATTCTGAGCCTTGAAAAATTTTGACCCTAGAAGGAAGCGCCTGAATAATTGTTGATCTTTGGATTTTTTGTATTTTAAAGTTTTATTTTAATCGTAATGTTTCCTCTAAAACTTCCCATTTGGAGTTGTATCTCTAGATGTGCATCTTCCAATACTCCACCAGAAATAGTGAGTCACCTGTCAAAGGTAAAGTTTAATGGTAAGAATAATTTTTGTACATTTAATCATGCTTTACAATTCATTCAAAAAATTTCAAATTCTATTTTTTCATGATATTGATGAAGATATTTTATGTAGGATTTTTACTCTTACATTCTCAGGAAAAGTCAGAAGTTGGTGTCAAACTCTTCCAGTTGCCTCTATTCACAATTGAGATCAATTTATCACAATGTTCCTTTATCAATTTGAAGGTTATGATTATGAACAAGTATGTGATGAATTTGAATGCTTACGAAGGTTTGAAAATGAATGTTTCATGGATTTTACCATTAGATTTCGCTTTAATTGTTTGAGATTTAAATTGAAGACAAACCTTCCAAAATTGAATGAATATATTGATTTGAATATGTTAATTCTCTTCTTTGCATTCTCATCCCATATGAAATAATTGCAATCATTTACGATTATCTTTCAACTCCTATGAATATTATCAAAGATTTTGATATATAGGTGCATATTAATCATGATGAAGTGGCCTCAGCCATGTATGATAATTTCTTAAATTTAGTACATACCTCTTACGGTATTAATGATACTCATGTTAATGAAACACTTTCACAAAGCTTGCAAGAATTTTATAATCAAATGTAAGAAGGTACTAGCAATAATCTTGAAGAAATTGCTACAATCAAATTTGAAAATAATTTTGTAATAAATTAAGAAAATCAACTAATAAATCAACAAGTACATACAGAAATTCAAGTTTCCAATAATATAAAATATGTTGTACAAATTTTTGAATTTGATCATGTTGATTAAAAGGAAAATTCAGGGCAGCAAAGAAACATTCTTCAAGAAAGCATAATTAGCCAAGTAAATGATCTTAAATCTAAAATTTGCAATGAAGAAGATGCACAAGAGTTATCAAAAAGAGAAATTTTTAAATTCATTACTTATGATTCACATTTTCACCTCTATCCTGATACTTTTGCTGATAGCAATTTATCTCCTCTTGACATTAACGTTATTTCATAAAACAAAGAGGTTGATATAAATGAATTGCCAATTATTTTTTATCGAGATAGAGAATTAATCATTGTTCATTCTTTTGGAATTAATGAACATGTACTCTATGTTCTTTCTTTTTTTGATACATTAGATGAAATTCAAGGGAAATCTATAGAATGTTGTGAAGTCATTTATGATAATTATTCTGAAATTGAGGATATTGATTTGTCTTATTATCAATTGAATCCTCATGATCAAAGATCAATAATATATGGGAATGAAGAATACTCTAACTCATAAATTGTTTCAACCAATTATTATTCTCAAGCAAAAAATTATCTTCATGATTTCAAAATTCAAGAATCAATCCCAATTTAGGATTCTTATGATGATCAATATTTCATTCCTATTCATGCCCATGATCTTCTCCCTAATTCACAAGTTCGTGTTTGAAATAATTGTAATTGCATTATTATGGCCAATCCTTGTGAAAAGGAAATAATTTCAAATCAGTCCTAATTGTGTTATAACACTAGTTGTACCAATTATGATTTAATTTTTTTGTTGTTCCTTCACTTATTTTGTTAGATTTCAGGTTTTTTTTCTCTCTATTTTCTTTTTACGATTTTAGATACTTTATGCCGACATATTGAGCAGTTCATCATTGAACACTCAATTGATGCATTTCTTGAATGGGAAAATCAATTTTCAAATCATAATAATGAACATCAAAAGCTATTACTCTTCCAACTCCAATCGATGTTCATCTCTTATCAATTGCTACTTTCTTCCCAAAAGCAGTGCCAACAATAGAGTGTATTTTTGCAATATGACCATCAATATAATTCAATTAATGATCTTCTATTGAATATATCATATTTACATCCATTTTTCATTGACCCATTTGTAATATATTTGGAATTTTTTCCTTCACGGAAGATTATTAATAATTTAACCTATGTATATAAGACTAACAAATTTTTGCAGGAAATTATATCTAAAAATTCATTTTCACAATTTGGCCTATTATCCCCTCTTTTGAACATCTCCCAATCATTAATGGAAATCCATCTAGATTTCTATGATCCGATTGAAATTTAGCTGAAAGAGACATTTCAAGAGAAGATAATTGTAAATAGGTTGCTTCTTGTAAATATATTAACAATAAATGTACATTCCGCTTTCAGATTTAGTTCAGTTAGTTTAATTTTATTTGTATTTTTGTTACTAATTTTTTTTCTGTACATAAATGTAGGACTTAGAATGAGAGAATGGTTAAATTGGAAGTATGACTATACCTAGTCATATTTCATTAAATTCGGTTAGCAATTAGGGATAGATTAATTTTGATCTAGATTCCTTTTTTTAGTTGCATTTATTTCATTATTTCATATTTTTAATAAGAAAGTAAAGAATTCAAGTTTTTCTTAGCATCCATTTTCACTTTCTAACAAAGTGGCTTACAACATGTCAGAAGCTTATGAACCGCTTAATTGTCATGTTTTTGAAAAACTATGTTACATTGACCAAAATGTTTTAAAAACATGTATGAAGAAATTCCAAAAAAATGCTTTGGCTTGGCAACCTTTGATTCATGAGTACTTATGAAAAGCTCATCGTCACCACTTTTGTCCTCCGATGTAAATTTTAGGAGGATGCAATCTGAAATTTCATTACTTAGTATTTTAGACTGAATAAATAGATGCTCTTGAACTTATGCGAACTTTGAGAAATACATGGGAAAATTTGAAGATTCATGAGGTAAACTTATAGTTAATAATATTCCAAGTATGCATTAACAAGTTCATCTTCATTTGTTATTTAATTTTTTATTTTTTATAGTAATTTCTTATTTTAGTTCTGTTTCTTTTGCAAGTCTTCATTCACTTGAATATGGAGACTTGAAATAAGGAAGCAGCCAACCATTTCTAAATATGAAACATGTTTAGGGAAGTATTTATTGTTTCTTCAGAATTTGAGGATTCTTTAATTTTGCATATATTCATTGAAACTCAAATAAAACTTTAATACATTATCAGAATATTCATATCGGATCATTATAATATCGCAAATCTCCTCTTAAGAAAGTTTTGATAACATATTTCTTTGATAGAATACTTCCAATGGTTAATTAAATTAATAAATGGGGGTTTTTTTATTAAAAGGTAAAGTTATAGTTGACTACTTTATTTTAAATTAAATAATTCAAGAGTTGTTGGCCCCATAGGATTGTCATGTAGGATTATTAGAGCTTCTAAATATCTGAACATTTCATATAAGCATCAATCAAAACATTGAGATATCCACATATCTCTGATATCCCGATTCGTCGATCTATGATATCCCTTCCCACTCATTCTCTGATAGATGACTTCACCAATATTGTGATGTCCATACAACCCTCAGACTCGATATGAATTTTAAATCCAGTTTTAAAAGATATCGTGCCCATTCATAAATCAGAATTTTGGTTGGGGCATATGTTTACAAGTTCTGATGTCTCAGATTATATATGAAATTAAATCCACATAATAAAAATATCATGTCTGTTCCATATCGCACATTGGCACATCAAAAAATTTACATCCCGTACTCATTTCAAATCTCCCGATCACCGATATTCGATATTCCAAAACCTCTGATCCCTGATAAACTTCTCGCTTCCCATATCCAAACTTTCATATCTATTCCCAAACCTCTGATCCCCAATAAACTTCTCGCTACCCATTTCTAGACTTTCATATCGCAACTTCCAATCGGTTGATATCCGTTCACACTCCCGATATCAAACCCCAATGCAAGATCTTTGATATTCATTTATGCTTATATTTTTAACCAAGGCCTATCGGAAGGTAATCATATCACGTGTTTCAAAAACACAACCATAATATTTCAGCGATATTTTTCTCTGATGACGCTTATTTGTGCAGAAACTTGGGATTTATGTTTTTGCTTTGCGATATGAGTAAATAATCATATTCAGCCTCTCATCAGTGCAGATGGAGTGAATTATTACACTCATTATTTCTCTAATTAGTTACAAATCGAGGAAATTTCCGCGAGAAACGCTTGCTGTGAATGATCCTATTCATGATTTTATCTATGCATGTTTCAAATCTTACCATTTTCCAAGTTTAGATAAACCATTGCATCGCACTAGCCAATTTTTTGCCCTTTCATGATATTCCTTTCTTCTGAAGGGACTAAGAGCCTCTAAATTAATGAAAATTGGACTCCCAATCCTCTACTTTTCATTTTTTCAATATTTTCCTCAGAATTTCAAAGTTGCTAGCTTATTTGATTCTTGGGTTTGTATTCTATCGGAAGAATTCATAGCAAATTCTCACACTTAGATCTTTGATATCCACATTTCCCTTTCATTTACTATTATTTCCATTATATTTAGCAAAGGAAATTACCCCTATTTCACTGTCTTCACTGGAATTTTATGGTCTCAGAATTCTATAAGTTGATTTTGGCTTCAAAAATGTTTTCTAGATATGTGACACCCGATTTATTCTCATATTGATTAAATCTCAACCTCCTATCCTTGGAATCTTATTTTACAGCTAAATGAAAGTTCTCTTGCAATCATTTTTACAAAACTTCAAATTATCAAAATGAAATTCATCACAACTACTTTCTAAACTCTTACAAAAATTTTACCTCTAATACATGAATGTTTGATGCACTAGAAAGGTAATGTTCGTACATTATACATTTAACAAGCATTTGTTATCAGGCATGATCAATATCGTAGGTTTTGTTTGTAAAAGTTACCAAAAAAAAAAAAAACTTTTGTTCCAAGATCTTGTTTCCCTTTATTATTTTAAATATCAGGAATTCTTGTATCGGAAGTGAAGTTTCATTAAAATTCTAAAAATTAAATGTTGTCGGAAGAATTATGAATCAAGAATTTTATTTATCGGATTTTTTCTCAATGACACTTTTGGAAAACTTGATTTCTTACCTTTCATTTTGATTCTCTTGGACACTCAGAACTTCAAAATATCGGGTTAAGAACCTTCACAAGTCTTTGATCAATTCATTTTGATCTTTCACTAGGTTCACATGAAGGTTTTCTTGGTTATCTTTGTGGTCGAGAGTTTCAATATGTTTCAATCATAATTTCATCACATCCAAGTATTTATTCATCAATATTACTTTTTGACTATAGTGATATACATTCTTCATTATGTATGCACATGGGTCTCTTTTACTCTTCTCGGCAATCTATTTCACTAATAAAAAATTTCATCACCTGTTGTTCGTTTATGTTTTTGCCTTTGATTCATTATTGGATGCTCTTTTTGTTATCTTAATCATATTTTAGTGATCATCTTGATTTACTACGAGGGAAATCTTGAGCAACCACCTTGGTAATGTAACAATTGATAAGGAATTTAGAACATGTGAAGATATTTGAACATGCTTAAACAATTTTTAACTTCTCTTATGTTTGAATTTTGATATATCACTCTATATTTAGCATATGAAATTTAAGACCTCTCCATATCCACATATGTATTATATTATCTTGGATTTGGTCTTGATTCTAAAAAAATTATGAAAATCATGGAGTATATATGAAACTTGTAACAAAGAGAATATTCATCGCTATTATTTATAAAGAAATGAATCTTCATTCTCATTTTGGATGAATTTGATTTATTTATGATTCCTTCAACATGAAACATTGTTTTCTTCTAGTTTATTACTTTCTTTAGTTAAGATTTAATAAGTGATGATTTTGGTTCAATAAGATTTCAGTTAGTTCAACTTCTTAACACTTTTAATTCTAATTACAAGAATAAGTTAGCTATTATTGAAGAAAATGATATCTCTTAGGTAAGATTAAATGAAATTCTCCAACGGTAAGTTTCATATGCCCAATTTCGTTCATTTTCATTTCTTTACTTTTAGTTTCGATTTTTTTTTTAGTTTTTTTTTTATATAAAACTATGTTTTGCAGGTCTTCATAAACCTTTCACACCTCCACTAGATTAGATTTGAAGCTCATTCTCTTTTTCTTGGTTTGCTTTCAATTTTTTAGAAGAAGCAGTAATGGTCCTCATAAAATCAACTAAACTAGGAAGTTTCTAAACCTTTATTCTATTTCTTTAAGCATTTCTTTTATTAGAAAATGGTTAAGACGCTTTTTGCAAGTCTTTTTCTTTGAAACAAGAAAATTTACAACGGACATAAACTTTTTCATTTGGGCTAAATTTTATCGTCACTGCTATCAGAATCCTAAAGGCTTATAACTCTGCAAGATAAATATTATATACATCTCAACATAAGAATGAAACGTTCACATGATTATTTTACTTTACTTCTTTTGTTGAGAGATTTGTATAAGCAGTCTTGTTGGCATTTATCTTTTAAAATTTTCTTTTAGGTTTTTCTTTCAACTTTTGTTTTCATCATTTTTAAATTTTTGAAATTTGTTGATTTCTTTTTCAAGTTATTTTTATTTTGGTTTTGACTTGATTGTAGTGACTCTGCCATTATTTATGTGGAATGTATTTTCTCACCCAACAATGATTGGCATACATGGGAAAATATTTACTCTTTCTATTTCAATGAATTTCATTTATCATTAAAGGCATATCCTTACGGAACCATAAAGTCGTCTTGCTTTAAATCTTTTTCATAGAGGAACACACATCCTTTCTAAGTGATAGGGTTTACAATTTCAAGGAAATAATTTATTTTAGTTTAATACAATGGAGCCCTCCCACCCCTCCACTTTATAAAAATCTCTGATTGATAGTCGCGGGGAAAGAATTTGGAGTCAACATTATGAAAATATTATGTCCATTAAACATGAGTCTCTATTACTATCCCACCTCCTTCACTCAAGTACATCATAAAATAAAAGCTTGAAAATGTGTTTACCAAAAGGGTGATTAAAAGAGGAAGCATGGGAAATACAAGTAAACCCGTCGGGGCTATGGATGTTCACTGGCAGTAGGGCCAGGCTTGTATGGCATAAAAGACAACTTCGTCGGGGTATTGTTCAGGCTCGTTGGCAGCAAAGCGATGCTAGAGACCATTCATAAAAAATGGATATATGCTTTATCAAAAAACCCTTGTATGTACCTTATTCTATTTTTCATATGAGGTAACTTTCACTCAAGTACTTATCTTTACAAACTCATATTGCTTAATTTATTTATGTGGAACCCATGGAAATGTTTTACTGGCAGTCGATTTCGTGATATCTATTATTTTTAACCTTTGGGTAAATTAAAGTTCATTATCTTTAACTAGAGATTATTGGTTCTTCCTAGTGTGTCGTCATTGTTGTGGGGAAAACCCAACACCCCCTATTTTTGACTTATTTACTTTAAATAATGGAGACCCTATCTATTAATTTTTGGCTAAACACCTTTTATGATTTTCATTAACTTAATTGTCATACAAATTTTCCATTTTTTTCATCAGATTTCTATTTTGATTTTTTCATTGAATTCAAATTCTAGCAAGCTTTTCATCAATACTTGTTTCTCCTCATTTGGTTAACTAGTTTGCAAATGACACTCCTTTGAAGTTTGATCATTTTTGTCGCTTAGGTTAAAAAAATTGTAAAAAAAGTTATCATATTTTAATTTTTGTAATTAAAATAGCAATTTGTTGTAAAATTAACTCCTAGTTAATTTTTAATAAATTTTTCATTTTTCGCTAATGATCCTACAAAATGACCAGGAAAATTGTAGAACAGTTAAAAACGCATTTTTGGTATCTCGGTAATTTATTCCAATTTCTTGTTTTAAAGAAAATTGTCAAAACCAAAATCTCTAAATTTCAAAGTGATTGTAGTTCATTTTGTAGAATTTTTAATTCCATGTGGGCCCCACTCCACATCACCTCCTTACTACCAAAATCCCAATTTAAAAAAAGAAGAAAATGCCGAAATAAAAATTGTGATGTGAATAAAACATGTGATATTTCATATTGCATATGGCAAAATATTTATGCACTCGTTTTAAAATTTGTGATTTGCGATTTTATTTTTATGTGATTGACTATTTTTATTTATCATAAAGTTTACTTTACCTCCTTATGACTCCCGCCTCCATCACCGTGACCTCATCCTCCACTCTACCTCCTTATCCCTCCACCTCACCATCCTCCATTAACCCTCCTTACCATCTCACGTGACTTTGTTTGGTTTTTAAGTTTAATTCATAATCATTTGATTAAAGAACTAGAATAAAAAGTTAACAACAGTCTCACCCTAAATAGTGGGGTAGGTAAATTAGATATCAAACCAATTAAAGATGAAATGAAAAAAATGATCGAATTAGACCATGAGCGTAACAAAAGGGCCTTGAACTTTATAATCTTCGGTTTGAAAGGAGGTAGACGAGGATACTTTAGCCATAGCCCAGACAGAATTACATAATAGATTGAAAATTGAAACCATGTGTCTCACAGAAGCAACAAGGTTAGGGAAATTAACTAAGAATAAAGGAAGGTTGATCCGAATAAAGGTGAGCTCTATTGACCATAAGTATGAAATACTTAGTAAAACCTCAAGTCTAAAAGGAACGGGAATATTTATAAATGAAAATCTCATTCCAGAAGATCAAGCAAAATTAAGAACGGAGGTTCAAAAGGTAAAACAAGCTAGGAAGGAAGGAAAATGGGCAATAATCAGAAATAGAAAAGCCACTATTCGAGATAGAAACCAAAACAATAGTAATAAATAGCAATTCAACATGCTCTGAATTATTTCTTGGAACTGTCGGGGCTTTCCATGGAACAAAGGCCCAAAGCTAAGTTGGATCTCAAATGATGTTGATATTATATTGCACTATGGGTTTGCACTATGGTCTACCTGGAACATAGATGGGTTTGCACTATGGTCTACCTGGAACAAGCGATCCTCCCGTAGAGGCATTGGGGGCATAGCTTGCTGCATTAAGAAGAACATCTCCCCCCATGCTAGCATTTATAAAAACGACCCTTACAACCAATATAGTTGGATTGATATTACTGACATTAATGATAAAAATACCTACATAGAAATTTGTTATTTCCCCCCGTCAATTCTAACTTCTATAAGAAAATTAATCTAGATAAAAAAAATCCTTACAATGGTTTAGAGAATGATATTTCTAGCCTAAGGTAATATCCTTTTAATGGGTGACTTTAATTCTCGAACTTCAAGCAACCAAGCTATTATTCTAAGCAATCATTCCAACCCCAATCCTCTTTGGTTAGATGAAGACCTTACTCTGGCTAGCTAATACAAAAGGAGCTCTGAAGACCTCGGGGATAATTTGTTTGGGTCGGAGCTAGTCAAGCTCTATAGTGCTCAGGATCTCATAATTTTCAACAGTCTAAAAAAGTGGCCCAATTCTAGCCAGATGACCTACATCCATGGGCTTGGAAACAACGTGGTAGACTATGTTATTTCCTATCTCCATTTATACAACAAAATACTAAATTTTGACATCTTAGACGACCACGATCCTGACTTTGATCATAGGCCTTTACTCATAACTCTCAATTTTTCCATGCATATAGATCCCATTGAAGATAATCCTTATAGTCAAAATAACTTAATATTTGATAGAAATAAAAACAATCTCTTTCTAAATGAATTAAAAACTAATTTGATTTCTTTATCTAGTATAGACAACATAGATGACCTCTATCATAATTTTACTTCAACCCTCTCATATTCTATTAACAAGTTCTCAATTGAAGTCTCAAGTAATAAAATAAAGAGAAAAACCAACCCATGGTATGACAAAGAGAGTAAAAGTGTGAGGAGAGCAATTAAGGAAGTTGTTGATGAATCTCTCAAAATTGACAAGATAAAAATCTACAAAGCCCTAACTAAAAGGAAAAAAGGCAATATATCTGTAAAGGACAAGAGAATCTCTTACACCTCTCTAAGGTGGCTCCTAAGAAATTCTGGAGGCAAATTCTAACTAGGAAAACTAAATATAATAATAAAATTGCTTTACACGACTAGAATTCCTACCTTAAAAAGCTTTATGAATCTCTAAATGCCAGGGATAACTTTGAAACCCTGCTCACAATGAAAGAAGTTTTCTCATTAGAATACATTGATTTTTGGGTTAAATGCCTGGAAAATGGGAAAGCTAAAGACATTGAGGTTACCAGGCGGAAATCTTAAAAATTGGAGGTCCTGTCCTCATCCACCACATCCACAAGCTTTTCAACCAAGTGGTCAAGAAAGGGTTCCCTAAACCTTGGAATCAAAGCCTCATTATCCCTATTTTTAAAAGTGGGGATACAAATAACCCCTCTAATTATCGGAAAATTATGATCAGCCCTATCTTGGCCAAGTTATATGGTATTATTTTGGAAAATAAGTTGAGCATTTGGCTTGAAAGTGAAGGTAAGCGGGCTAGGCAGGATCATTGTGGAGGAATGCCGCAATGATAAATCCAATCTCTTTTGTTGCTTTGTGGACTTTAGAAAGGTTTTCAATACGATTCCTAGAAACAACCTATGGAATATATTAGAATAGCTAAATGTTCCTTTCGAGCTAAGAGCGACCGCTATAAGATTATACGAGAATGTAATTTCCAAATTAAAGATAAATGAGGGGTGTTTGAAAGATATTAAGTGTAATATCAAAGTTAAACAAGGTTTCCCCCTCTCCCCTACCCTATTTTGCATTTACATTGACAAGCTATAAGGTTGTTTAGAGGAAGAAGGATGTGCTGGCATGATCTTAGCTGGGATAGTCATCATCCTTCTTCTCTATGCTAACGATATTGTTCTTCTCGCAAGGTGCCCATCTGATATTGATAAGCAACTTAGACTTCTTAAGGATTTATTCTCTACCATGGGTATGTTTATTAACACTGACAAAACAAAAGTTATGATTATAAAATCCAAGAAGGAAACTTACGCTAATTTTATGTATGAAAATAGCAAATTGGAGGAAGTGTCTTCTTACAAGTACCTAGGAATTGGTATTCATCACAAGATCAACTGGAACTATAGCATTCAGAAAAGGATTAATGGGGGGTGGAAAGCTTATTTTGGTCTTGAAAATAATTGTAAAATGGAAAACCTCGTAATGTGGGATAGAAAGAGGTTCCTCTTTGAAACTTTAGTCACTCCTGTTATCTTATATGGATATGAGGTTTGGGATTGCAGCATCTCTAGAGAATCCTAGAGAAATATTAAGCAATTTCAGAAGCGTTTTATAACGTATAACCTTAAAATTAAAATAAATACACCCTATCCTATTCTCCTTATAGAAGTGGGTCTTTCCCCTATCGAGAGCCTAGCTATGACTAGGCTTTTGTTGTACAAGCACAAGCTCAATAGCATAGGAGACCATAGACTTCATAAGCTAGCTTTAAATTCCATCCAAAACCATCTAAGGCTTAAACAAGGTTGGTATAAAGACATCAAGGCTTGGTTAAACCATTGAGAGATCGACGAGAATGTTGCATTGAAAAATATTAGTAACATTAAAAAAATTGTTACTTCTAAGTTCAAAGAAAAAATGTGGTGTGAGAAATATCTAGCAACTAAAAGAAAATTAAGATATTATAAGGAGGTCATCAACCCCACCCTAGAAGATCAAAAGTATCTCTCTGTTTTAACTAGCTCAAAGAAGAAAATTAATATAGCCAAGATTAGAACGAACTCTCATGAGCTCCATAGTGAAACAGGTCATTAGACAGTTCCTAAAACACCATGGATGGAAAGGATCTGCCATCTCTGTGAGAATATGAACATTGAGGATGAAAATCATTTCCTCTTAGAGTGCCCCACGTACAACCACATTAGATCTCAATTTCATAATCTTTGTTGCAATACTAACCTTCCTAGCCTTTTAAGATGTCAAAATTATAGTGAGCTCGGGAGGCTTCTCTCCAAGCTTTTTGAGCATAGGAATAAAATCTTAAATCAAACTAAATAACTCTTTTCTTTATGTCCGATAGACCAAAGATTTGTCTCAGTGGATGTTAACCATCATCATCATCATCATCATCATTATATAATAATTATAATATTATATTATAATTTTAATATAATATAATTATATTTAAATTAATTTTTAAAACGTGTTTTTATTAATTTTAATTTTATTTTTAATTAGTTAATTTAAGATTATAATTATAATTAAATTAGTATTAATTAATTAATAATTAGAATTTAATTTAGAATCAAAATTTAATTTTAAATTTCTATTCTTAGTCTACGCAGTAGATTTTTTAGAATTTTAGCAGTTTTTACTTCTCAACTTTAGAAGCTCATAAGTTGAATTTTACTTAACAAAATGAGTCTTAATATGGCTCATTGGATAGATAAAATCATGGAGAATATTCATGAGGTGGTTTTAATACCAGATTTGATCATTTAATGGGTTTAAAATTCACAGAAGATCAAGCTTCTAATTTTTAAACAAAACTAATTTTATGAGTTTACTTTTCCATATTTTCATTTGCTCACAGCTTCTACTAAGAATAGATCTATTCGTATATGTTATCATTAACTAATTAGGTCTTCACATGCATCAATAAAAATCTTATATGTCTTTTCATTTAATTATTTGATTAAGTTTGATTGGAGATATTCTATTTCAGATTTGGTATTAATTTGTCGCATTTTAATTGGTTTTTTGAAAGGAAATAGTTGAAGAGATTAGGAGAAGAAGATCTCAATCGATAAGAATGCTCCAACAATAGAAGAATGAGATTTTGGGCCAATGAAAATTGATTGAGAAGAACTACTCTTCAACGGCTTTCCTATTGGATTTTTTTTTGTAAAATTATAAATAGTAGATTGTAGAATGTATTAGGGGCTTCTCTTCTCTACAATTCTGGATTTCTTAACAGCCCTATTGTAATGAAGGATTTATATTTGTAGGTGAGAGGAGAGAAAATATCATATCTGGGGAATTATTGAGGATTTTTTCTTTTGCATTTCTGAATTATGTATGAAGGGAAGAGCTTGCACTATTGGAGCTCTTGTTTTAATAGCAGAAGTTCAAAGCATTGTAAAGGACTTTTGGATACGAGAGCCAAATAAATAGGTTCAATAAATTGGTATTTATAATACTATTGTTTCAAATAGTGGTTTCATTTTATTATGACAGAAATGTGTCATTTTATTCATATTTGTGCACTATTGCCAATCTGAGTAATTTTCCTCAATAATATGTTATTATTTATCTCTGCTCTTGCGGGATGAACTCTGATTTCTGAGTAACTATTTACTCATAAATAAGTCTTTTAATTCTAATTTAACAAGCATTAATATTCTGTGAACTATTTCCTTATATTATTTTTTAATCATTTGAAGTATTGATTTAACAATCAATATCATTTTGTGAACTACTTCATATATGTGGTTGATTGATTATCTCAGTTAAAAGGTATCTAAATAAAATGTGTTTTGGTATTCATAATGTCAATTTATTGAACTAATTCATTAGATTGATATTCATTATAAGTGAGACATATTTAAATCCCTATCATTTAAATATTTTTCTCTCAGTTGGGTTAGATCTAGATTTGCCTAATTGAGATAGGATTAGGATACCTTTCCTTTTGTTTGTATTCTAGGGATAATTAACATTTAGATTTAATTCCATATTTCTAGAATTACTCTTATCAAAGAGAAAAAACTTAGTTATGGTTTTACAGAGCCATAAATCAGCTTAAGGAACACTTTCTTGTCTGATCATCAAGATGGTTGATTTGATGTCTCTTCTCTATTGGAAGCTAAAATTTATACTTTAAGGTGGTAGAGATAAAGAGAAGGTTTCTAGACCTAGTTTAACCAGTCAAAATCACCATTCCAAATGGAAAATGAGTTGCTTTAAGGTCTAGACCAGGTGGTCTCCCTTATAATGTTATAGGAAGAGAATTTAGAGCCTTTAACAGATTTGAAGTTTGTTTTCCAAATCCTCCAAAATGATTTTCATATTATGGCTAATATTTATGACTTGTTCTTTCAAACTTGAAAATCTCTCCTCTACAGAATCTTAAGGGTTATTAAAAAAAAAATCATCAACCATGGTTGGGGTTTTATGAATTTCTTCTTAAATAAATCTAATCCCCTACAAATCCTCACAAAATACCTAAATGCAGCTACTTTGATACCAATATGATTTGTAAACTACCATGGATATTCCACTAGATAGTTTTTAACAATAGATCTAATAAGAATATACTGAAATCTAAAATTTATACAATGAGGGTTAATATTCCTTAGAATTTTTGGATATATTAAGTTATTATATTTTTCTTATGCATGAAATACATAAAATTTGCAAAACAGAAAATGGATAAAAAAAGAATTCGCAAACCACAATATCACCAAGATGTGACTTGGAAAACCCTTTTAGGAAAAACCTAGATGGAAGGTGAGGATGCTTTACTCTATCTTTCTCTAAATGGAAATGGTGCAAATAAAAAGGAATAAGACCCATGGAATGTGGATTACTACAGAACATAAACATCTCTATTCATCCCTCTCTATATCCAATCTCATCTACTCTTCTCTATTCTGGAACAAAAGTGCCATCAAATTGAATTGAACCATTTTCCTCCAAGTGGCCTAGCTATAACACAACTTGATAGCCAACTAGGGATTAAATTTGACCCATTTAATGCTTAATATGAGTTAGCTTCTAGAGTCTTCTTCATAGGTCCTCTAACTGCTTTTCCATGAGTAATGGGGGTTGTCATGGAATCCTCTCAAACTATGGTGGTCAATCATGATAGATCAAATTTTGAGAAGCACAAATTTTGCATTTGAACTTTGATTGATGTGATTCTTGCACCGATGGAAATATTTGAGTTTATAATAGCATCAAGTGGTGTGGTAATCAATAAGAAAAAATTTACCCCCCAAAAAGCATCATCTAAGGCCTCAAACTGACCTTAGAAGACTTCTAACCCCAATTCTCCAAATTTGTTCCTGCCGCTAAAAATGTGCCTGTTGGTCGATTTTTTTTATTCTTCCACCCTAAAATAATAAATATGGATGAAAAATGATATAATGATCCAATCCATGTATCTAGAGGTGGATGATTACCACTAAGGTGAAGTAAGGGAACAATAACATAACCAATAGCATTATATAATCCAATTTCAACATATTCCATACTAGAATATATTGAACATCAAATCGAAGAACTTGAATGCAAAAATGGTTAATGTACCTCAAAATAGATGACCCACCTTCATTAAATGAGTAGGCTATATCAATGAATGTACTAATTGGATAACGGGTGAGATGAATTTGAATCTAGTTATTTATGAATCATAATAGGGCTTTTGGCTAGCAAGTTGCATTGTGCGAGAAAATGTTTCTCCTAGGGTTACCCATATATGTGCATGGGTAAAATTTGGCTGTAATTTAGGGACATGTGCTCACCATAGAGTGCATGATCCATGTGTTGAGATTCAAAAAGAAGATCCAGCACCCACACTAGTGCATTAAGCACCTAGTTTCATTTAGCACCTGGTTGCATTAAGCACCCAAAGTAGGGTGGGGCCCACAATGTTATTTTTCAGTACATGTCTATTTTTAGTATCCCTTAATTTAGATGGACATTAAACTATAATATATTCTCAATGTGGACTAAAAATAGTTAACGAAAGTGGAAAATTCAGTTATTTAGTGAATTTTGGGTTAGAGGTTGGTTGGTGGGACATGCAGAGTAATTCTAGTTGTAACAGAGTTCGAAGTGCAGTGATGCATGAGTTGGTGCAAGTTGTAAATTAGTTTAACTCAACTAAGTGAGTTAAACTCAGTTATGCTAGTTGTAACTGAAGATACACTTGTGAGAGATCTAGAGAATTAAATATTAATTAATTCACAATCAGTGATCTCACATGCAACTGAGGATTTACTATTATTAGTTGCATGCATGTCAAATCCAGTGGAGACCCAATTGAGTTCTAGGTGAAAGGGAAGTTGGATATCAGTTGTGACATTATCCGCTTACACACATGCAGGAAAACATCCATTGGATGTACCAATGATACTTACGCAATCAAGGAAGGTGGTATTGCATCAATTCAAGGATTGCATTCAATAGGGATTGCGCAAGCAACGCAGGTTGTCTGGAGGCAGTAAATTGGCTAAGGAATTTGCAAATTTTTGTATAACAATGTGAGACAATTATTTGATGTACTAAGGGCTCTTGTGAGAAGATTTTTGTATGTAATTGTTTCATGATCCATGATATAATATACAATAGAATATAGTGGGGTTTTTAGCTGTAAGCTTTCCCCAGAAAATTATCTGTGTTGTGTGTGATTGATCTTTCTTCATGTTCATGTGATTAGTGATTGTGTTTTTAATTCCAAAAAATATTTGTAGAAACGATTTAGTATTTAAATTTAGTACATTGTTATATCGGGTGAATCCAAGATATACATGCTTATTGTATAATTTCTACATGGTATCAGAGCACAGGAAATTGCAGAAGTGAAGCAGGAGCTGAGTATGTGACTGGATATAATTTGAATTTGCAGAAATACTTTCTTGGTGCTACAGCTGATTCAAGGTCAAAATGGCTTTCAATGTCTTGAGGTTAGAGTATGCACTTGAGGGTAGATCGAACTACATTTCTTGGAAGGATAAGATGGAGGCAGTACTCGAAGAGAATGGCTTAAAGGAATTCATTGAAAAATATGTTCCTAACCCAGATGTTACAGATGCTGCCAATCTTGATGCATGGAAAAAGAAAGTGGAAAAGGCGAGGAGGATCATGTTGGAGGGAGTACAAGACCACATTGTCTCAAGCCTCCATGGGAAATCCACACCATATGCTATGCAGAAGGCTTTGACAGATCTATTCCAAAGTAGCAACGACCATAGGAAATTGGCGCTCAAAAATAAATTCAAGAAGATCAAGATGGAAAAGGGCGATGCCATTCCTAAGTATCTCACGAAGTTTGTCCAGTGTCGGGATGAAATTGTGAGTGTGGAAATAACATTCGTTGATGATGATTTGGTGATTTTGGCTCTCCTAGGACTTCCTAAGAGTTGGCACAGTTATGAATACTCTATCAATGGACGGGAAAAATTTCCAAATTGGGAACGACTCTGATCGGATTTGGTGGAGGAGGAGTTCAGACGGAACACGAGAGATGGCTCTTCATCTAAGCATGATGATGAAGACGATTATGATTTGGATGCCAAGGGGAAGAATGGTAAGGGGAAGAAATTACATTCTAAATTCAAGTCTAAAGGCAAGAAGTAGGACATGTCCAAGGTGAAGTGTTTTCAGTGCCACGAACATGGGCATTTTGCTACTAACTGTCCACAAAAGAAGAAGAAAAATAAGGTTTTTGGATCTCAACTAGTGAGGCCATTGCCTCGCAATTTGAGCTTGAATTCTCCTTGATTGTATGCATGGGGTCAAGTGCATTTGGATCGGTGTGGTATTTGGATAGTGGCGCTTCCTTTCACATGACAGGAGATAAGGAAAGTTTTAGTGACTTCGAGGAGAAAGATCTCCAGATGCATAATGAGATGGGAAACTATGGACAGTACAGTGCTACTGGGATTAGTACCATTACCTTTCAGAGGGAGTCAGGTAAACCATTTCAATTAAAATATGTAATGCATGTACCAATTCTGAAGAAAAATTTGGTCTCAGTTGCAATGTTGAAGGACAGAGGGTATGACGTTGTTTTTAGTGATGGAAAAGATTTCCTGCAACATAAAACAACAGTTCAATCAAAGAGGATAGATATTTGAGTTAAGAATATCTACAAGATGGAGGTATATGGTTGCGTTTCCATGATGGGAAAGGTGGAAAAATTGGTGAGCCAGCATGAGGGCGAATTATGGCACAGGCGATTGGACCATCTTCATCATGGTGGCTTGAAATTCATGCAACAAATATCTACTGGACTTCTAATGGGAACACTTACTAAGTTAGATCAGTGCAAGGGTTGCACCATGGGGAAGTATGTAAATTCCACCTTCCATGAGGAGAACTGAGCTTTGGGGATCCTTGAGAGAGTTCACACAGACATGTCTAGACCATTCTCGGTTGCTTCAACAGAAAAACATAAGTACTATGTAATCTTTGTTGATGAATTTTCTCGTAAATACTGGATCTTATTCATGCAAAAGAAATATCAAACATTCTTTAAGTTCTTTGAGTTTAAGGCATTGGTGGAGAAAGAGTCGAGGAAGAAAGTGAAGGCTCTTAGGAGCAATAATGGTGGAGAATACATCTCTAACGAATTCAAGATCTTCTGCAACAAATAAGGAATTTGAAGAGAACTCATAGTGCCTCATAACCCACAACAAAATAGGGTCGCGAAGAGGAAGAACAAAATGATCGTGGGTGCAGCATGAGTGCATGTTTAGGTCCTACCAATGCATTTGTGGGCGAAAGCACGTAACATTGAGTTTTATGTGCAAAACCATTGTCCTCATAGATTACTTGGCATGAGTACACCTGAAGAAGAATTCACTAGTAAGAAACTTGATGTTTCACACTTCAAGATTTTTGGCTCATCTGTTTATGTGCATGTGACCAAGGACACCAGGAAGAAGCTGGAACTGACTGCTGAAGTTGGGATTTTTTTGGGGTACACAGAAACACCCGATAATTATCGTGTGTATTTACCAAACAACAGAATGATTTTTGTGCGATGGGATATAAATTTTGATGAAGGGAAAGCCATGCAGTTGTCCCTTGAGAGGGAGTTGGACTTGCATGCAGAGGAGGAACTGTTGGTTACCAACGATGAGTCTCAAGATGTGGATCAGCCACATGAGGAGGTTCATGGAGTGGAGGAAGCCACTCATTCAGATCCATCCATCAGAAATGGAAGAAGGCGCACCACAGAAGCTAATAGGCTGAGACTTCATGTTGCACATAATGTAGGAGGTCGTACTTCACAGTGCAGACAAAGACAGTCTCTTGACCGATAATGGATAGATGGTTGTCATGAGAAAATGTATTGTGACTAAACCATTTTCCTTTCGGGAAGCAGTGCAACAACCTACTTGGGTTGATGCAATGGTGGCGGAGTATGACTCCATTGTCAAAAACAGTGCATGGGAAATTGTCCCAAGACTGGTTGACAAATCAGTGGTAGGTTCGAGATGGATCTACAAGGTAAATAAATTTGTTGATGGGAGTGTGGAGAAATACAAGGCTAGATTTATGGCTTGGGGTTTCTCACAAATCGAGGGGATATATTATGATGAGACCTTTGAACCTTTCGCAAGGTACTGTTCCATAAGATCCATATTCCTTGCACTCTTAGCACAGATGGGTTGGCGCATTCATCAGATGGATGTGAAAACTATGTTTCTTAGTGAGATCATTGAGGAAGAGGTGTACATAGAGCATCCTAAAGGTTTCGAGACCTTCAACATCGAGTCGCATGGGTGCATAATCAAAAGAGCATTGTATTGGTTGAAGCAAGCACCTCGTGCTTGGTACACTCAGATAGAGAGCTATTTCACCGGACTAGGCTTCACCAAAAGTGAAGCAGATGCAAACCTGTACCAAATTGTGGTTGAGGGTAAGCTATTGATCATTTTTCTTTATGTTGATGATTTATTTTTTATTAGTGATGAGCAGCTGATACACTCATGCAAGGAGGATCTTACAAGGGAATTTGAAATGAAGGACATGGGACTCCTTCATTATTTCCTTGGATTGGAAATATGGCAGGGGGATGGTGAAATTTTTGTGTCTCAAGGAAAGTATGCAAAGGAGATACTGGGTAAGTTTAACATGGAGAGCTGAAAACCCATGGATACTCCTCTTCCAAGAGATTGGGGGAAAGAGGATGCTACTTCTGGAGAGGTAGCGGATGCTACTGTCTATCGGCAGTTAGTGGGTTCACTAATGTATCTAGTGAATACGAGATCTGATATTTTCTATGTGGTTAACCAGCTGAGTCAAGCTATGGTTAAGCCTACCAAGATCTTTTGGAAGTGGGGAAGCATGTCGTGAGATACCTGAGGGGCACATCAAAGTATGGTCTATGGTATAGACAAACGGTTGGATTGAATTTTCATGGCTTCACAGATGCAGATTGGGCCGATATTCCATCGGATATCAAGAGAACATCATGAGGGATATTTAGTATTAGGTTTACAGTTATTTCTTGGTACAACAAGAAGAAGATATCCATGACACTCAGTTAAGCGTAAGAGGAATACATGGCAGCAAGTCAAGTTGCATGTGAGGCTATCTTGATGAGAAAGATCTTGGTTGGTTTGTTTAGTTCTCAGATGAATCTGACATTGATTCATTGTGATAATCAGAGTTGCATTAAACTCTCGATTAATCCTATGTTTCATGATAGGTCCAAGAAGATAGATATCCAGTACCATCATCTCAGAGATTGTGTGCAGAGGAGGATCATGTTGCTTCAGTACATTCCCACGGAAGATTAGGATGCAGATATTCTAACGAAGGCACTCACCAGGAGAAAATTCGAATACCATAGAGATAGGATCGGGGTGAAGGATAATCCCTTTCTTGTTGAGAGGGAGTGTTGAGATTCAACAAGAAGATTCAGCACCCACACTAGTGCATTAATCACCCGATTGCATTTAGCACCTGGTTGTATTAAGCACCCAAACTAGGGTGGGGCCCACAGTGCTATTTTTGGATGCATGTCTATTTTTATTATCCCTTAATTTAGATGGACATTAAACTGTAATATATTCTCAATGTGGACTTTAAATAGTTAACTGAAGTGGAAAATTCAATTAGCTAGCAAATTTTGAGTTAGAGGTTGGTTGGTGGGACATGTAGAGTAATTATAGTTGTAACAAAGTTCGAAGTGCAGTGGTGCATGAGTTGGTGCAAGTTGTAAATCAGTTTAACTCAGTTAAGTGAGTTAAACTCAGTTGTGTTTGTTGTAACAGAAGATACACTAGTGAGATATATAGTGCATTAAATATTAATTAATTCAAAATTAGTGATCTCACATGCAACTGAGAGTTTACTATTATTAGTTGCATGCATGTCAAATCCAGTGGAGATCTAGTTGAGTTCTAGGTGAAAGGGAATTTAACTATTAGTTGTGACATTATCCACTTGCACACATGCAGACAAACATCCATTGGATGTGCCACTGATACTTGCGCAGTCAAGGAAGGCATGATTGCATCAATTTAGTGATTTCATTCAACAGGGATTGCGCAAGCAAGGCAGGATGTCTGGAGGCAGTAAATTGGCTAAGGAATTTGCCAATTTTTGTATGACAGTGTGAGACAGTTAGCTGATGTACTGAGGGCTCTTGTGAGAAGATTTTTGTATGTAATTGTTTCACGATCCATGATATAATATATAATAGAATATAGTGGGGTTTTTAGCTATAATCTTTCCCCGGGAAGTTATCTGTGTTGTGTGTGATTGATCTTTCTTCTTGTTAATGTGATTAGCGATTGTGCTTTTAATTCTGCAAAAGATTTGTAGAAGCAATTCAGTATTTAACAAAAGTACATTTTTAGATAGGGTGAATCCAAGATATACATTCTTGTTGTATAATTTCTACACCATGTGTTTAATCAAATAATGCATGAGAATATTTTGATGGTTTTGGACCCGCCAACATTCAAAGGGTCTCTCCGGTATGTGGTCCCAATTATACCTCACACCATTTGGGATAAGAGAACCATCCAGAATACGACCCAGTTGTTGTTTTCTTAAAGGTTTTCCTTTGATCTAACTGTCAGCATAAGACAGAGATGCATATGTATCTTTGAAAAGTAATGGAGTATGTCTGGTGAGTATTCAATTGTAGGTGTGTCAATTTTCCTCTACTACGGAAAGGGAGAGAATTAAGCCCCTAAGAAAGAGGTAATAGTACCACCCTAGTAGAGACCCACGCATACAAGAAGTATCCATCAAACATCCAATAGAATAGTCCACAAATATGTGGTGGTCATTGCAACCAACATAGCACAAAATATTTGTCTAACATTCAGCGGAATAGTCCACAAATATGTGATAGTCATAACAAACATTACAACACATTCTCAATGTGATAAGCACTAAAATAACAAAAATAGTTCAACTACTTTAGCACAGATGAAATAAACATTAATTACAAACATTCACAGAACAACCTTACAAATATTCATAATCCATGCATGAATAATGTGTTTTCCATGAGGCTTCTGATATTAATTAAAATTTCCAATACACATGTATACAATAAACACCACTAGCTCCAGTAGTGGAGCATTGGGGCCACTCCTTGCCCCTCAAAATAACTAGCTTGTCTGTCTAATGCCTTGCAGGAGGAGCCAAGGTGAAAATTCCTTTGCTCATATAATGAGTGTGTAATTTTAACCAATGGGGTGATGCTTCACCTCCCTTGTGACTCTTTGAATACCCTCATAAATTTATAAGTCAGTTTACATGTGGTTTCTGAATCAGAAATTAGATCCCCATTGAAGATACAGAGGTCGAGCATTTCAGAGACTTGGATATAACTCCTTTGTACATTTAAAAATAAAATTTCCTAATGACTTCTATAATCATGAAGATGCGAGGGAGGGATCCTTCGTTGATCATATATACTTTGACACTAATTCCTCTTATGCATTATGTCTTCATGGTCATGAGGTAAAATGATAATGGAAAAGGTGGAACATTTGAACTGTATTCATAAATCTATCAATATGTTAAAGTGAACATTATTTTGAATCAATACTCCACAGATGAATAATTGTACAGTAAATAAAAAAGAAAAAATATTCTTCAATCCAAAAAGCGTTGGAGGACAAAGGATCATATAGAGATAAGGTTCATTACTTGGTTTAAAACCATTTCATTTTTTCAACGAATGGTGTTGTCATTAATAAATCAATGGTTAATATGAATTGCAGATAGGCATGACTACTAGATTTTATTTAAAAAAAAAAATCAGGAAGAGGATTTCATAGAGAAATAAGCAGATAGGCACGACTGCCAAATTTTATTTAAAAAACAATTTTAGTAGTGTTTTCAGTAGATGATTTTTAGGTAAATTTTCTGGGTAATTGAAGTCAAATTTCAAAAATATGGAATATGGGTTTTGTGAAGAACGACATCAATTAGATTTCCCTTGATAATTTTCTCAAAATTTTCAATGATTTGAGAGATTTTGTGGATTCTTTAAAAGGGAATCATTCAGATTTCATGAATGGTTGGACTCAAAACATCTAACAAAATAAACGACCAAGATCATATCATAGAAAATGGAATGTCCAATAAAAATTAATCTTGTGAATTTCCTACTCCAGGGACTAGCAATTTGATTTAGGATTGGTTGTGTCTTCCATTAAAAAATTGCAGAAAAAAAGAAACATGGCATTGTTCTTTTCTGGTGGAGACATTAAAAATTGAGAGAAACACTACAAGGTAAAGACCCTCTAGCGATGTTTTTGAGGAACCCCTTATAAAAATACCCCAGACATCTATTTGTAGCAGATGTTACTATAGGAGGTTGGCGGGTGGAGATTTTTGTGGATTTTTTTGTCCGGTGCGCTTATCATCCAAAACCACACCATTGCTTTCAACAAGAGAAACCACCGATGCACAAAAAACATTGGCACACCAAACACCGTGTGCTCTATACAAACCTACCCGGTGCATCTTATTATTGTAGTGCATCGGTGCTTTACAAAGATTCTACATCAGTGCGTCCTAAAACCCCACGCCAAAACTGAAACCGCCTGGCGTGGTCTTAAGAAACCGCTCCGGTGCGCCTATAAAACCCCGCACACCGGAACATTGTTAAATAAATAAAAAAAATTACGGCCAAAAAACCGCATTTTTCACTTTTCAGCGCTCCAGAGCTCTCAAACATCAGTGCAGCTTATCCTTGTATGAGACGCCCTGACATCGGCGCTCCAATTGCACCCATCGCATGGACTGCTACTATGCATTACCCACCAATATCCATTTTGAATTTTTCAAAACGGTGGGCAAATTTACTTTTGCAAATTATACAGCAAATATGCCTCCTCGATGGCCAAATGCACAGGTATTTTTATTTTTTTCCATAATTAAGCCCTTTAGTGCATTATAATTGTAAATTAGCTTAAAATTAACCATTTAATATATATATATATATATATATATATATATATATATATATATATATATATATATATATATATATTCCCGTGCTATGTGCTCGAGTTGTTCGACTCACACCAGATCGCAGTGTTGTCTATAAATTTACAGGCCACAACGCAACCAGTGCTAATGGTATCTGCACTAGTTCCGGGCCAGTTCCTAAAGGCGCACCGTGATATTTTTTAATTTAAAAAAAGCGTGGTGCGGTCGGTTACCTGGCCGTACTATTGACACTGTGGAATAGCGGAAATGTGGTGCATTGACTGAAATATCCACCCTGGGGCGGGTAATTTTGTCAGCGCACCACATTTCGGCATTTCGACACGGTCAACAGTGCGGCCTAGTAGAATAATTCACCGTTGACTATGTAATGATGTTAGGAGGTTGGTGCGCTGACCAAACTTTACGCCCCAGGGCGTATAGTTTGGTCAGCACACCACCCTCTCGACAGTGGTCCATAGTGAACGGTGCAGTATTTTATACCACCGCACCATTGACTTATGAACAATGCCATGAGGGGGGTGCGCTGAAAGTTTTCAAGTGCACCGCCTCCAGTGCATTGAAATTTTTCTGATGCATCGTCGCCAGTGCGCGACAAAAAAAGACGCACTGGGTCCAGTGCATGACTATTTTTTGTGGTGCACCGACTTTTTTTTTTTCAAAAAAAATTATATATTTATATTCCTAAATAGATGTCTCATTTAATAAAAAATAATTATTTAAGATGTCAATCATTCAGAGACGTGAAAGGAAAGAAGAGAGGGAACAACAACAACAACAGGTGGACCAGTATAACATGGTTCACCTATGGGAGGCATGAGAGAGGGAGAGAGATGTGTGCCCTCGCCCTATTATAGTAGCTATGCAGGGGCTCCTAAGGTAAGTAGGCCTCCTCAAGTTCTATGAGGAGGCTACTTCCCTAAAGGGCCATGGTTTTTTTTGCGACATCTTATCCGCAGGTGGAATGCCCACCTACAGGCTTTCCGAGTTGGTCCTAACTAGTGGTATGCACCCACTGAGGAGGAAATCTATTTCATTACAGGTCTATCAAGGAGAGGGGTAGATTTTCCCTTGTTCCCAAAGGTTCTAGTTGGCTATGCCACAGGGAGTCAGTTGGTGTACTCCCAGAGATACATTAGCGCGGATATATTGTCTCCTTCAGATTTTCAGGTCTCTAGAGGTTAGTTATATATTGTTGCATTTGGTATTGAGGAGATGAGGTGCCTCTCGCTTCTGATTTTGACCATTTCACACAACACCAGTGACGGGCAGCGCATTATTTGTCCACTTCTATATTATGTTGATTCTTTAGTACAGGAGCCACGACTTGTCAGGTGGTCTACCATTTTTTTGCGATAGTTATATACAACCTTAGTTAGATTTCATGCTCATGCATAAGGGAGGGTCAACTTCCCTTTTTCTTCAGAGCTTTTTTGTTTATTTTTTGAGAGGTTTCCATAGATGAGGCTTACTTTTTTCGCCATCCTCGTCAGCCGATGTTGGATGAACGGATGCACATGTGGGGACAGATGATTCCCAAGAGGGACGAGACTGAGTTTTTCGTGAGGATATCACATGATGCACTGGAGTTGCTAGCCAGTGTCAACGAGCATCCCTTCATTATGGTCCCCTGTCCTTATGTTGGTTTTGATTGGCGAGGGTGTGCCAACATCCTCTTCATAGATGATGAATTGCCAGATGATAGAGGTAATATTATTGTTTTATTTAAATTTATTCTAACACGTTATTTAACTTCTTTTTATTAAATTGTGTAATGAAATTTTCTAATTATTGTTGTGTACTTGTATATATTTTGCATACATTGGGTATTTTGATAGCGATGACATGCCAGCACCACCAAATGATCCAGGTGTGGATCCTGATGACGATCAGGATATGCCAGATGTCGAGGATCATGAGGCCAGTGCAGAGAGACCTAATCCTGCTAGTGCACCGATACCGCCTTTTTCTAGGCACGGTAGGCTTGATAGCAGATTGAGGATAGAGTTGGGCGACCAACTCTGTGCATTGATTGTTGAGGCAGGAGTCAGGCCCGCTACTATGAGAGACATACAAGCCGATGGTAGATCGGTTCATATGTGGAGAGGCATGTTGCGTGACATGTACAACCTGATGCGACATGTCATAGGAGCTACGACCTTAGTTAAGCAGTTGAGGAGGACCCGTGCACGTTATAGGTGTGGTCGAGATGCAGCACGTGATCGACAGTCCGCGAGCAATGACGCATCATCTGATGATCACGATCAGGGGAGTGATCATCGTTCACCTCGCATCGTGCCAGATGAGCAGACTCCACCAGCATCAACCAGCAGTCATCGTGGAGAGCAGGCTCGACCATCGGCCACGTTGAGTCAGCAGCTTGCAACATCAAACATTACTCATGATCATGAGAAAGTTGTACCATCGACCATGTCGATTCATCATGATGAGCAGTCGACAGTTGACCCTGATCAGCATGAGGTACCAGTACCATATCAGCAGGCACATGATCATCAGCATGTATCTAAGCTTTTCGAGGTTGCACCATTGATTGAACAGGCCTCGACTATTACTGCTATTGATGATGTACCACCAGCTGATATATGACATTATATTATAGTTGTATATTTTAACATTATATATATACATGGTCCATGTATTTTATGTTCATGTTGCAGTTGTACTTAATTTACATGTTGGTGATCATCATGATGTGTATATTGTTAGGTCATGTTAGATATGTTCATTTAATGTGCAACTTTTAGATAGATGTGTATGTGACAGTAGTTATTTCACATGAGATGTATATTTGATATTTGTGTTGTGATGATGTTATACAATGATAATTGTGTTTTGTTAGATGATCATGATCACGATGATGTTAGCGAATTTGAATGTTTTTTAGTCGAATATGATGTTTGTACGATGGTTTTCATGATCATGGTGTTTATTAATTAATTTAAGATTAAATGATCATGATATTGTAAAATTGTAATATTTGTAATTCTAATTGTATGTAAAATTCTAAAATTGTAATTGTATTTGCAATTGTAATTGTATGTAAAATATTTGTAAAATTTTAATTGTAACTGTAATATTTAATTTATTGTGAAATGATTGTAATTGTATATATGTAAAATTGTAAAATTCTCAAATCACGAAGTTGGGAAACAGTTTTTGGCGGATGGTTAGAATTCGGGAGAAATTTTAAATTTCTCGGCCGAGAAAAAAGTCAACTAAATTTCTCGGCCGAGAGTTTTCAAAATTCTCATCCGAGAGTTGTGGTCACAAAACTCTCATGTAAATTTGTAAAATTGTGATTGTAAATTTTAAATTTGTAAAATTGTAATTTTATATGTGTAAAATTCTAAAATTGTAATTGTACGTGAAATTGTAAAATTCTAATTCTATGTAAAATATTTGTAAATTTTTAATTCTATTGCTGTGAAATGATTGTAATTGTAAAATTGTAATTTTAATTGTATGTAAAATTCTAAAATTGTGATTGTAATTTTAATTGTAATTGTATGTGAAATTGTAAAATTGTAAAATTCTAATTCTAATTGTATGTAAAATATTTGTAAAATTTTAATTGTATTAATGTGAAATTTTTAATTAATGTATTAATGTGAAATGATTTTATTAAATTTTATAAATTTGTAAATATGTAAAATTTTAAATAATTGTAAAATAATAAATCTAGAATAATATGAATTTTTGTAACATAATAAAGTTTAGAAAATAATGCAAATAAATTCATGTACTTTAGAATTATCATTATTTTATTATGATCTTACATACAAAAAAAATAACTTTATACAGCATGCCATTGTTTTTGAGATCAACATAATTGCAAATTATCAAGCGAAATATTTATTTAAACATTAACACAATGCAAATTACCAATTAATTCAAAATACATATTATAATGTTTCGAAAAACCCATCTTAAAAAGTATAAATATTGATTAAATAACACATGTACCATATCACTCTCAGTTCTCATGATAACCCTCATTATCTTCCAGCTTGCATGGCATGATAACATTATTGTTCTCAAAAATATGTTTTGATATAGGGTCATGTCTTAATACGAACCACCAATCCCTATCCAACACATCTGGGTAAAAAAAAACCTGGTTGCAATGTTTGGGGAAAACATAGGGCTCCTTAGTTTCATCCCACATCTTTCTAGAGTTGATACATATCAACCTACTATCGTGATCTTCCTTTACATTATTCTGATCAAAGGTGTCCCACCACTTGCACCTAAAAATAACACATTAGAAAGAAGATAAATCCACTTCAATGATCTCTTGTATCTTTCCGACGTAACCTAAAGTCCCTCGTACTAGGTTTTGATCACGGTGGCTAGATCGACTAGATTAATCAAACTCGACTTCCACTCCAAATTCTTGTGTGATTTTTCCAGCATCGGCATTTTCTGTGCGAAAATGGTGTCCATATGCCCATATAGATGGAACAAATGCATCTATTATAAAAAAAATTAAAAATTCATAGTGTATTGTGTCTTATAATAACGCAATATTAAAATATGAAATATAGATGTAATTACATTTGAAAGGTGCATTATTAAGTTTCAAATGTACATATAAATTAAATAGTTTATTACCAAGTTGTTGCACCCAATCCCTATGTTTAGCGCATCCTCTTCATCACACGGGTAATGACCAGTTGCACCGTATTTCTCTCTTACTTGGTCAACAACCCAACTGTTGTGGCATATTTTTGGCATATTTTCTTTTAAATGATCGGGATAAGGCACACTCCTACCATTCAAGCATCTGAATTCTTTCATGTCAATATCCCATTTCATCCTCTTTTGTTCGTACAATGCGACCCACGGTTGTGTCGCTTCAAAATTGTAAAGAACGAATTTATTGATTTCTTCAATTTCTCATTTTCTAATGAAATCAAACTGACATTATATAGTACATAGAGATCAAAATATACATTATATCGAAGTTCAACATGAATATATGCTTTGTGTAAATTTGAAAAATTATAAGTCGCTTACTCTTTATCAAGCGCTTTTTTCCACTCATTTGGAGCAACTCCCCTTCTCTTTTGTTTTCATCCCTTTCATCGTCCCAAATCACTGCACCTAGTCTGTTGTCGATCTTCCTAATATACTCATTGGCATAATAGAAAGACTCATATGATATGTACCCCTCTACCATAAACCCCTCGAGTTTTGCCCTTTGTCGAACAAAACCTTTCAATTTCTTCATGTACCTCTCTAAGAAGAACATCCAACGACAAGAAACCACCCCAACTAATTCAACCTCATCTACTAGGTGGATTAGAAGATGAACCTGCAAGTCCATGGAACTCGTCGGCAGTTCCTTATCAAACATACAAACAATCTCAACTATCTCTTGACGCCACCATGGAATTCTAGCCACATGATTCTCCTTTGACGTGATCCAACGTACAAATGCAGATAATTTAGATATGGCCCGTCATAGGTCTTGATGGAATTCATGTTTCAGACACCCATGCACGAACAAAGGATAATTACACTGAAAAGCTATAAACATGTGCAATAATATACAAAATTAGTTATGTTTTTTGATCCCTGCATGGGATAATTTTATTAATATAAAAAATAATAAAATCATGCTTTTTACATTATACTTACTCTTAGAAGATTCAGATGGTCATGCGATTTCAACCCCAAAAAATGGTCATCCATGGTGAAGCAACATCGTAGTGAAGACCCATATGAATATGGCACCCTCACACCCATTATAACTTCCTTTGCCAAAGAAAGATCATCTTTTCTTAAAATCCATGGGACATCACCTTCTTTGAAATACCATGAATTAGAGGGACCAATGCCTACCTCTGATCTTATACGTTCTAATCATCTTGGCCAATGTTTCTTTTTGGTTTTTGAAGTAATAAGATCTTTCCTAATAGCCAATGTTTCACTTTGTTTCGATGATATGTTCCTCCATAAAGAAGATGATTTTTTTTTAAATATATGCCTGGAATCTAATAAGTGGGTAATCTTAAGATGCTCCCAATATGGGAGGTTATAAAAGATAGATTTCCTTTCATCCCAATGGGCAATTTCTCAACATAGGTGTCGAAGAATTCTGGATCATCAAACATAGGCTCCCCATTTGAATCGAACATTTCTATGAACTCCTTCTCCTTATCTCTCTCATGTGCTCTAAGCCATTCAGCTAGTGTCGTTATTAGAGGCCTTTGGGTTCTCTCTCGTTTACCATTGAAAGTGGATGTTGCTCTTCTATAAGGGTGTTCTTCTAGGAGGAATACCCTCGAGCAAACATACAATGGCTTTCGTAGGTCCTTGGACCATCTAGCTTTCAGAGAAGGTCCACAACATTTACATCCAAAATACCCTTTTCTTACAAGGCCTGCGAGATTATTGTATACAATTAATATGCATGGCACATTAAAGAATATCATGAAGATCATAACAATTACAATGAATTAAATAACTAATATGTGAAAGAATATTGTTAGGTATATAAACAAATCAATAAATTAAACATCTAATTTACTAGAGAAAACTCCTAAGCCTAGATAATCATGTGTAGTGTAAGCACATATGCCATACAGTGTAAAACTCCTCTCTGCTGTGATGGGTCTTCATACATTGTATACATTTATCCCATCCCATAATTCCTTCAATTCATCTACCAGTGGTTGTAAGTAGACATCCATATTATTCACTTGTCTTCTACCAGGGACTATGAGAGCCAACATAATATGTTCATTCTTCACGGACAACCATGGGGGGATATTTTTATTGATCACTACTACAGGCCAAACATAATAGTGGTGTTCTGGAGGGAATATGGTTTGACGCCATCCATGGTTATGCTGAGTTGTAGACTTCATACTTCATCCTTCAATTTTTCGGGCCATGTATCCTCTATATGCTTCATGGCTATTGAATTATTTGGGATTCACATAACTCTCAAATCATTTTTTTGTGAGGCATGCCATCCCTAAAACATAGATAATTCTTTGCAACGAAAGATTCTTTGAATCCTTGGGATTATAGGCATGTGCCTCAATATCTTAAAAAGAGGACCAGTACGTGATCTACCCTTCTTTTTTTATTTATCATACCTGTCATGCCCACATTTCGGACATTTCTCTTTGTCTTCATTTTCTCCTCTATATAGAATACAATCATTTGGACATGCATGATATGATATGTACTCAACACCCAAAATTTTCAACAATTTCTTTTCCTCTTCGCAACTATTGGGCAAGATTTTATCGCTCGGGAGAACCTTATATTTGAATAACCTATAGTTGGTGATCATGGAAAAATATATTAATAAATGGACATTAATGTCGATATAATTATTAACGCTCATAAAATTTACCATATGTAATGTTCATTGTGTACTGATTATATTTCTCAAATTTATATAAGGGAGCACTTTATGGTAACTTACCTCAAATTTCCGAGAAACATGCATTCGACAAGACAAAATTTGATTTCAAGTTGTATAGTAACATCGTTTTCCCCAATTGGGTATAATTTGACTGACCGCCAGGTCCAAAGAAAGGGGTGGTGGAACCAAATTTAAGGCTTTCGAAAAAGGTTTTAGCGATATGAGCATCATCCCCTAGTTGATCATCGTTTTGGAATGCATCTAACAACATTGACTCCATGGCAGTCGTATCCCTTAAGTAATCATCCATACCAACCTCTATTTTATTGCCTCCATTACCAGCTTGTGAAGAACTACTATTGTTGTATTCATTCCTAATTGGTGAATCTGGACGTATCTGGAATTGAATTGGTGGTTGATTCCACCATTCTTGGTATCGTTTCTCTCATATTTTTTCTCGTAATTTAGTATTCTCTCGATTTTACATTGTCATGGGGTGCAACGAAAGATGGTAGGTAGGTCGCTCATCATCACTAGAATTCTAATAATTTTTAAAAAAATATTTGAACATGATTAGTACAGAATATATGATATCAATTAGTAAACACGTTGACAATATTGCATGGTTAATTGGTTTGACGATGAAATAATTACATTAATCAATATACCAAAAAATTATAATTATTACCATCATTGTCCCAGGATTGTGGCTAGAAGATGCAATATTGTTACAATTGGCAAGGTGAAGTGACTGTCCATTTTCATCTACCAAATGAGCCTTGTAGTATGATGCTCCTGGTAAGAGCTTCCGACATTTTGGAGTTGTTTGAATATTTTGTGCATTTGAACTCGATTCCGAATCTGCATGAACATGAAAATTTGTATACATTATAAATTTAATTAAGTTGTGCAATATTGACATGGATAAAAAACATAAATTCAATTAGATAATGAAAATATAAATAAAATTTGAAGTAAATATTACATCTCGAGATGGATAGGGAGAACTCTGCGATGGACTTTGAGAAATATTATGGAGCGAGCTAGATTTTGAAGGATTTTCCATTCGATATAATTATGATATTTTCTCCCTACATTTGAGCAAAATCAACAATAAATTTTTGTGTACACACCTAAAATTAATTTCGGTGCCTTAAAAATGGACTTCTTATTATCAGTGCTATTGTACAGATAACCGCACTGGTGCATTTTAGTTATTGCACACCGGTGTCGTGTCATCAATGGACACACCGGTGCGGTGCTATTAAGTGACGCACTGGTGAAGAATAACAGCAAAAAAAAAAGGCGCAACTCTATGTTCTTTAAGTGAAGAAAAAATGGTAATTGAAAAATGGGCAGCAAAATATTTTCGAAAATCTAATTTCATAAAACAATTCTTTAAAAACTAAACACTTTTCATTATTTCACTATTTTTGCAAAAAAATTCAGCTAGATATTTGCAAGAGACATATATGGAGCAAGAGAGCACGAGAGCACTGTGGAGCAGTGAAATACGTTCGAACAGAAGTATTCATACAATTAAAATTTCAAACCTCTGGTGATTCAAACCCTGTAGCATAGAATTTCAAACAATCTCGTGATTAAATTTTATTGTTTTTTTTTACTTTTTTTCTGCAGTTTTTTTACACAGTAAGAAAATAATTTCAATTTTTTTTTTCATTTTCAGAAACAAAACAAAAAAATCCATTTTTACCCTAAACCCTTCGTTCTTTTTGTTTCTACCCTTTCTTCTCCTAGTTTCTGTGATTTCAGAATTAGGGCTTTTCATTTTAGATTTATAAGGTTTGTATTTCTATATATAGGACTATGACATCTAATCCATGGGACGACTTGCATAGTCATATCCCAATCCATGTTGGTCTTTGCATGAATTTTTGAAAAAAAAAAAAAAATTTATTGGTGCACCCGGCGTAACCTTGTGCACCAATGTACTAGATTATCCCAGCGCACCTTGCAAGTACCGCGCAAGTACATGCTGTTTCACAAAAAAAGAAATTATTTTATTAATCTATGCACCATGTAACATATAAGGCACTGCACTGGGTCTCCTAGTTGACAAAGAGCACCGTATGGTGGTCCCTTGTTTGCGCAGGGCGTTTATGCTACAAAAACTAACACTGGATGGTTTTTATTATTTTGTCTATGTTAATCGGAGCGGTGGTTAACATGTAACACATTGGTGCTCCTTGTTGACATAGAGCACCATATGGTGTATTATACTATTTTTGCGGTGCGTTTATAAGACCCCCACGCACTGATGTCGGTGCATACACCATGAATGGCGCACCGATTTCTTGAGAATTTGGTTTTTATGAAAAGTTGACAATTTATTTATAAAATATATTAATGAATGATATGCTATAGGTTTCATATTGATAAAGAAATGGCTGACAAGAGATCAAGTAACAAAAATACTAATTAGACATAAAGAAAAGAAAAAAAGGCAAGTTCTTTGTAAATTCTTTACAAAAAATATTATTTTTGAACTATATGTAAGTTTAACTAATATGTATGGTTTACTATGTATCATGCAGAGCCAAAAAATGATGAAGCTCAATAAGATTATTTTTTATCTAGGACCAGAAGAGTGTAAAAGCTTGATGGAAAATTTTCAAAAGGATGAACCAGGTGAATGAAAAAATATTATCGATCCAATATGAGTTTCTTTTTCTAATTTTCATTAATGATATACTTAAAACTATTAGATAACATGTTTCAAACAATCTATTAATTCACATATGTTTAATGTTATACAGGAACCAACAACTCAGAAAAGAAATGTTGTTCTAAGAAAAAAAAATTGAACATGCAAATGAAAATTAATTGCTACTTAGCTCATCTAGAGTGGTGATGGAGGTTAACGAAAGGGGGAAAAACTTTTACAAAAGTTTGAGGGATCTAGCAGAACAAATGAATAGACGTTATTTCCACTTACAATACAAAAATAAATCCAATGATTTCAAGAACCAAATTTTATCTAAACTACAGGAAGAGTTTCCAGAGAATTGGTCAATGAGACATGTCGGACTTTTAATAGCAAAAACGTACAACAACAAAAAAAGGAATGAAAAAGTAATATTCCTTTAAATGCTTGTCTAGAATTATTTATAAATATCATTTTTGTTATATTTACTTTTCATATATCAATATAAAAATTAATTATTTTATTGTCATGTTAAATTTTCAGGAAGATTATGAAAATATCAAAAGATGAACGAGTTGATATCAGAATTATGCTAGTAGGAATGTCCAAAAAGGTGCACAAGGAGATGGTGAAAGAAATGGAAAAAATTGCATCGCAGGAGGAGCCATCTCAACAACAACGTGTTTCAAATGTAATATGTAAGAATTTTTCGATCATTAGGTACAATAAATAAACAAGTTAGAATTAAATAGTAATTTTCAAGTATTTTCTTAAAGAAAAGAAAAGAAAATGGAACCCATTCAGCACATAAAACAGGACAAAAAGGAAGAAAAGGGTTGATATCTAAGTTTGTGAGTAATTGTTACTTCTTTATAACAACTTAACTAGATTTCATTTTTGTATTTTTTAAGTTGTTTTACAAAAATAATCATTGAATGTCTTAAAACAGGTGCTAACTTACAAAGAAGAACCATTAGACGAATTGCTTGAGATTGGGTTAAATATGGGTTGTGAGTATATGTTGGCATATCAGAAATTAATTGTGGAATTTGTAAGCATCTATCGATCTTGTTTTACTTAGCTCCATCTATAATTAATAGAAAAAAAAAATTTATATTAAATATATGATTTTCTATGGGGTATAAAAATTGCAGGAAACAAAGTATGGAACTGTTCCAACAGATGAACTCTTGAAAGATGGCATACTACATGGTTTTGAAAGAATGTGTATAGTTCATGAGTCAATTTTTTCTATGGTACGTCATTTCTTTTCGATTTACATTGATGTATATTATTTAATATTTCAAATTTCATTATTCTCACTAATGAATATACACTCATTACAGTTTATTTTTATGTTTGTAGATGGAAGGTGAAGAAAAAGAAAACAATCAACACCGTGAACAAAACATTCCTGAAAATAACCCAAGTCATGGAAGTAGCTCTAGCAGTGACAACGGTTCAAGCGAAGAATGATGATCACTATGTTTGGATATCAAAGTAGTGCGTTGTATTTTTTGAAATATTTGTCTATGAAATTAGACATTTTGTTTAATGTAATGGATATAATGTCCCAATTGAAAGACAAAGGGATACCAATAACTGTCCCATTTTGTATCACAAAGATTGTCTTATATATATATATATATATATATATATATATATATATATATATATATATATATATATATATATATTATATATATGTGTGTGTGTGTGTGTGTGTGTGTTTTAATGTGTTCTATTGTGTTCTCCATTGTCGCTATGAAATGTAACACTACTGATTAAATTTATGGATGATTAAATATTATAATGAAGATATGTGAAATTTGATGATATGATATAACAAATTAATCCAAACATCACATTCAAATGCACTAATAAAAATTTAATTCATATGAATATTGTTATAAGATATGTGTCGGATTTTGATGAATAATGAATTCTAAAATCACAATAATTACGATATGATATAACAAATTAATCCAAACATCACATTCAAATGCATTAATAAAAAATTAATTAATATGAATACTGTTATAAGATGTGTCAACTTTTGATGAATAATGAATTTTAAAAAATCACAATAATTGCATTGTCACAGGTCGATGTTTCTAAAAAATACAAAATGAACACTAGTGCGTGTCAGTTACTTTACATCGGTGCGTTTGTATGATACAATGCACCGGTGCGTTTCTATGACCTATAGGCACTGCACAAATATCAAATTCCAATTATAAATATTGGTGCATTTGTGTGATAATGTGCACCGGTGCGTTTATGTGAGACTACGCACTGGTGCATTTGTACAACCTATGGGCACCGCACAAATACTAATACCAATTATAAATCACAGTGCGATTGTGCGATATTGTGCACCGTTGTGTTTATGTGAGACTATGCACTGGTGCATTTGTACGACCCATGGGCACCGCACAAATACCAATATGAATTAGAACAATCAGTGTGTTTGTTTGATACTGTGCACTGATGTGTTTCTATAAGTCTACGTACCGGTGCGTTGAGACGACCTATGGGCACTGCACAAATTCCAAGACCAATTAGAACAGCCCCATGCGTTGTATCACCAACACTGCGCCCGGTGCGGTTTTATACTTTGATGGCCCAGTGCATGCACCTTCGACTGCCCCGGGCCACATTCTAGATGTCACGCATCGGTGCATTGATACCTTAGTAGCGCACCGATGAAAAAAACATGTGTAATAACCTCCAGCCGCCCAATTTTTTTAGTTGTCTTGAAATTACGTTAAAATCTCCGCCAAAACCTTCGTAACCGTAAACAGATGTTGTAGCAAATGTTTTTTTGACAATTTTGGCCAATTTTATAACACTAAAAACCTCCTTTATAACCTCCACTTGAGGGTCTTTTCCTTGTAGTGAAAAGTAATTGTTAGGGACACCAGGCACTTCCATCATTTTGAGGATGGAATGTGTTCAAGTTTGGACTATTGGTGATGCATTATTAGTAAGAATAGACTTTCAAATATATTAGTGACGAGGTATGGATTTGGGTATATTGAGTGTATTGTCAACAAGAAAGATACCACTTTGTGATTAATTGTGTGGGGATGGACAAATGAGCCAAACCTTTTTATAAGTTATAACAAATTGAGAAAGTGGAAAATGTTCTTATTGAAAAATTACACGAAGAAACCTACAGTTTTCGGTGAACGTGAAAGATCAAAAATCACTAAAATTATACAAATTTTTCAAGAAAATATACCTATAACAGACATCTTTGCAATTGTGGAGGTTTTAGATTAAGAAAAAATTCTAAGCAATCAAGGATCATTTTTTGGAAGCTTGTTTCAATATGAGCAATATTCATTAAAATTCTTATGACAACAATTGGAGGCAGAGGAAATCAAATGTTTCATTAAAACTTGAGACATAAAAGTTTTTATGTCTGATTATGAAGTGTTTCTTGTGGGGATATCTACATACAATTATCCAAAAACAATCCAGGAAGGCATTATGTTGGTCAAGCAATTGGGTTTTATATAGCAAAGGTTCTTCAAACATTCGAATACCTTCATATTTTGTATAAAGATCTCAAAAATGAAAATGTTTTGGTAAGGGACTTGGTTTGTTCCATTATCATTTTCAATTGAACTAGGTTTCAAGTATGATCTTGAAGGTATAGGCAAAGAATGAAGAGAAAAAGAATATTATTCTAGAAGATACAAAAGTCAAAAATATTTTCCAAATCACAATTGCCAACAAAGTGGTCAAAGGACTTCATCTTGCTCCAGAAGTAGAGACATATTTCCTTTAATATCATAGCCAAAATGGGTGCCTTTGACAATAACAATGACAAGACTCATCGAGGTTTTCAGAGACAAGGGATTCGATAACACCATTTGCAATTCAATGAGAGAAGGGAACGCCCACTAGGTGCTCAATTTGATTATGAGGAACAAATTGAAGACAAGGTGTTATGAATTTCAAGCAAAGGATGCAAACAAGACATAATTCCAATGATCTTGATATTGTGTTTTGTATTATTACAAAGAAATATGACATTGATAGTGTTATGGTCTTTTAATGTAGAGACTTTATTTCATATAAAGATTATTGGAAATGAATTCAACATCAATTACTACAAATTGTGAGTGATGGTTCTAGAGGGTTTTCAAGGTTGGAATATATTCAGGTATACCCATTAGTCACATTAGTGTAACTAACAACATTGCTTATGAAGAGTACATCAATAAATGAAATGGATTGTGAATAAGGTCTAGAAATTTGAAAAAAAAAATTCATTGAAGCGAACTTAATTCCTAACGGGGAGTAGATGCTTATTGATAAGTATGAAGGTATTACTTAGATGAAAATATTCAATACCAAACATGTGCATAAATGATTCATTTTTTGGATACTGGCATTTGTAATCTGAACTTTTTCCTCATCATTTGGGCATCCAAATTAGCAAATCCCAGATTTCATGGCATAGCTACAGGTTAAAGATTCCAACAATACAACACCAGAATTCTAACAGAAAAAATCAATAGTTGGAGTTTGTTTGCAAGTTTTTGAGGATCATCCTCATATTTTAAAGTAGTGAACTGAGCAGTCAAGGGATCACATCAACATATAAAGGCATAGGTGGCAGGATATCAACAAGCTAATTAATTTCATATTTGAAGGAGAGGACCAACAGGCAAAGTCGACCTCTTTTAAAGGAGAGTTGATAGAATTTGAGTAATTAATTTTAAAAACCCCATATTTTAAGGAAGAGGTTTAGTAATCAGTGGCTTAATCAGATTTTTGAGGATGAGTTAAATAATAATAGATATTATGGAAACAAGTGGGAATTAAAGATACATTTTCCTCATTTGAAGGGATTGCATATATATATATATATTACTTTTAGGCAGAGAATTAATCAGGAAACCCCAACATTCAAGGAGTTCTGCTACTATTTCCATATTTAATTTCATGATTTTCATAGATTTTATTTCCAGAAAAATAGTAATATATTATTGTTGAAAAGTATATAAATACTATAATTTGTAATATTAAACCATGGTTGGATTTTTATGCCAAAACCCTGCCATTTTTTTAAAGACTTCTATTGAAATTTTTTTAATTAAAGTATTCTTGAGTTAGTTTCATGACATAATTTGTTTCTCATGTATGTCTTTCCCTATGATTTCATAATCTATTTTTGTATATTTTCAAGGTAAAATAGGAGCTAGGGAAATGTTAGGTTTGCACATCAACCTCCCTGATAGACCACTGCAAAGTTATCATCTTTATGGAGACTAGCTAATTGAATAATTTGCTTAAAAAATATCTTTTGCATCTTTTAATTGTTTCCTTATGTCATCTCTTGAATGTATATTTGTTTCGCTATAGAATTATTCTACATGCATCTACTATATCTGGTTGATTAAGTATTCAGTATGAATGTTTAATTATCATATATTATCTTCTATTCCTCTACCAAACTCTCTAAAGTTATATTATTTTTTCAAATCTAGATGTTGGCACTTTGATCAAGTTTCAGCAAGAGAGGGCTTTATTTCTGAGCAGAAAAATTGATACTCATCAACAACCACCTACAACAAATAATAGATATGTTCGTTGTGCTTTACAGGTTGGTGTTCAGTGATAGTGAAAAGTGTTAAAAAAAACTCGTAACACTTTAGGGAGCCCCCTCTACTTTGAGGGCCATCTTGAACCTAAATTTTGGTCGAGTTGGTTTCTCGACATAGTTTCATAGCCAAGAACTGTGTTCGAGAAACATATATAAAATTTTGCATCGTTGTCAAGGAGAGATGTAACAAATAAATCTTTCCCTAGAGAACGATCAAGACTAGATCTACTCTTTGCTGGTGAACAAAGACTAGATAGTTGATATTGGTTGCATTTCCTTCACCTAGTGTCTCCATTTTTTCTATATGGAAATTCCACTGGGTTACCGATTCCACTGGTTCGATATTTCAGCTGCATCCAGTGAAGTAATAGCTCAAGGTTCATTGATGGTTGCATTCGGCAACATATTTCTCTTCATCTTGACAGTAATAAAAATTTTCCAATTTCTAATAAGGCTGCAATCTCCAAAATTCATTTGTAAGTATCAATTTCCTATAGAGTTTGTGTTTCATATTGTACATATTTTTCAAGTCATCAGATGCATGCAAAATGATCTTTCAATTAATCCAATGCTCACTTGGCTTCACTGGAAGTCAGAATACACTTGATAGTGTATAATTTCAGCTCATTTAAGTGGTGGAGTGTGAATTTCAGCTTCAGCAGTTGTTTTAGTTTGGTTTTAGTTGCAGTTTGTAGTGTCAGTTGTTTTACTTCAGCAGTTTTCAGCTTCAAATTTCATTGTGAGTAGGTCTTTGGATTAGTGTTGGAAATATGATTTCAGTATACAGGTCTCAGGTTATAGGTGGCAAGTGATTGATGGTTTGGTGAAAATTACTCCATGCCCAATAGAATTACAAGGCACCGGTCTATAGGTTCTCTACATCTCGCAGGGGGGTGAAGTTCCTAGTTGGAGCTGATGTTATAACTATTTATTGTCTCAAAGAAGGCTACAATTTTTTTATAAAAAATAAATATTTTTTTTTTTACCAATTTCTGGCAAATAAAGGCAAATAACCAAACATGTTGTTGCACAAATCAGTAAGCTATGGTTTTAGCTTGCACAAGTCAATGAGCTATGGTTTTAGCTTTGACTTCTTGGCTGGCCAAGGGTTGATTTCTACCAAATCACTGACATCAAATTTTCCTTTGTTCGGTTCTAAATCAAACATATATCACCGAACCTCAACAACCAAGGAAAGACACAAAATATCATGGTGAACGAAGCCAAGAAAGCACACAATACAAGATCCGAGTTACACTACAGAGGAGCATATATAATACACAACGTAATAACAACGTTTGGGGTTGTCAACACATATAAACACAATAACTTATGCAACTTGAAAAACGTGGGATATTTTTGAATTCCAAGGTCGACATCAAAAGCAAAAAAGGTTATAATTAAATTTCTTGTATACAAATGGTGCATTACCATGGAGCGTAGGCAGAGATAGTGAAGGTTCAAGTGTCAAAGGAAACTAGAGGAGGGAGAACATAGCAGTTTAATATTTCATAAAACATAAAAGGATGTGCACAGAAGGAAGGAATCCACATGTGTTATAATGCCAAACACACAAAGCTCACTAATTTATAGATCAAGCCAATGCATCGAGTCTCCAAGTGCATGAAGAGAGAAGTTAATAGATTGTGTGTTGCGCTCCACGCATGGTGGCAAAGGGTACATGTGGTCCCTGAATCATAGATTAGATCATCCCATTGAAGACATAGAGGCTGAGCATTTCAGAGACAGAGACTTGGATATAACTCCTTTATATATTTTAAAATGCAGATTTCCTGATGATGTCCGTAAAAATGAAGATGTAATGGAGGGCTCTTTCGTTGATCATATATACTTTGACACTAATTCCTCTTTTGAATTATGTATTCATCGTCATGAGGGAAAATGATAACAAAAAATATGGAACATTTTCTCTATATTCATTACTATGTCGGTATGTTAAAGTGAATATTATTCTAAATCAATACTACATATATGAATACTTGTACAATAAATAAAACAGAAAAAGGATTCTTCAATCCAAGAAGCACTACAAGACAAAGGATCATATAGAGATAGGTTCATTTCTTGGTTTAAAACCCTTGCATTTTTTCAAAGAATGGTGTTGATATTAATAAATCAATGGTTAATATGAATTGTGGTACCACCAGGTTATCTGAGATTTAACAAAAGGAGGGGGGTCTGCAATGGTCGTTTTACAAAACCACTTTTGGTGACATGGCATCTCCATATCGATGGTGGAACCCGTAGAAAATAAATCACTTACCATTATGACCCCCTCTTGCAATCTACTTTGAAAAACCATTGTACAATTTTAGTGAGCGATTTAATTTGGGTTAAAGGTTTGATGGAATAAATTCTATTCGAAGATTCAGGAAGAGGATTTCACAAAGAAATGAGTTGATAGGCACGACTGTTAGATTTTATTTCAAAAGAAAAATTCGCAGTGTTTTCAATAGATGATTTTCTGGTACATTTTTTGGGCAATTTAAGTCAAATTTCAAAAATCTGGAACATAGGTTTTGTGCAGAACGACATCAATAGGATCTCCCACAAGAATTTTCACAAAATTGTCAATGGTTTGAGATATTTTTTTGGGTTCTTTAAAATGGAATCATTCATATTTCGAGAATGCTTGGACTGGAAAAACATTCAACAAAATCAACGACCAAGATCAACTCAAAGAAAATGGAATTTCCAATCAAAATTAAGATTGGAATTTCCTACTCGAGGGACTAGCAATTCGGCTTAGAATTGGTTGTGCCTTCCATTAGAAAATTGCAGAAATAAAGAAACGTGTGGTTGTTATTTTCTATGGCAGACATTAAAAATTGAGAGAAAATTCATTGTTAGGGACACCAATCACTTCCATCATTTCAAGGATGGACTATGTTCATGTTTGAACTATTGGTAATGTCATTGTTACTAAGAACAAGTTTTCAAATATATGAGTGACAGGATAGGATTTTGGTATATTACGTGTATTTTCCATTTGTGATTAACTGTGGGGATGGACACACAAGCCAAACCTTGTTATAATTTATAAGAAATTGAGCCAGTGGAATTTTTTCTAATTGAAAAAGTACACCAAGGAACCTACAGCTTTCGGCCAAAATGAAAGATCATACATCAGTAAAATTATACAACTTTTTCAATAAGATATACCTGTAGCATACATTTTTTCAATTTTGGAATTTTTAGATTAAGAAAAAATTCGAAGCAATCAAGGGTCATTTTCTAGAAGCTTGTTTCAGTATGAGCATTATTCATTCAAATTCTTATGACAACAATTGGAGGCAAGGGAAATCAAGGTTTTCATTAATACTTGAGACAGACAAGTTTTTCTGTCAGATTATGAATTGTTTTTTAGGGGAAGATCTACATACAAATTTCCAGCAACAATCCAGGAAGGCATTTTGCTGGTCAAGTAACTGGGTTTTATATAGCAAAGGTTCTTCAAGCATTGAATACCTTTATATATTGTATAGAGATTTCAATTATGAAAATGTTTTGGTAAGGGAGTTGTTTTGTTCCTTTATCATTTTCAATTGAACTGAGTTTCAAGTATGATCTTGATGGTAGAGGAAAATAATGAAGAAAAACATAATATTATGCCAAAAGATACAAATGTCAAAAAGATTGGGCAAATCACAATTGTCAATGGAGTGGTCAAAGGAATTCGTCGTGCTCCAGAAGCAGAGACATATTTCATTTAATATCATAGTCACAAGGGGTGTCTTTGACAATAACAATGACAAGACTCATCGAGGTTTTAAGTGAGGGGAATTAGGGGAATTTTGAGGTATAAAATGGGTCTCCTAAGGAAATTATGAAATAATAGTGGAAATAATAAAATAAGATTAGATTACATCATCAAATTTTAGAGGGAAAAAAACAACTTACTTTTTCAACTCGTATTTTCAACTTATCTCCCTATGAGTTTACTCAAAATTGAGAGGGAACACTCGTTGGATGCAGAATTTGATTCCTCATCCAAGAAGTACCTATATTGCATACTTTCGATAGATCTTGCTACACAAAAAATGAGAAATACATGAAAAACGTTATTTCAATCACGTTTTTTCATGTATTTCTCATTTTTCTCATAGCAGTTTTTCACATATTTCTCATTTTTCATGTAGCAGGGTCCATCGAAAGTATGCAACATGGGTACTCCTTGGATGAGGAATTAAATTTTTCATTTAGCAAGCACTCCCACTCGAAATTTGAGTAAAAACTTAGGGAGATAAGTTGAAAATACAAGTTGAAAAAGTAGTTTTATTATTTTATTATTTTTTAATCTTTTTACTTTTTACCCCAAAAATGGTGAATCATCCCCCATGGTTGACATCATCATCTTGAATCCTATTGGTTCTTATAAAGTTTATTTTGGTTGTACATTTTTCTTAGGAGGCCCATTTTAGACCTCAAAAGTTCTCTAATGATTCGATAAAACCATCTGCAATTCAGTGAGAGAAGGGAATGCCCACCAAGTGTTCAATATGGTATGAGGAAAAAATTGAAGAAAAGGTGTTACGAATTTCAAGAAAAGGATGCAAACAAGATAGAATGTCAATTATCTTGATACTGTATGTTGTATTATTACAAAGAAATATTACATTGGTAGTGTTCTAGTCTTATAATGTATAGATTTGCTTTCATCTAAAGGTTATCGAAAATTAATTTAGTATCAATTACAAAACATTGTGAGTCCTAGTTCTAGAGGGTTTTCAAGGTTGGAATATATAAAGGGATACCCATCAGTCACATTATGTAAATATGTTTCATAAATTCGAAAATATATATATATATATCTTTGAAGTGAACTCAATGCCTAATGGGGAGTCACATGCTTATTGATAATTATGAAGGTATTACTTCGGTGAACATATTCAATACCAATCAAGTGCATAATGTTTCATTTTTGGGATACTGACATTTGTAATCTGAAATTTTTCCTCATTGTTTGGGCATCCAAATTAGAAACTCCCATATTTCATGGCATAGCTACAGGTTAAAGATTCCAACAATATAAACCCAAATTTATAACAACTGGAAATCAATAATTGGAGTTTGTTTACAATTTTTTGAGGATCATCTTCAGATTTTCAAGCAGAGAACCCAACAGTTAAGGGATCATATCAACATTTAAAGGCATAGGTGGCAGGATATCAACAAAATAATTAATTTAGATTTGAAGGAAAGGACCAACAAGCAGAGTCGACCTCTTTTAAAGGAGATTTGACAAAATTTGAGTAATTAATTTCAACAATCCCATATTTTAAGGCAGAGGTTTAACAATCATCAGCTTACTCATATTTTCAAGGATTAGTTCAAGAAATAGATATCTTATGGATACAAGTGGAAATTAAAGATAAAGTTTCCTCATTTGAAGAGATTATATATATATATATATATATATATATATATATATATACTTTTAGGCAGAGAATTAATCAGGCAACCTCAACATTCGAGGAAGTTTGCTATTATTTCCAAATTTAATTTCATGATTTTCATAGATTTTATTTCCAGAAAAATAGTAATAGATTATTATTGCAAAGTCTAGATAGACTATAATTTGTAATAAACAAGGGTTGGCTTTTGATGCCAAAACCTTGCCATTTTTATAATGACTTCAACTGCAGAATTTTTAATTGAAGTATTATGGCTTTAGTTTCAAGAAAAAATTGTTTCTCATGTATGTTTTTCCCTATGATTTCATGAGTCTGTTTCTCCATATGTTCAAGGTAACATGGGAGCTAGGGAAAGGATAGGTTTTAGTATCAACCTCAAGGAAAACCCACTGCAAAGTTATCATCTTTATGGGGACTAGCTAATTGAATAGTCTGTTTAAAACAACTCATTTGCATCATTTAATTGGTTCCTTTTGTCATCTCTTGAATGTATATTTTTTTGGTTTTATAATTATTTTTCATGCATCTACTATTTCTGGTTAATCAAGTATTTATTATGAATGTTTAATTATAATATATTATCTTCTATTCCTCTACCAAACTCCCTAAAATTATGTTATTTTTTCAAAGCTAGACATTGGTACCTTGATCAAGTTTCAGTAAGAGAGGGCCTTTTTTTAGCAGAAATTAGATACTCATCAGCAACCACTTACAAAATAATACTTCTGGTCATTGTGCTTCATAGGTTGTTGTCCAGTGATAGTGAACATCATTACAAAAATCCCAGTAACACTTGAGGGGGGCCCCTCTATTTCAAGGGCCATAGGGGCATTACATTTATAGATGCACCAAAATCATCTAAGCAATTATGTACATTATAGTTGAAAATTTTGAACGTTAACAAAAATGGAGGGGAGAGTGTATTTTCATCCAATGTTAAAGCATTAAGTGTAGATTCCAGGGGACGAGAGGACCTACTAGATTCAGATCCCTTCTTTGAAGAAGTGTTGTTACCTGAGGAGAATTTTTCAAGGGTGTGGATGATCAATTCCCGTTGGCTTGTGATTCTTGTAAGTTCGAAGAGCGAAATGTTAACGTGAATTTTCTTCATGTATTCAACTATATTGTAATCAATTGTGGGAAAAATTGCTGAAGTGTCTGGAGGAGTAACCTTATGTGCTTATTCTTGAATGAGGGACTTGATTTTGTTGTTCGTGGAAGTACCTTTTGTTGTAGCCACACTTCCAGACTTGCTCTTATTGTTATGGGTTGAGTTGATGGGCAGTGTGATCTTCCTTAGCAAATTCTCTTTCAATTTCTTCCTCGTCAAATCTTGTTCGGTGATTGGCCCTTAGCTTCTCAAGTTGTATAGACTATTTTGTTTTTGGATCAGGTCTTCACTTAGCGGTTTTTCTTTCATCACTTTTCTTGTCAGCTGCATAAACACAACTAAGTGTAGATATTGTGTCTCCAAGACTTGTAGTTTCTTCAGCTACAATAATTTCTTCCTTTTCTTTTGTTGTCTTAGTCTGCTCATCATAAAGTATTGTATGAATAATATGCGTAGCTAGAGCATTCATGTTTTGGTTCCATTGCGGGAATGTTTTCTCTTAATTATTCTCTTGATCAAACGACTAGTATTTGTCCATGCCCATACTCTTAACATTCAACACGATGTTCGAGCTCTGCACAAACTTGGTCGGCAAGTTGTTGATGCTACCAGAGTTGTTAGCACTTCCCAAAATGTTGAATCTAGGAGGCTTTATGCTTACGGTGGCCTCACTTGACCCTTGTTTTAAGCTCTCAAGATCGACAACTTCCTTTTCCTTAGCCTTACCTGAGGAGGCCTGAGACCTTTTTCCTGTGGCTTTGGATTCCTTTGATGGTTCATCATCCATGATGACTCCAATCACATGTAATTACTTTTCAACTTTGATTGCTTCTTCATGATTCTCTAGAAGAGTTTCTTTCAAATTTCTTTTCGCGAACTGTGTGATGCTTGTTGGTAAGGAAGATGTGTAGTAATCAATAATGATGGATTCATGAGGCTTCATATTTGCAGAGAATTTATTCAATATGCGGTTAAAACTGTGATTGAAATATTTCACTTTCTCTTTGTGCTTCATCTTAATATTTCCCATCTCTCTCAACAACATGTTTGGGGTTTTATCATCAGCAAAATTTTCAAGAAAAATATTCTTAAACCTCTTCCAATTATGGATAGATTTCAGAGGAAGACTATGTTACCATATAGTTTCTCTGCCATATAACGTACCTATAGCATTTGCAGATGTACATTGAATTTTTCCAAATGGTCCTCTACTTTCACTGTTTTGTCAGGGTCATATTTTATTAACAAATTTTCTGGGTGCCTAGACATCTTGCGTAGAAAACCCAATAGTGCAAGTGGGCCCGGATACATCTAATCCATAAATTAGTCTACCATATCTTATTCTTTGTTTTCCTCCTCTTCGCCAAAATATGATGGATCTTCTTCTTCTTTGTCACTACCTAACCCTCGAAAAGTATCGTCTGAGAGTACAACGTTATCTTTGTCACCACCATTATAAGATGGAGGTTGTTTTGATTTCTCTTTGTTTTTTTCAGACTTTGCTAACTCTTCAAGGGTGGCGAAAACCAAATATTCAAATCTAGAAACCATTACCCTGGTAGGGGTGATTGGGTTCTTCTTTGGAAAATAAGGAAGATTGTACACTCCCGGAATCAATCCAATAGCTTTTGAAAACTTACAGGTTATAGGATGGATGGCCTGGATCTAGTCGTAATATATTTCACAAGTTTGTACAAGCTCGGGTTGAGAAGATCCACCAACATCAGGAATATGAGCAAGGGAGGTGCTGGGAATATTACTGCCTTGACCGAAAGAAGTGGATTAGGGTGGGTGGAGTTTTCAGCCATAAAAATCCTGCTTCCCTCCTTCTAGCACTAGAAATGTTGACGGTGATGGACATACCAACATTCAAGGGGTCTCCCCGATATGTGGTCCAAATTAGACCTCACGTCATTTGGGATAGGAGCCCCATCTGAAATACAACCCAGTTGTTGATTTCTTAAAGGTTTTCCTTGGCTCTAACTGTCATCAAAAGAGAGGGATGCATATGTGACTTTGAAAGGCAAGGGAGTACACCTGGTGAGTATTCAACTGTAGGGGTATCAAGGTTCCTCTACTACGGAAAGGGAGAGAAGTGATCCCATAAGAAACAGGTAATAGTACCACCCTAGTAGAGGCATACACATACAAGAAGTATATGCCTAACATCCAGTGGAATAGTCCACAAAGATGTGATGGTCATTGCAACCAACACAACACGAAAGATATGTATAAAATCCAACAAAATATTCCACAAAGATGCGACAGCCATAGAAAACATTACAACACATTCTCAACATGATAAGTGCTAAAATAACCGAAATAGTTCAACTATTTTAGCATAGTTGAAAAAAAACATGAATTATAAACATTCACATAATAGTCTTTCAAATATTCATAATCCATGCATGAAGAACGTGTTACCCATCAGGCTTCTGATATTAAGTAAAAGTTCCAAGACACGTGTATACAATGAACACCATTAGCTCCAATAGTGGAGAATTGAAGCCACTCCTTGCTCCTCAAAAGAGCCAACTTCTCTCTCTAATGTCTTGCAGTAGGAGCCAAGGTGAAAATTCCTTTTCTCATACAATGAGGGTGTATATATAACCAATGGGGTGATACTTCACCTCCATTATGACTCTTTGACTACCCTCGTGACTGTTTGACTTCCTATGACTTTTCAACTTTACATGACTCTTCATATTTTGTACATGTCCTTTAGACTTCCTGAATCATATACTACATAATCTATAATAATGATGTGGCATATGAAGACTCATGACATGACATGACATGACACTGCTGACATGGAAATGTCAAGCCATTATTTTTTCTCCTTGCTATGCATCTTCTTGAGAATGTTCTTCTATCCACCTTCATATGGCTAGAGGTAAGGAGTCTTTAGTGACATCAGGTCTTGAGTTGTGGTTGCAAAATGGTGTCCCTTTTCTTTCTCTTGATTGATTGGCTTACGTAATCAGCTACAAATATGTCTTTAAACATGTTCCCCTTCTCCATATCATTCTTCATCATCCTATCATAGTATTATAGAGTACCTACATCTTCAATTCACTTATGAAATGATGACATCAAACTGATAAACCCCCTAGTTTAAGATGCTTCATGTTGATCCACCGACTAAGTCGGAACTAGGTGGTAGGCTAAGGGAGAGGCTCAGTGACCATGCAATTTTGAAACTTAGGAAGTCAAGGGTGATGCTTGAGCCTTGAGACTACACAATGCGCAGTTCAAGCTGGACTGAGGAAGAAAATCGTGCAATTTGGGTGCTCAGTGAGCCAGGCTGAAGGGATTAAGTATTTATTATGCCTAATACGCAGTTTTTGGAAGTTAGAGCGGAATTTGTGACTGTGCAATTGCGTAGTTCAAGAGCTCAAGGGCTGAGCTTGAGGTCATAGATTGTGCAATGCACAATTGGGGCGAGGTTGGAGGGCTGAATTGCGCAATTTTGGATGCTGAGGTCTGAGATTGAGCATTGAAACTATGTAGTGCACAATCCTAGGGGGAGAGGAACTGCACATTGCATAGTGTCAAGAGGCAGGGTTGTAGATTGAGGACTAAAACTGTGCAATGCGCAGTTTAGGAAGGTCAGATGAGGCTAATTTGCTTGGTCAGAGTGCTTTTCAAAATTTAACTAAGTGTGGGATCAATGACGCTGATGTGAAAAATGATGAGACTCGACTGTGATCACACACTTAGAAAAATTGACGACACAACAACATAGATCATCCAGGACACATGAACAACATACTTCCCTCAGCGCAACAACTTTGTGATGAATCACTACAAGTGTGACGCTAAAGATACACTTTGTGACGATCGTGATGACCCTTGTGTAATAGTGCTTACAACTTTGGAAATGAGTGCAAAAAATGTTTACATGGTAAGATCAACTCAATTACACAAAGGTAACCCCTTGAAACCACCAAAATCATCTCACACACATTGTGCAAAACTTAACATGTGAAAAGACGACATTTTTCCTTTCTTGCAAAAGGGATCAAAAACACTTAGAGAAAACATATACAATGGATTTCAATGTTTGTGAAGACAATATGCAAGACCAATATAGGCTCCAAAATTTGGTGCGAGCCAAAAATTTGGAAGATTTTGTAGCAGTGATTATAGAATCCTAACAATCCTTGATACTTGTAGAGTTATAACTTGCATCGCTTTAACATTTGTTAAACTATACAAATGAAACTATTAGTAGCATAGTAGTAGGGTGATACCATAGCATAGTAGCTAGGTGATTCTTTCACCTCAGAATATGAAAAATCATAAAAACTAAATATCAAAATATAAAGCCAACATAGATCCATCTTAACCCTAGATCTATTAAGAACCGAGAGGGATCAAATCTCTCAAGGTGCAAACCTCTTTTTTGATTGAAAATTTTGATAAAAGGTTTTCACCTCAAGATATTTGATCCCTCTCGATTCTTGATAGATTAAGGGTTAAGATGGATCTTTGCTGATTTTAGTCATTCACGATTACATAAAATTTTTTGAACATCTAATTATTCTGATCATTTTAAACATGTTATATATATATAAGATTAATTTGGTCATTTTAATTTTAAATTTTCCTAGTTACCTTAGTTTGTTGAAATAATAGAGATTGTTAATAACTTGAATGATGAAAAATAATGAAATAAAAAAATTGAACGCAAAGTGACAATGCAACAATATTGAATGATAGAAAATGTGAATAATAAGAATGTAGTCAATTACAAATAGTCTTCATTGTGATCAATCTCAAACTATTTTCTTCTATTGTTCTTATTTTCACACGTGTTATTTTTGTCATATTTTCATATTGATCATGTGAAAATGGTGATTGAAATCGTAGGCCATTCAAATCTTTAACTCGAGTTATTGTACTAAACACCAAGCTTTGTCTCTCTTGCTCTCCAATATCAATAGTAGTTTTCTCCAAATTCAATCATTGTGATTTATGGAGTGCTAAACCCCAAGTAATTTTCAATGGTAGTTGTTTTCTATTACCTCGTTTGAATGCAAAGTGACCAACAATGTTAAATGATGGAAAATGGGAATAATAAGAATGTAGTCAACTACAAATAGTTTATAGTTTCAAGTAGAAAATGTTTCAGGTAAGTGAACATTTTATTTAAAATGAAGATTCAAGTATTTTATTTATGGTTGAATTACTGTAAGACGTAAACCAATGCATGTCGTAAAAAAAATTGTGTGCTTACACTGAAATCAATGCACACTATTAATTTAATCACTTTGAAATTAATGTACATCATATATCTAATTTCATCAAATCGGAAATCAATATCTACACTAAAATCAATGCATCTAGTGCAAACAATTAAATATGATTAGAAATCAACATCTACACTTAAAACAATGCATCTATTGCAAGGAATCAAATAGGATTAGAAATCGACATTTGCATTGAAATCAATGCATCTAGTTTAAGCAATCAAATAAGGTTATAAATCAACAACTACATTGAAATCAATGCATCTAGTACAATCAATCAAATAGGATGAGGAATCAACATTTACACTAAAATGAATGCATCTATTACAGTGAAAAACCTAAATATTCATGGCTTTCTAAATCCAACTTCTTTTACCTTTTGTAAAAGCCTTACTTCCTCTTCCTCTATGGTTAATAATGTTTAATATTATATAATATTTGTATCTTCTTATGTGTATCTCTTTCTATTTGCCTCCCCTCCCCCCAATCTATGTGTCTAAGGCTCCCTCCCTCTCTCCCCCATCTCTCTCTCTCTCTTTCTCTCCCTCCCTCTCTCTATATTTCTCTTCTTCCCTCTCTCTCTCCCTCCCCCCATATATATCTATATCTCCCTCCATCTCTCTTTCTTTTCCTCTCTATATCACCCCCCTAAATACATATGTTGTCTCTCTCCATAACTATATATCTCTCCCTCCCTCTCCAATATTTATTCTTCCGTCCCTCCCCCCTCCATCTATATCTTTTTCTTCCTCTCTCTCTCCTTCTTTGTCTCTTTATCTTACCTCCCAAACATACACACTCTCTCTCCATATCTATCTCCCTCTCTCATTTTCTCTCTCCTCTCTCCCTCATTCTCTCTATATCCCCCTTGTCACTTTGTCTCCCTCTCTCCACCTTTCTTTCTCTATGTCTTCGTATTGCCTCCTTTATCTCCCCCTTGAGCTCCATTTTTCTCTCCCTCCCTCTCTCCTCCTCTCTCTCGAGTCCCATCTCTATTCCTTCCTCTCTTTTCCTTTCTTTCCCACCTCCCTTTGTTTCTCCCCCCATCACTCTCTCTCAGTTTTGCACTAAAAAAAGAGGTTTGCACCTCGATAGATTTGATCTCTCTTGGCGCTTGATAGATTTGGAGCTAAGATGGATCTAGGCTAGTTGAACTTAAATAAAATTGAATGTTGTAACTAAGTCAGGTAGTCATAAAGGTAAACATTGATAAATTTAAGCTAACTTTGAAAGTAGTCTTGGTCTCTGATATAAATTTGAATTGATGTAATCATATTGAATACAAAGTGTCTATTTATTGAAAAAAGATAGCGTGTACTTATGAACTTAATTATGTAGGGAATCTATGAATCTATAAGTTTCCATTTTGTATTATATTATGTACAAACTTTCTTATTAAATACTTTCAATTTAAATTTTATACAAACTTCTAAGAAATATTAAAGTTTAAATAAAAACTTCAATTATGATTTAGGATTACAATTTAACACTTGTATTGGCCTTTTACTATAATGTATTGAAGCTAAAATATAAATTAAAAGAATTAGGTGAGACCCCATTTGAAGGTATTTGGTGATAGAAAGACTAATAATAAGACCTCACATGGAGAAGTTAGAAGTTTGAAAATTTTTAGTTTATTTAATAACATCTTCAATACATCAAAATTTCTCCTGTTTATTGAAAATATAATCTTATAACCCTTTTAAAAACACATTGAATTGAGAATCACAAAAATATAAGATTTTGACCTTAAACTTGTTAACTTTCATTTTAAAGGCTACGCACTACCGATTCCACTAAAGCCAAGGTTGGGCTTTCGAGATATCAATCAAAAAATTGATAAAAATTTCCCAAAAAAAAAAAATTGGTTTTACTCAGAGCCGAGTTTAAATTTGATTTGCAGTTTCCTCCTGTCTGAGAGTTTCTCTGAGCTTATGTGTTTTTATGCCGGATTCTCAAAGAAATCTAGATTTCACCATAATAATAGTTATTCATCGTACCAACATCTATTTGCCATTCCAAAAAATAAAGTAAAAATCGCATTACTTATGTGAAATTCAGAGAGTTGCGTGATCATCAAGTCCTTCAGTAGCTTGGTCATATGTTCTGTCGTATTCCGTAACTCTGTGCTAACTCCAAAAATTTCTCTCCCTTCCCCTAATATATATTTCCTTTTTCCAGTTAACAACTTACAAGATTTATTGGCGGTTCCAAAGAATTGGATGGTTATGGAATTCTTTGTTCTCTACCCCAAACTCCATTTGCAAATACGTTGGTTTGTGGGTCCTCAGGCATTCCCGACAGGTTTCTTGAAATTATATTTCTAAGTTCACTGTGCTAAGATCCTTCTATGACATCTGAATGAAAATTACCAACATTCCGAATTGAGTTTAAGTTCTAAAACTTCATAACTATTCTTTCTGCAAGGTTTGTTTCTTGGGTCAAAATAGAGATTTATATGATATGATGTGACTGTTTAATCCTATGATTAGGGTTCTTTTTCATTCCATGTCTCTTTTTACTTTCACCCTTTCATTTGATGGATGAGTTGTACATATTTGGATAATACTAGAAGACAATTATTCAAGGCTATTATCATCATTCAAAGTGCATTTTTCATTCCCTAAACTACCCCTTTACTCCAAATTATTATTTCCTAAAGGAGCTTGAAGGTTAAAATGTTGCCAAGCAATATCAATGTTTAAAAGTTCTATATGTTCACTTTCATCAGCTCTACTTTCCATAACCTTTTTACTAATATTCTCTTTTGAAGAAAAAAGGAATATGGACAAAGCCCGAGGGTGTTCTTTAGTTGGTATCATTGAATTAATGGAGTCATGATGGCTCCATAACCTCTACTAGCATGAGATGCTTGATAGATAGTACCATTTGTGTCCTCTACATGGTACCTTGTAGTTAGTTCTCTATATGCTAGAAATGATTTACCATCAGGAATGAGAATAGTGACATATAATAGGTCCATATGTAAGTTCCCCCTAAAGTTATAGAACAATTTTGACACGAGAGCATGCCCCATACATAATGGATATTTATCACAACAACATCTATGAGCGTAGATATGTCAAGTCAAACAACAAGATTAACCTTTAAGTCTTTAATAAGCCCATGGACCTTGAAAAATTTAGAATCAAAACCACAAACATTCTTATAAGGTCTAGCAATTTGAAATTCAAGTTGATTCATGGCCTTTAATGGCATCACATTAGCAGAAGCATCAAAATCAAGCATATAGTTATGAATTAATATATTATTAATTATTAATATGAGAAATAAAGGTGGATGCCCTCCATTTCTTCTTTGTCGAAGTTGAAGAAACTTATGACTTGATCTCTTTGAGTTGATAGTTTAATATATCAATGACAGACATGAACACATTTACTTTACCAAGCACATTACCTAAATCAACATTTGAAACAACCTCATCATTCTTTTGAATTTATGGAGAACTAGGAATGGTATTTAAAGGTAACGAAGTTCTAGTCCACCCACTAGAAGTGATGTTATCATTATTGGTTGGAGGTTTAATGCTATGCTTGTTTCCTCTTGTATAGTGTGACCCTTTACTAAAATTGTTCCTTTCTTCAATTGCATTCACTTTCATATGACCTTGGACCAAATCCTCGCGTTGTTTTTTTTTAATATGATAGTCTTTCTTCGGTAACATGTTGTGGTGATATGAATTATTGATCAAGTTAAAATGCTTAGGATTTTCGTCACCACTTTCTCGATTATAAGGGAAATCATCAACACTATGAGGTTACTCACAGTATGGACACCACTCATGATCTTCTTCTTGGTTAACCATGTTTGAAGGAGCTAAGGTGTTAGGAACATTTTTCTTAGGAGTAGATTTATTATTTTGGTCTTGGTTCCTTGTTGGTGGCCTATGTTATCGAATTGACATCTAGGATGATAATTAGGGTGTGGCCCCTTGTTCTTCTCTAGAATGGACAATATATTCATCATAACAAGTTTCCCTTGAAGAATTCCATTAGTGAATTTATCAAACTTATGAGCAAAAGATAGTAACTTGCTTTGGGTAAGATTGACATGATTCATGGACCTATACTTGGTCTCAACTTTTGCTCTGGGGCTAGAGAAAATATCAACCTTTGAAGCAAATAGGCTCTCTTCAATGTTGATAGTGTAATCTCTAGATTGAGCAAGAGTGGTAGGGTCACTTTCCCTTAGAATGAATCCATATTATCCATCAAAGGCACAAGTATACTTTTGTGAGATAGAATCTTTTGAAGGCTTAAGTCTATTAGGAATCATCTTGACCAAGTTGTTAAATCTTTGGTTAAGTTCTTGAACATTTTCAACCTCTTTCTTCTTTGCCTCATGGAATTGGGCAATCAATAACCTTCAATATTTCCTAGTTTCCCACTTTTTCGCATAAGCCTCATGGAATTAATGCTAGTTTTAATTCCCTTTTCAAGTACATCTTTGAACCAAGATTGAAGAGCTCCTTCTAAGGAAAGAGAAAAAAGTCTCATGAAAACATCTAGTTCCTCAATATTAAATCCACCCATATATTTATAAAATTCATATATATGTTCTTCAGTTGTGTTTACATTATCTTATGAGATTTAGGCAACCACTCATTAGTTATATCAAACATTTTGTTGGGATATCTAGGAAGAGTACTCATGTCCAAAGGTTTAAAAGAATTGGTGAGCTATGGCTTGGAAATTGGAGCTACTTTTGGAGGACTATTGTAGGATACTTAGTTATGGGGGATGTATGAGGTGACTTTATCTCGTTGATTTTACGGGTTTAGCCAATATCTTGTTATGTATTTTACTAGAAGTTCCTAAGTTCGAATGAGATTGTGGAGTTGCCAAATGAATGAATTGAAATAGGCTTTGAGATTCATCAATTAAGAAAAAAATTTGAAGCATAGACTTTGAATATCAATGAGAAGGATTGAACTATTCCCTAAAAATGGTGCCAAAAATGTTTTTTGTAAAATATAACACCTAGTACAAAGCCTCACTAGGTGGCTTAGATAGTGTGCAACATATAGGAGTGTTACCACTGTCACCTCCAAAAATACTCTCCTTTCTTTAGTAAAGTACATAATCCAACACAAGGGAGGCTTCCCTGGTAGGGCTTAGGGATCAAGTAACCCAAGGATATTAGGTTAGTTTTCACCTAAGGATCCTAGAACATAGATCCATTGGATAAATTCATGACAAACTAGGGTTTGATGTGGATGGAGGAGTAAATTACATATTTGGGTTCAATGGATATATGGATCAATATAGAGGCTAAGGTTAGAATAAAGAGTCTCAAATAGATTATGAAAACATACCAAACCAATAGAAACTCAAGGATTCTATAAACTAGGGTTTTGAACCAGTAAATTTCAGCAAAATAATAGTCTACAAGAACAAAAAATTTAGCCATGAAAATAGTGGTTAAAATATGAGAAATAAAATATAAATTTGATAGTAAATTAAGGACAAGATTACAACAAATTATGACAGTTAATAAGAGATATAACAAATAAAAATTGACATCAATCCTAGAAAATGACTAAAAGTGCTTTAAAAACTTGGCTTTTTCAATGCACTTCTAAACAATGTATAACCCTATGGTGTCCAACAACAAGTCATTAAATGTTGAAAATACAAGATTGTGTTGCAATCAAACCCTAAGTTACACAAAACAAAAAGAAGAACGATTTTATATTTTAGAAGAGTGCCACTAGAGAGATGGAATGGTGCCTTCTCAATATAAGGCATATGGAGTCTAGGATACACACTATTCTATGTTTTCTTTGGAGTAATTATAAATCCAAAGAATCTAGGGAAAATAATCAACTTACCCTGGGGTTTGAAATTTAGGTTTTTAATTTTTCTAATGATTAAGGGAAAGAAAAACATATCCTTATTTCTCAAATACTTGAAAGAAGGGTTAAACTCAATAAGGGATAATGAAGAAAATGCCAAATAAACTAACTTAGCACAAAAACATTAATCCAATATAATATAATACTAGGGTAAAGAAAATAAAATAACTTACTTCACTATGCAACATCCAATGTCCACCGCATCCATGAAAAGAGATCACTTCACATTGGAAAATCCACCAAAGAAATCTGCTCAACTAGGCCTCCATTGCACATAAGAAAGAGAAATCACTAACAAAGAGAATTTATAATTCAAGTGTGGCAATGAATCCAAGCAGTAAATTGACCCTCTATTTATATGAGAGAAACCAAGTCGATTTATCCTCAAATTAGGATAAATTCCCCCAAAATACTAAATCCATGATACAAGGTGTATAGGTTATCATGCCAACACCCAAAGATAGCCAAAATAATGAAATGACATAAAAATAAGCCTCAATGAACCACATGTGTGAGTATAAAAGCCTCCAAGGGTGATTTCATCTCCCAAAATGCATGTCTCTCCATGAAAAGGTGGAATGGATGGCCTAAGGGGTTTGTATCATCCCAAATTCACGTCTCCTAATAAAAATAATTCCTCATCTCTAAATAAAACCCTCTCAAGACAATGTCATCCAATAGAAAACCCATCTCATCATTAAATGCATCGTAAGGGTGACATCATCATGTTAGGGCATGGAATAATTAGGGTGGAAAGTGTGAAATCACCTCTGGAAGGATACCAAGTCATCGTCATCCTCAATCATCACCAAGAGAAGAGCAATTTCCATCAAGAAGGTACAATGCCAACATGGGGGAATCCCATCATCTCATGGGAACACATAATCTCTAAGCAGCATCCTAGCATGTATCACCAACATCCAAGGTCATAAGGTCGAGGAAATGTCTCATCGATTGTGCCAAGTCACTCTCAAGGTCAACGTCCTTTATTATGGTACTCTACACCACCAAAGTGTTTGGTCATCATCTATGAAGAGTTGGAGAATAATTGTATCATTTCTCAAGGGATCCTAGTTGGACCTAGAAGAATCATCTAACACATTCTTACATAATCAAGTGAGACCAACATCATAAGTACAAGAACCATAAGTACATCAAGGTGGACCATATTTAATGGTAAAACTATCAAATTGCTTCACACAAGTATCATCTTCACATGTCTTATTAGCTTCTAATTATATACTTGTTACCAAACCTAGGTATGGGAGGGTTATCACATGACCTTATTAAGTTCCTCTAACTCTATGGGGAAGAACAATTCCTAAGATGATGCTTTCAAATGATAGGTCCAAGTGATAGGTGTTATGGCCCGAGTTTTACTTCATGAAAGGTGTCATAGTTTTACACTAGGTTATGTAAAACCATTGTCCATGAGAACATTTGTAGAGTGAGTGCTTAGTTTCTTGAGTTACCTTCCCGCATTTTTTTTCCAAACCCCCATACATTCCTTTTTATTTCTTGATATGGCTCTCTTAACAAGCTTCATTGATTTATGGTATAATAATGATAATACAATCTCACTTTAATGATGAGAAATTTATCTCTTCATTGGGGTCAAGATGTTCTTTGAGATTTCCTTTTACTCTGATAGGCGTGATATGCATGGATATTCTTTAGGACAAGTGACTATATAAGTGGGGGTAGAGATCATGCTATGATTGGATTTTGGTTGATTTACATCCATTGTAATTCTTTTTCATTCTGGTCTTTGGCTCATGCTTTTCTTTTCTCACATTTGCATCAACCTTGGGTATTTCCAACCTCTTCCTTTCATAGGAAAAGGCTAACAAGGAGCTAGTGTGAGAGATTGACAAAAAATAATCAAAAGATGGGATAATTAAATTATGGGAGTGATGGTAAGTGTTAAGTCTCAATAACATGGAGCACTACCATCACCAAAGTATCCTATTTGTGCGCCCCCCCCCCGCCACCCCCCCCCAAGATAGTGAAAGAAAGACCATAAGGTCACACTAGACTAGAGGTAGATGATATCGGAAAAGGTGAAGTAAGGGAAGAAGAACATGACCAATAGTGGTGTATATTCCAATTTCAACTTATGATCCATACTAGAATGCCTTAACATTAAATGAACGCATTGGAATGCAAAAATGGTTAATGTACCTCATAATAGATGACCCACCTTCACTAGTTGTGTAGGTTAGATTAATGAATGTATTGACCAAAGAATGTGTGATAGGCATCTAAGGTTTCCTATATGTGGATCATAATAGGGATTACTCATAGAACATTTTTCTCCTAGGGTTACCCATATATATGGATGGGTGACAAGGCCCTATAAGCCAATTTTTCCAATTTTTCCACATAGAAAGTACTAAGATAAATGATTAATTATATAATGATATATTTAAACTCACTTACAACTAGTTACTATGGTTATGGACCTCAAAACAAATTTACATGAATATATTTATGGTTATGGAAATGGAGTCCAAGTTTGACGATTCAAAGCTCTCTCTCTCTCTCTCTCTCTCTCTCTCTCTCTATATATATATATATATATATATATATATATAATGGTGGTGATGGTGAAGAACATCCACTAAGACTAGATTTGGTTTATCATACTTTTAGAAAGTAAATGCTTGCTTAGATTTCTTTAGAATTTTATTTCTAAAGTTTGAAAAGCATTAAAGGTAGTGTTTTAAGATCACCATAGTTTTGTTGAATTAAAAGGTTGGTAGTGTGACAAATATTTTGAAATTGATATTAATATTCTATATATGCTAGACATTTTGAGAGAAATTGTTTTTCATCCTCAACCCTCTTAGTGTTATGAAAAAGATAGATAATTTCATCCCACAATATTTTGAGATTTGTCCAACACACAATTTTACTATGGATCTTGTAAAAAATTGTTCTTATTTTTGTAATGTTGATTTTGTTCTTTAAAGTGAAACCAGAGCCAAGAAAGAGATATAAAATAATGAACCCTATACCTCTAGAATGTAAAGAAAATACTTTATACTCTTAATTTTGGTATTTGGCTCGTGATTTTCTTACAACTGCATCAACATTAGTTATTTCCAATCCCTTGCCCTCAGAGGACAAGGCCAACGAGAAACCAATGCAAGTGACTGAAAACAACCAATAAAAATATGGGATAATGAAACTATGGGAATGATGACAAGTGTTAAGTATGAATAACATTGATCACTACCATCATCAAAATCTCATCATTTGTGCCCCTCCTAGATAGTGAAAGAAAGACCTTAAGGAAGGTCACACTAGACTAGAAGGAGTTGGTAATGGCCAAGGTGAAGTAAAGGAAGAAGAACACAACCAGTAGTGATCTATAGTCTAATTTCAACATGTGATTGATACTAGAATGCCTTAAACATCAAATGGAAGCACTAGAATGAAAAATTGGTTAATGTGCCTCATAATAGATGACCCACCTTCATTAGATGAGTAGGCTAGATCAATGAAAGTTTTGACCGAAGAATGTGTGAGAAACATCTAAGGTTGCCTATCCGTGGATCATAATAGGGGTTTCTCATTGGAAAGTTACATCATAGGAAAAAATTTCTCTGAGGGTTACCCATATATATAGATGGGTGCAAGGCCTTATAAGCCAATTCTTCCATTTTTCCACATAGAAAGTACCAAGATAAATGAGAAATTATATAATGATAAATTTTATCTCACTTACAACTTATTACCATGGCATTGGACCTCAAGATTATGGCAATGGAGTCCAACGTTGATCTCTCTCTCTCTCTCTCTCTCTCTCTCTCTCTCTCTCTATATATATATATATATATATATATATATATATATATATATATATATATATAATTGTGATGATGAACTCCTATTGAGACCTAAACCGGCTTATGGAATATCTTTCTTTAGAATTTTATTTCTAAGATTGAAAAAAATTGAAGGAAGTGCTTCAAGATCACCATAGTTTTGTTGAATAGAAGGTTAAGAAGGTTGGTAGTGTGACAAATCTTTTGTAATTGATATTTCATCCCACAATATTTTGAGATTTTTCCGACACCCAAGTTTACTATGGAGCTTGTTGTTGAGAAGTCAATACATGTAGATGTTAGGGTTTGATTCCTCTTTTCTTGATAATTACTTGTGATTTTTGTTGGCCTATTTTACTTCTTTATTATGTTATCTTTCATCAAGCAATTACCAAATAAAATGTTTGAAAATAACAAGAATAAGGAACACAAGATATAGGCACTTAGCTAGGGAAAAAAACATATCCAGGGGAAAACCCAGTCAAACTCTTCCACTAGTAGATTCAAATCAAGATGAGACAATCCAAGACCCTTTTTGACCTAGACAAAGACCTCATCCAACCACCAATTCAACCCTCCCTTCAAGTAGATGTATTCTTGCCAAAATATCCAAGTGTCAACTCCCCATATGCAGCTTCAATCCATAATTTCAACCCCTAGCTACTCGTCCAGAAACCCTAGAAGACTTCACACGTGTGAGAGAGATGCCCAAAAACTTTGTTTTTTGTCTTTCCAACTTCTTTCTTCCTTCTCCTTGCTTTTTCACTCTTCTTTTCTTGTCTTGGAGTTGCAAATTGAATTTGTGAGTGAATTGATGCCAAATAGATCGAGTTGCACTTATATTTATACTGCTTCTGCTGGGTCAAATAGCCCTAATCCAAGGTGGCTTCTACAGGACATAGTTGACATGGTGACGAGGGACAAAATGACTATTTTGACTAAAAAATCGATTTCTTTACATGATACAAAAGCCCAAGAAGGGTCTAATAAATATGGCAATGAGTCTCTTGACTCTTGACAAAACCTAGAAGCTTTCAATGGAGACTATGACCTAGAAAATAAATGAAAGAACATGAAACCCATGCTTTAAAATAAATTTTCTTTTACAATAAAATTTCTTTTTACATCATGACTCAAATACAATTATAAATACTAACACTAGTTACATTCTTTAACACTTGTAAGAGTTTATTCTTATTTTATTGATGTTGATTTTCTTCCTTAAAGTGAAACCAAAACACACACACACACACACACACATATATATATATAAACCCTACACCTCTAACATGTAAAGCAAAACCATTTACATGAGAAAAATAATATAGAAAAACTCAATTATATAATATAAAAATGAAAAAGACAAAAAAAATAATATTATATTTTTTATATCATCGATTAAAAATAACTTAAATATAATATTTTTAAATTTATAATATATTTTGAAAATGATCATTTTATTATTTTTCTAAGCATGCAATGAGGGTTTATATATTCATGTATAATGCAAATATAGAGGTTTATATATTCATGTATAATGCAAAGAGAGCACCAAGAGGAGTAGAATCACTTGTTAAAGTATATTTTTAAATCAAAGTAGTGGATTGAATGAAACATTTCAATAATTTGCTTTCCGTTTTGAGAAATGAGTTGATTGAAAATAAAAAATGAATATCAACATTTTGATACTAAATTCTAAAAAAATAATATTTATTTAAACAAATGTGAGATGAGAATATATATCTTGTGAAATTTTGCTTAATAAAAGTACAAGTCAATCTATGAAGAATTTTTTGAACTTCAACATTAAATGTGCTTAGAGTTTTCAATTTAAAGGAGGAACAATAAGCTAGACAAAAAAACAACAGTCTATAACATCTCAAACAACTATATAAGATGAGTCCAAAACATTCATTTAGGCATAAAGACTCTTGAAGTTCAACATTGAGTTTGCCTACAATTTTCAACATAGAGTAAGAACAATAAGTTGGACCCCCAAACAAGTCTATAACATCTCAAACAACTATAAAGGGTGAGTCCAAAACACTCATTCAAGCATGAAGACTTTTGAAATTCAACAATGATTCCATCTAAAGTTTTCAACTTAGAGGAACAATAAGCTAGATAGCCAAACAACAATATATAACATCTCGAACAACTATATAAGGTAAGTCCAAAACACTCATTCAAGGATGAAAACTCTTGAAGTTGAACATTGAATTTGCCTACAGTTTTCAGCCTAGAGGAGGAACAATAAGTTGGGCAGCCAAGCAACAATCTATAAGATCTCAAACAACTAATGAGAGTGAGTATAAAACACTCATTCAGGCATGAAGATTCTTGAAGTTCAAAATTAAGCTTGCCTATAGTTTTCAAATTAGGGGAGGAACAATAAGCTAGATTGTCAAAGAACAACCTATAACATCTCAAACAACTATAGAGGATGAGTCCAAAACGCTCATTTAGACAATATTAAAAAAAATTCATTCAAGAATCCTGTGAAAGAGGTAAACTACTAATTGAAAGCTCCATCAACTATTTTTCACTAAAAACCCATTTTTGTATGCTGAAACAAATTATATCGATATCAATGTTATCAGAACCAAACCGGTGATCAAACCAAAAAACCTTATGGACCGAGAACCAGTCGGAACCGGAAAGAAAAAAATGGTTGACCAAAAATAGATAAAATATTCAAATTTTAAAGAAAAGCATATATATATATATATATATATATATATATATATATATATATATATATATATATATATATATATATCCATTATACACAAATAAGAAAAATTTATCATTTATATAGCTTGTAAGGGTGCACATAACCAAAATAACATTGAGTGCAATCCATCCCTAAACCGAAAATACATCTACAAATAGGCTCTAAATGGCCTCTAGCATCCCAAAAATCAGCTACAACAAACACCTACATATCATCAAAATCATTGCTTATATTGGGCTCTTCGTCATCAATATAATCCTCTAAGCATTAAAATAAGATAGAAAAAACGTAACATGTCAAGTCAAGACTCTGTTTGAGTGATGGGTACATGTTTAGTAGATTCATGCTAGAGGAGTTCGACAAATAATGCCACTAACATCAAAGTACATAGAGAGATTGTTTCTCTTATTAAATACTAGTTCCTTAACCTCGTACATGACAAAATCCAATGGGAACATTGCAATCCCCATAATCTTGAATCCTGAAAAATTGTTAAGTTTGCTGGATTTTGAGTCAAATCTAAAATTATACTTTCTTCCTATGAAATCCAATGAAGTTGGAACCACTCTCAAAGATCCTGAGTTATTTCATGGTAATGTTAAAAATTTAAGCAAAAGGATGGAAATGAAAAATTAAGAAGAATGTCACTTTTACCATGAATTACAAAGCAATAATAAGACCATAGGCTTGAATATTAGGTTGGCCTAGGGGAGAATTAGAAGTGGGCCAACCAAGTGAAAAAATAAAAAATAGGCAAATTTTTACACTGACCCAAGAAGGTAGAAACCACACCGAACTGGTCCCGAACTGGCTGGTTCCGTGGAATAGGCCAGTTCGGCCTATTCCGCTTCAGATGACCAATTTGAACCAGTTTTGGGCCAAAAACAGCCGGATTGGTCGGTTCCACCAGTTCCAGTCTGGTTCTGATAACATTGATTGATATCCAACATCATTTTCTAAGATGAGGTAAAATATTGAGCTATAGTTTTGTGGAATAAATGATAAGAGTGGATATTCTCAAAGAGGTTCTAATGAAAGAGAGGCAGATTCAGTTTAGAAATAGAACCTGCTTATTGGAGTAATTTTAAATATATGTTAAGTGGGAATGCTACTAAAAAGTTATACTAGGACATTCTTCAAAATGGTTGTCAATAAATATAAAATTATGTTAGCTAGGATTGGCAGTGAGATGAATTGATTTTATGCCATATATGTTAAGTGGGAATTCTACAATAAAGTGACAATCTTCAAAATGGCGGTCAATAAATATAAAATTTTGTTAGCTGAGACTCGCAACAAGATGAAATGATTTTATGCAATTTTCAATCAATTCCAGGAAGAGAATATGCAGCCATTTATGTTTAGAATGCATGTTTTTATTGTAAGTACACATAAATTCCATGTTAAATATTAATTCCTAGATCATTCTGCTGAAATAGCCTTTATTGTTGAATTGTAACAGTGTAATGAAGGGAAGACAGCTTCATAGAGCATGGCAGATTCTGTAAGCTTTATTCAGTCTATTCTCCCTTCAATCTATTCAGATTTCTCTCGATTTCATTTGCTTACATGAGAAGAGCAAACTGGTTTTTATTACTTATCTGTAACTTACACTGGTACTAGAAGGAACATCAAGAACTTATGTTAGAAAGACATTCACTTCCAAAGCCATCTAATTTATGTTAGAAGGGCAATCACTTTCGAAGCCAATTCCATCTCCATCAGTATGGCAATAGAGCAATTACATTAAAGAACAGAAGTGACATTAGCCGCACATAAATGCTGTGAAACCCAGAGCTCAAGGTAAGTTATCCGTGCCAAACTACTACTCCATGAATTCTTAGAAAAAATTGAGTGCCAAGTTTCATAGACCATACTAACTGAAATAAGCAGTATCCTAGTACAGATAAATGTAGAAGTAAATTGTACCATTATTGCCTGACAACTGATAGAAAATGAAAAAATTGTGAGCTTCGGAATCAAATAAACCAATTTTTTGTCATGGTTGATTATTTGAGCATGACTAACTGAAGTTTATTTTCTTGAGTAGCACAATTTCTGCACATACATAGTTGCAGATCTTCGATATAAAATAGTAAAGCTCAATGAAGCGCTTTCAATAGATAAAAAATACAGCAGATTAATCCTGCCAAACATTATTGATTAAAATCTCAAAGTGCTCATCACTCAATGGAAGAACTAAAATTGGGAGCCTGCTTAGGTTTTCCAGTCAGAAAATAAGGCTGATGACTGTAGAGTTATAAGGAATGCGTTGTGTAGGTAATGTCACTAAAGGGCATGAGATGGTCAAATACATGATGTAGGTCATTTGATTCAAACAAGTCAGATTGCAGAAAACTTTTTTTGGCGATCCTCTTATTGAGCCCTAGCAAAACATTTTAAACAAATATTAGGAATTTCAGTTAAAAGGCCTAATTTTCACTGCGCCTATTTGCAGAAGCAACTGTGCGGACATTTGGAAGACTTGCTCCTCCAAGACCTTGACTTCGAGTAATATCAACAAATTGGCCAAGTGCATCATGAAATTGTTCTAATACAGACACAGGGAGGATTATAACTGACCGATCTGCTCCCGTCACCTGCAGCCAAATTCAATCACACAGTCAGAATAGAAGTCGATACTACTACTACACAGAACTAAGCAAAGAGCTTTCGGTTCTTGAAAGGTGTTTTCATTCCAATTTGGATGATAATGGACAATGCACCACATTGCAGCCAAAGCTTATCCTGTTTAACTAAAAATTGATAACTCAATTTTTAAAACTGGAGTTGCTATAGCTTGGGAGGGAAATGAAGATAGCAGAATGTTACTCTGAAGATTAGAAAGTGATTCCAATTTGCACCAAAAGATGTGATATGGTCATATTACCATAAATTTTTCATTGACACGAGGAAAAGATACTATATATCCCGATTCCCCGAAAGTGCATAGAATCGTCCAATCCAAGACCCTCAACATGCCCTGTTGAATGATGGATTTAAGTAAGAAATATGGACTATATAAATTATTAGTCTTTCGCTGTGTTGAAATTGGGATGGTAGCCATGCCATACCATTGGTAGATCCAAATTTAGGAGACTTAATTATTTCCAAAACAATCATGTGATTAGGTGAAATCGTGGCAGAAGATCCTCACAAGATTTTGAATGCCCTGTTCTAAGGGGTTTAAATAGCTGCTTCTGAATTGTTTGTAAACAAGATAAGGCATTCAACGCAGGATTAGCAGAATCAACTGACAGTTCTGAAGAGTTTTAATGTAGTTTCATGGATGACCAAGCAGGAACAGCATAGAAACAGGGAGTGGGAAGTAGAAAGCTAAGGATAACCTATCTGAAAGAGAGTGATAAAAATCCAAGATCTGAAATGCAGCTGTTTTAACATTGATTAACTTGTTATTACTGTGATCCTTGTAATTGGGCATTACAAAGATTCCAAACGCAACATCTATATCAAGAATTAAATACTGGAGTAATGTAACATAAGGGGTACTGAAAATCATTCCAAAAATTGAATTTATCAAGAAAAGAGTACATAACTCTGAAATAACTAGTAACTGGTTACTGACTTAGGTACAAAATCAATTGGACACTGTAAATATATCTAGAGTTAAATACAGACCTCTGAAATCCTGAGGAATTGTCCCCTGGAGTTGCTCCCCAGATCAAAGAAAAATCTTTTCTGCTCGGCCCTGATAACTTTTGCCATCACTACTCCACCAGTGTCTCCAGTAGCTAAACCCATGGCTCTGTCACTCATGGTACCGTTAACAGAGGTAGCCTGAGCACTCTCACTTGATATGAATCCAGGCCCAACAGCATCTGACAATGCTCGCAAGTGGTCGGATGGCCCAGAAGCTTGCTGCCCCATCAAAAACAAGCAAAAGAACATGCACATCAGCTGACCAACATACTAAAAGGGCAAGTTCGAGAAAATAAAAGTCCCTGTAGCCCCTCAAAAATAAGCCCAAGGAATATATCTGGGCAATTCCCTGACTTTAAAATAAAAGTTAAAATCACAGAAAAAAGCTAGAAATTAAGGGTCCCCAACATGCTGATGAGTAGGGAGCTGCTCGGAGCTGGCAACCAGCAGTACAGAGCTCTGATGTATATAATGCTAATGGTTGGATCACCTTACCAATGGAGAGGAAATCTTGGAGATCAGCCAAGCTGAGGTGTGAAAAAGGCAGAGAAGTGGTAACAAGATGGGGCACAGATCTACCCAATGTGAGAAATCCTGTACCCCCACATGATTAATTATTATGTGCAGTATAGCCCGCTGCCCTTAAAGGGCTTAATTTGGTTTTATGAATATGGACCTATGAATGTTGGAATTCAATTCCAGTTCTGCTAATCTTATGTTTCTGTATGGTTTATAGTGGGGTCAATTTTGTTCTGGTTTACCAATCCTACGGACTGGTGCTTTGGTATTTTGGGCATGAGGTTGCCCTACTTTTTGCCCTTCTGTAGAGTTTGAAGTACACCACCAACGGAGATTTAGGGACCTAATTCTAACTTTCCAGATGCAAATTTTTCCCACTAATCAAAACAACATTTCCAGAAAAAATAAAAACCAAAAAATGAAAACATAAATTGGCACAAACTGACAGATCTAGGACCTGAGGTGGAAGCAGTAACTGTGAAGCTTCATTGATCTCAATCAAAATATCTCTGAAAGCTGACCAGCCATCCTCATTTGCATTGCCTGCAGGAACAATGATGGTGCTTCGGTTGCGGGTCACGGATGCTTCAGAAACCTGCACTGAATTCTAATTCTCAGAACATACAATGCACAGTGCCATCCACTTGAAAATGTTCATTACCGCTACAAACATCCATTCAAATTGAACATCCCACCTTCAAAAACCGCCCTCTCTGATTCTCCCCAACATCGAAATAGAAGACCTAAAACACAACAATCAAATCCCACAACAGATCTCAAAACAATTCAATCAAATCTGGAAGTTAAAATTCCATAAACATCCATTACATAACAGATCTAACAGCAAAATTACAGTACACACACACCTTGATGTCCAGCTGCAACTCCTTACTGTAGAGATCCTGTTCATTTCCACTGGCATAATAATTAAACAGATCTACAAACCAAACTACTCCTGCATGAGGAACGATTATCGTAGAACGAGATCCAGATGTTTTCTCTGAGATTTTCAGGTATCGCCCTCGTGGGTTTTCCTTGAGATCAAAGTAGAAAAGTTTGTGTTCTACTTGAAGTGTCTTGCACAGAAGCTCCACATCACCACCGACAGAGTTTTCCATTTCCTGGGTTGATACAAAATTCATACTATACTCATCACGCACTCGTTGAAATAATCAATGCCCAATTGCTAAAATCCTCGAATTCAACAACCCAATTGCTGCGATGGCCCTCCATGGATCTCGGGGACGCCATGGCTTACTTGCAATCCGCGCTTCCCCTCATTGAGAAAAAAGTCCTTAGTGTCGTGGAAAGAATTTGCAGAGACCGTAGCGTGAGGGTAAAGCGTGAAAATGAAGGGTGTTCTTAACATTTTTTTCCCCTGTAACCACGTGAAAAGCTTTAACCCAGGGGCTGAGCAAGGCACCCCGTTATTCTATACCTGTCCGTGATGCGAAGGTGAGATTGGTGATCCATGCATGGGATTTTTGTCAAATCCTCTTAAATCTCTTCTCCTTTTTGTAGCTGGTTTGTCTGATAAGGACAGTGGTGAGAAGTTAGGACAGTGGTGAGAAGTTGGGACAGCGCGTGTTTTTCTTTCTGGTCGCATTAAATGCCTGGGGATCTCGGGGAATGACCCCCAACGGTTGGAGGCTTGTCCTCTTGGGATTTGGCTAATTTTGATTTTTGAATTTGAATTAATCAGACTTAATTTAATTAAAATTATATTAAGACATCATATCGAAACTAAAAATAAAAATCTGTATTTAATCAAAATGTTGAATGAATGAAAATTATTATATAAGTTATTTTTTAAAAATTTATTATCATGCGAAAAACTAAACAATAAAAAAAAAATTACACTTAAAAGTTTGTTTTGATTAAATATAAGGAAACAGGTTAGTAATCCAAGACTTAATTATATTTGACATGAGTGAAAGTCTACCTTTTATGGATCACTAATAAGTAATTTTTGATAACATGATTTTATTTAAATAACACTAATGAATCAATTTGCATTCCCAAATATAATGTCCCAATGCTAATTTGACCATGAATTATAATAAATTTTCTACTAAATAGGAAAAGAAAAACTAAATAATAATAAATCATTTCAAAAAAACCTTTGTAAATAATATTTTTTTTTGAAAAAACATCCTAATATATGTGAAAGTTTATAAGTTATATGATAATATAAGTTATTTGACCAAAAAAAACAAAAAAAACACTAATGAAATATAGGCATATATGTGAAAGTTTATAAGTTATATGATAATAGAGATTATTTCACGAAAGAAAACACTTTATAAATCATATTTCTGAGAATGAATTATAAGCACGTATGTGAAAGTTTACGAGTTTTATGATAATATATAGGTTATTCCATAAAAGAAAACATTTTATAAATAATATTTTTATGAGAATGAAACATAAGCATTTATATGAAAGTGTATAAGTTATGTGATTTGGATTTATTTCTGGTTATTAAGATATAATTTTTGGTTTAAATTTTTATTGTTAAAATTGTATTTTTAAATATATAAATGGATTGAGTTTTTTTTTTTTTAATTATCATGTTTTAATTATATAATTATAATAATTGTTATATATAATTTTTTTATTTTTTATTTTTTTAACGGGTGGCAAGAGAGGAAAGGGTACTCTATGACTTTGAGGAGGACAGAGTATTCAAATAATCATGGGATCTTGGTCATATGACAAATAATCAAGTATGGTCTCTATGAGGGACTTTTGCTAGTGAAACAACATTAGGTAGACACATGGTTATGGGAGATTCTCTTCTAATTCCGCATCATCTAGTCAGAGGCTCCATCCTAAGAGAAATCTATTGAAACCATCATGAAAAAAATTAAGAAAATTGGGTAAAATATCACATCCAAAGCCTATTTCCATGTCCTATGAGACTTCAATAGAGAAGTATACAAGTATGCTAACTAGGGGTGTCAATTGAAGATAGATGAATTAAAATCTAATGGCTAAATTAGGCCTATTATCATTCCCTAATTGTGGATCAAGTCTATAAAAGAAATTCCCTAATAGCCTTATATGTTATAAATTTGGTTCTGGGACAGTTTTGTAAGGTATTTACCTACAAAACCCCTCTTTTTTTGCTATGAAATGTTTTTCTAAAAAAAATCATGTATTTCTATTAGAAATGAGAAAAGAATTTAATTTTTTTATGAATTACCAATGCAATACCTAATGTAGTTGTTGCCACCCAGGTGCAAAATTACATAACGCAAATACTCTTTCTAATTTATATGTATATATGTTGTGTAAATTTTGTTTTGTTAAAATAATTTTGTAAAGTATTCCCTACAAAATCATTAAAAACATTTAATAAATTAACTATATAATATCAAATATCTAATATATTTGCTACCAATCCTAAAAAAATTACATATATAAAAAAGAGATTATGCTTTATTTGGTTTTCAAATTTTAATACTTATGTAAAAAGTTTGATATTCAACTTTGGAAGAGATAATTAATAAATGATTTTGATATTTTTACAACTATTTAAAATTTAATTTTATCTAAATCTTATGAAATAAATTAATATTAATAAATTTAAAATATTTTAATTTTTTATTTAACATTTGAATATTAATATATATATATATATATATATATATATATATATATATATAACAAATTGATTTTCTTAAATTTTATAATTGAATATGAAAATCTATATATAATATATTTTTGGTATATTATTTTGTTAGGTTTAATATTATTTTCATGAGTTTTTAATATCAAATTTTTAAGTTTATTGGCGCCTTAAGTTTAGCTATTTGAGTGCTAAGTCTATGAAAGGATATATACTTTACCTCCCTCTGGTTTTGAGTCTGTGACTTTTTAGGAGGAAACACATGCTCTTAACCATTAGGCCCACTCAGTGATCTCTTACGTTTATAATAATAATCACTTTGGCTTTTAATATTAATTATTAAGTGTTTAACATGTTTTCTAGGAGTTTGTAATGCTTTGAGTTTCTAATATTAATAATTTCTTTGGTTAGTAATATAATAATATTTATTTTAATATAGTAATATTTATTTTAATATAATAATATTTATTATATTATTATAGTAATATTATAAATATAATTATTATTAATATCAATTAATATTAATATTATTAATCTTGGATGCGGGTGTTTGATTACAGGCGGGAGATGGCAGGCCCAGTGTGTGCCACATGGCCACGCATGGGGCATGTTCGGCAGCATTTAAACTAGCCAGCTGCTCGCGTCAGACCACCTGAATTGCCTCTGCTCTCAGTCTTAATGCTCGTCTGGCTCACCGCCCTGAGCTTTCCTTAATGGCTCTGCGTCCTTCTTCTTTGTCATTCTCCTCGTGTCGCATTTGTATTTCTGTTGTCTCAGAGCTGAGCTCTCACTCACATAAAGAGAAGCATTGCGACCTCCATTGTTGTCTCTTGCTCGCTCATTCACACCTGTTGTCACTTCGTCTCATAGCTTTAGTGCATCGACCCCAATGCTCACTCTGCCTCCTCGCCTCCGCTCACTAACCTCCCCAACGCTTCTTCCTGCTCCAACATGCCAAGGAGGCATAGGATGCGTTGTCAGCGTGGCAGAGGAAGGGGTCAGTCCTCTTGACCTCCCATATCCGTTCACTCTGACTCCCGCTCCCCGCCTCCTGAAGAAAATTATGCACAGTTCCATTATGATTGTTCCATGAATAGACCTCGTCTTACAGCCACAATCACCATCAGCTTCCAAGAAGCGCCTTCAAGTTCAGTGGGGAGAGGTTCCAGAAAGCGACTAGGAAATCCACAATCGCTCTAGCGCCTCCATTCAGATTAGTTTCCCCATCTGGGGCGGTCATTTTTTTGTCTTTTTGACCCATACTACCTCCAGAATTGGCTAGCATAGCAATTCCGGAGGCAATTTTTCACCTGTACACTATGTTTTATTAATAAAATTACTCCAATTTAGAAAAAAAAAATATTAATATTATTAAATCTATATGTATTGATGTGTATACGTTTATATTAACCACATTTAATTATGTAGTTGTGCATGTCATTGCTATACGCCTATCCACATATATCAACCACGTTAATATAATTATGATAATTAATTAAATATTTCAATATATATACATTTTTTTTAATAAATACAAATTTAATCATTTACAATAATTTGATATATATATATATAAATGCTTATAAATTTCACACTACAATACCATTGTTTTTAACATGCTTATCTTTATTTCCCTTTTCTCATACATTTCCTCTCCATTCGTGGACATTGGTGGATGCTGAAATAAAACCAATGTGGAAGGGATTGCTTCACTTTTTCAAAATTTGAATTGTTTGATTTGTCTCAAATTTTTTATTTCATCATTAGTTTTTAATCATTATTATAATATTTGTTTGATTTGTCTCAATTTTTTTGTTTCATCATTAGTTTTTAATCATTATAATATTTTATATATGAAGGGTTGTATTTACTAGTATAACTACATTTATGTTTATTTTTAGTTATAGGTTAAGCTTAAAATGAATTGGGTCATATTATGATTTTTTTTTTAAGAAGATAGATTTAATAGTGATTCTAGCATTTGGGTTTGTTTTTTTTTCTCTTTAAAAATCTTAAATTATAGAAAAATATATTTTAAAAACATTATGCTCTTTTCCTAATACATTATACAAATCTAATGAGAATCATCTCACCATATAATTATACTATTTAGTAGATCTAGATTCTAGTCAAACTCTACAAAGGCACAAGTATAAAAAATAGGTCTCCCTTAAACCTAACTTCTCTAGTATTAAAAAATAAAAGAAAAAAATTAATTTTTTTTTTCTAATTCTTTCTTAAATTTGAAGAATTCATGAAAAATTCATAAAAAATAAAGAGATTCAACAATCTCATATATATAAGATTTATGGTGATACTCATTATAGTTAGGTTGAAATCATACCATGGTTTAATGAAAAAGCTAGTGCTTCTCCAAATCTATAGTTCTTCTTTCAAGGCTTTTTCTTTTAAAAATGGATATATTTACACACACAATGTAATTAAACATTTCACTATAATATTATGAATAAATATACTTTTAATATTAAAATGATATCAAAATTTTACACCTAACTTTTATAAATCTTATAAATGCTTACAAAATGTCCTAAATAAAGCTTAAACACATTAACCTTATTCTATTTTTATTAACACAAATAACCAACTTACACTTCAAAACCTTTTATAAACATGTAATCATCCTCTACCATCCTAACATTTAAATTAACCATATTTTCTTTTCAAATTATTTTCCATTAAATTTATTAAAATTTATAATATTTTACTAATTAAATTGAATTGACAAATTATTTTATGTTAATAAACAATATAATTTAAAAATATAAAATGATTCACTTAATATATATATAAATAATTTATAATTGAGATATCCATTATTATTCAAAAATATAAAATGATTCTCTTAATATATATAAAAATATGTTATTATTATTTATAATCGAGATATCAATTATTATTCACAAATATTTAGAGTTGTATAACTTTTATTCATGTTTCATAAATTTTGCATGAAATAATATTGACATGCTGAAATTTATTCGTTTATATATATATATATATATATATATATATAATTTTAATTTTAATTTTAATTTGAACATTATTTACAGCCACTTTTACAATTTCCCATCATCACACATGGCATATTTAACCACAATGCATTAGTTAAATTAGTTGTGTAGTTTTATTAGCCAAGTTCCTCTCATCTTTTGTTATATGTACAAATAGATATTCCTCGAGTGGAACGTGGCAGTGATTTTAGTTTTATTGATTGCTTGCATAACTTTGCCCCTCCAACTAAGGCTGATAATGGATACGTGACAGCAAATTTCTTCCAAGTCAAACTCTAATGTAATGTGCCTCCGCTAAATTGGGAGCTTCATTTTAAAGTCAATGAACAATATAATTGCCTCGGCTAAATTTTAGGGTCAATCTTACGTACTACAATCCACCTACTATTTATGTACAAATCTTATACTAAGATGCCATTCTTCAATAATAACAACTACATAGGGTTAACTATCAATATATAATATATATTTTATTAGAAATAATTTTTTTCACATGAATTTATTAAAATTTGGCAATATAATTTCAAACATTTTTGTTCTTTCAAATACATTTTTGAATGCATAAATAGATTCAACACACTGAAAACCTTCTCGAGCATTTGAAATATGCATTTCAAATATTTAAACTCAAGTTTTTAAAAATCTTTGTTGGATTTTGATTAAAATTAACTAGAAAATGGTCGTAAAAATGCCATTTCGTCTCTATGTTAGACTACACCTTTTGTTAGTGATATCGTTCTTCAATAACAATTACACAGGTTTAACAATCTATATATATTTTGTTAGTGATACATGGTTAACTATTTACACTACAAGGAAAAGACCCTCTTGCGGATTTTTTTTAGGAACCCCTTATAAAAATGTACTCCAAACATTTGTTTGTAGCGGAGGTTACTAGAAGAAGTTGGCGAGTGGAGGTTTTTGCAGATGTTTTTCTTCCGGTGCGTTTATCATCCTAAACCGCACTGATGCGTTCAACTAGAGACAACACCGGTACGCACAAAACATTGGCACACCGAGACACCATGCACTCGATACAAACCCGCCCAGTGTGTCTTATTGTTGTAGCGCATCAGTGCTTTACAAATATTATGCACCGGTGTGTCCTAAAACCCCACGCCAAAACTGAAACAGCCCGGTGTGGTTTTAAGAAACCGCACCGGTGCACCTATAAAATCATGCACCTAAACAGGGTTAAATAAAAAAAAATTACGGCAAAAAATCTGCATTTTTCACTTTTCAATGCTCCAGAGCTCTCAAGCACGGGGGCACTTGTGTGAGGCGCCCTGCTATCGATGCTCCCATTGCACGCACTGTTGTTGTCCATTGCCCACCATCTCCATTTTGAATTTTGCAAAATGGTGGGAAAATTTAGTTTTGCAAATTCTACAGCTAATATGCCCCTCAACGGCCAAATGTACAGGTATTTTCCTTGTTTTTCCATAATTAAACCTTTTAGCGGATTAGTTTTGTAAAATAGCTTAAAATTCACCTTAAAAAGAAAAAAAAAATTCTCGCGCAGTGCACTTGAGCCGTTTGGCTTGCACCTATTCGTGGTGCTGCCTGTAAATTTACAGGCCACACCGCAACTGGTGCTAACAATATCCGCACCAATTCCGGGGCAGTACCGAAATAGTGTACCGTGATTTTTAAAAATTTAAACAAAGTGCGGTGCATTCGGTTACCCGGCCACACCGTTGACCCTGTCGAAGCGGGAATGCGGTGTGTTGACGAAAATATCCGCCCCAGGGCAGGTAATTTTATCAACACACCGTATTCCATCAATTCGACATGGTCAACGATGCGGCTTGGTAAACGATCAGACCATTGACTATGTAGTGATGTCAGGAGGGTGGTACTATACGCCCCAGGGCATATAGTTGGGTCAGCACACCGCCCTCCCGAAACTGGTCCATAGTCAACGATGCGGTCTATTAGATCATCGCACTGTTGACTTTGGAACAATTCCAGGAGGGCGGTGCATTGAAAATTTGTAGGTGCGCTGCAAATTTTCTGGTGTACCGCCTCCGATGCGTGACAAAAAAATACGCACCGTTACCGGTGCATGGCTGTTTTTTGTGGCGCATCAACTGTTTTTTTTTTTCAAAAAAAATTTATATATGTATATTCCTAAATACATGTCTCATTTAATAAAAAAATTGTATTTAATATGTCAATCATTCAGCGACGTGAAAGGAGAGAAGAGAGGGAACAATAGCAACAATAGGCGGACTAGTATAACATGGTTCGTATGTGGGAGGCACGAGAGAGGGAGAGAGATGCGTACACTCGCCCTATTACAACAGCTACCCAGGGGCTCCTAAGGCAGGTAGGTCTCCTCAAGTTCTATGAGGAGGCTACATCCCTAAAGGGCCATGTGTGTTTTTGCGACATCTTATCTGTAGGTGGAATGGCCACCTACAGGCTTTCTGGGTTGGTCCTAACCAATGGTACACGCCCATTGAGGAGGACATCTATTTCATTATTGGCCTATCGAGGAGGGGGGTGGATTTTCCCTTGTTCCTAGAGGTCCCAGTTGGCTATGCAATAGGGAGTCAATTGGTGTACTCCCAGAGATACATTAGCGCGAATATGCTGTTTCCTTCAAATTTTCAGGTCTCCGAAGGTCAGTTACGTATTGCTTCATTTGGTAGTGAGGAGGTGAGGTGTCTCTCACTACTGATTTTGACCATTTCACACAACACTAGTGAAGGGCAACGCATTAGCTGCCCGCTTCTATTTTATGTTGATTCTTTAGTACAGGAGCCACAACTTGTGAGGTGGTTTGCCATTTTTTTGCAGCAATTCTATACAAATTTTGATAGATGTCGTGCTCATGCACAAGGGAGGGTCAACTTCCTTTTTGCTTCAGAGCTATTTTGTTTATTTTTTGAGAGGTTTCCAGAGACTAGGCCTAATTTTGTTCAGCAACCTCGTAGGCCGATGTTGCATGTATGGATGCACATGTGGGGATGGATGATGCCCAAAAGGGGAGAGTCTAAGTTTTCCATGAGGATATTGCATGATGTACCAGAGTTGCTAGCCAGTGTTGATGAGCATCCCTTCGTTATGGTCCCATGTCCTTATGCTGGTTTGGATTGGTGAGGGTGTGCAAACATCCTCTTCACAGATGATGAGACGTCGGATGATAGAGATAATATCACTATTTTATTTAAATTTATTCTAACATGTTCTTTAAATTTTTTTATTATCAAAATGTTTAATGAAATTTTCTAATTATTGTTGTGTACTTATATATATTTTTCAAACATTGGTTCTTTTGATAGCGATGAGATGCCAGCGCCACCAAATGATCCAGGTCTGGATCCTAATGACGATCGGGATATGGCAGATGCCAAGGATCATGAGGCTAGTGCAGACAGACCTGCTCCTCATGGTGCGTTGGTACCGCCTTTTGCTAGGCACAGGCTTGACAGTAGATTGAGGATGGAGTTGGACGATCAACTCTGTGCATTGTTTGTGGAGGCAGGAGTCAGGCCCGCCACTATGAGAGATATGCAGGCTGATGCTAGGATGGTACAGATGTGGAGAGGCATGTCGCGTGACATGTTCAGCCTGATGCGGTATGTCGTAGGAGCTATGAGCTTAGTTACGCGGTTGAGGAGGGCCCTTCGATGTTATAGGTGTGGTTGAGATGTAGCACGTCGACAATCCGTGAGCAGCGATGCATCATCTGATGATCATGATCAAGGGAGTGATCATCGTTCACCTCGCACCACGCTAGATGAGCAACTTGTAGCATTGACTAGCAGTAATGATGGAGAGCAGGTTGGACCATCAGCGATGTTGAGTCATCAGCGTGCAACATCCAGCAATACTCATGATCATGAGTAGGCTGGACCATCGACCATGTTGAGTCATCACGATGAGCAGTCGACAGTTGATCCTGATCAGCATGAGGCACCAGTACCAGATCAATAGACACGTGATGATCAACATGTATCTGAGTTTGTCAAGGCTGCACCATTGACTAAGCAGGTCTCGAATAGTACTGCTATTGATGATGTACCACCTGCTGATATTTGATATTTATATTACAGTTGTATATTTTTTATACACACACACACACACATATATATATGGTCCATGTATTTTATGTTCATGTTGCAATTGTACTTAATTTACATGTTGGTGATCATCACGATGTGTATATCGTTAGGTCATGTTAGATATGTTCATTTAATGTGCATCTTGCAGATAGATGTGTATGTGATAACAATTATTTGACATAATATGTATATTTGATGTTTGTGTTGTGATGATGCTATACAATGCTAATTGTGTTTTGTTAGATGATCATGATCATGATGATGTTAGCGAATTTGAAAGTGTTTTTTAGTCGAATATGATGTTTGTACGATGGTTATCACGACCGTGATGTTTATTCTAATTTAATATTAAATAATCATGATATTTATTAAATATTATGTCGTGGTTGTAATTGAAATTTTAATTCTAATTGTATGTAAAATTGTAAAATTATATTTGTATTTGTAATTTTAATTGTAATTGTACGTAAAATATCTGTAAAATTTTAATTGTAATTGTAATAGTAATATTTAATTTATTGTAAAATGATTGTAATTGTAATTTTAATTATAATTGTATATATGACAAATTGTAAAATTGTAATTGTAATTCTAATTGTATGTAAAATTCTAAAATTGTAATTGTAATTGTATTTGTAATTTTAATTGTAATTGTATGTAAAATATTTGTAAAATTTTAATTTTAATTGTAATATTTAATCTATTGTGAAATGATTATAATTGTAATTGTATATATGTAAAACTGTAATTCTAATTCTAATTGTATGTAAAATTTTAAAATTGTAATTGTAATGGTATATATGTAAATTTGTAAATTTGTAATTGTAATTGTAAATTTTATGTAAAATTCTAAAATTGTAATTGTAATTGTATGTAAAACTCTAAATTTGTAATTGTAATTGTAATTGTACGTGAAATTGTAAAATTCTAATTCTAATTGTAACTATATGTGAAATTGTAAAATTGTAATTGTAATTCTAATTCTAATTGTATGTAAAATATTTGTAAAATTTTAATTGTATTACTGTGAAATGATTGCAATTATAAAATTGTAATTGTAATTATATTGTATGTAAAATTCTAAAATTGTAATTGTAATTGTATGTGAAACTGTAAAATTGTAACTATAATTGTAATTGTCATTGTATGTAAAATATTTGTAAAATTTTAATTATATTAATGTGAAAATTTTAATTGTATTAATGTGAAATGATTTTATTAAAATTTGTAAATTTGTAAATTTGTAAAATTTTAAATAATTGTAAAATAATAAATCTAGAATAATATGAATTTTTGTAACATAATAAAGTTTATAAAATAATGCAAATAAATTCATGTACTTTAGAATTATCATTATTTTACTATGATCTTACATACAAAAAAAGAATTTTTTTACAGTATGCCATTGGTTTTGAGATCAACATAATTGCAAATTATCAAGTGAAATATTGATTTTAACATTAACACAATGCAAATTACCAATTATTTCAAAATACATATTATAATGTTTCCAAAAAAAGAGTCAACTTATAAGTTATAAGGTAGTTAATTCCTCTTCTTTATAAAACCCCATCTTAAAAAGTATAAATATTGATGAAATAATACATGTACCATATCACTCTCGGTTCTCATGATCACCCTCATTATCTTCCAGCCTGCATGGCATGATAACATTATTGTTCTCAAAAATATGTTTTGATCTAGGGTCATGTCTCAATATGAACCAACAATCCCTATCCAACTCATCTGGGTAAAAAAACACCTGGTTGCAGTGTTTGGGGAAAACATAGGGCTCCTTAGCTTCATCCCACATCTTTCTAGAGTTGATACATATCAACCTACTATCGTGATCTTCCTTTACATTATTCTGATAAAAGGTGTCCCAACACTTGCACCTAAAAATAACACATTGGAAAGAAGAGAAATCCACTTCAATGATTTCTTGTATCTTTCTGACGTAACCTAACGTCCCTCGTACTAGGTTTTGATCATGGTGGCTAGATTGACTAGAGTGATCGAACTCGACTTCCACTCCACAGGCTTGTGTGATGTGTCCATCATCAGCATTGTTTGTGCGCAAATGGTGTCCATATGCCCACATAGATGGGAACAAATGAAACTATAAAAAAAGTTAAAAAATCATAGTGTCATGTGTCTTATAATAACCCAACAATTAAAATATGAAATATAGATGTAATTACATTTGAAAGGTGCATTATTAAGTTTCAAATGTACATATAAATTAAATATATTATTACCGAGTTGTTGCACACAATCCCTACGTTTAGCGGAACCTCTTCAACACGTGGGTAACAACCGGTTGCACTGTATTTCTCTCTGACTTGGTCAGCAACCCAACTATTGGGGAATATTTTTGGCATATTTTCTTTTAAATGATCAGTATAAGGCACACTTCTATCATTCAACCGTCTGAATTATTTCCTGTCACTATCCCATTTCATCCTCTTTTGTTCGTACAATGTGACCCATGATTGTGTTGCTTCAGAATTGTAAAGAACGAATTTATTGATTTCTTCAATTTCTGCATTCGCTGATGAAATCAAACCGACATTATATAGTACATAGAGATCAAAATATACATTATATCGAAGTTCAAAATGAATATTTAGTTTGTATAAATTTGAAAAATTATAAGTTGCTTACTCTTTATCAAGCACTTTTTTCCATTCGTTTGGAGCAACTCCGCTTCTCTTTTGTCTTCATCCCTTTCATTGTCCCAAATCACTGCACCTGGTCTATTGTCGATCTGCTTGATGTACTCACTGGCATAATAGAAAGAACCATACGATATTTACCCCTCTGCCATAGACCCCTAAGGTTTTTCCGTTTGTCGAACAAAACCTTTTAATCTCTTCATGTACCTGTCTAAGAAGAACATCCAACGACAAGAAACCACCCCAAATGATTCAACCTCATATACTAGGTGGATTAGAAGATGAATGTGAAAGTCTATGAAAATCGTCGGCAATTCCTTCTCAAACATACAAACAATCTCAACTATCTCTTGATGCCACCGTGGAATGCTAGCCACATGAATCTCCTTTGACGTGATCCAATGTACAAATGCAGATAATTTAGATATGGCATGTCCTAGGTCTTGAGGGAATTCATGTTTCACACACCCATGCACGAACAAAGGATAATGATACTGCAAAGTTATAAACACGTGAAATAATATACAAAATTAGTTATGTTTTATGATCCCTACATGGGATAAAATTTATTAATATAAAAAATAATAAAATCATGCTTTTGACATTATATATACTCTTAGAAGATTCAAATGGTCATGCGATATCAACCCTGACAAATGGTCATCCACGGTGAAGCAGCATCGTAATGAAGACCTGTATGAAGATGGCACCCTCACACCCATTATAACTTCCTTTGCCAAAGAAAGATCATATTTTTTAAAAATCCATGGGACATCACCTTCTTTGAAATACCATGAATTAGAGGGACCAGCGCCTGCCTCTGATCTTGTACTTTCTAATCGTCTTGGCTAATGTTTCTTTTTAGTTTTTGAAGTAATAAGTTCTTTCCTAACAACCAATGTGTCACTTTGTTTCGATGATATGTGCCTCCATAAAGAAGATGAAACATTTTTAAATATATGCACGGGATCTAATAATTGGGTAATCTTAAGATGCTCCCAATATGGGAGGTTATAAAATATAGATTTCCTTTTCATCCCAATGGGAAATTTCTCAACATAGGTGTCGAAGAATTCTGGATCATCGAACATAGGCTCCCCATTTGAATCGAACATTTCTATGAAATCCTTCTCCTTCTCCCTCTCATATGCTCTAAGCCATTCAATTGGTGTCATTATTGGAGGCCTTTGGGTTCTCTCTCGTTTTCCATTGAAAGTAGATGTTGCTCTTCTATAAGGGTGTTCTTCTGGCAGGAATACCCTGGAGAAATCATGCACCGGATTTCGTAGGTCCTTGGACCATCTAGCTTTCAAAGAAGGTCCACAACATTTATATCCAAAATACGCTTTTGTTACAAGACCTGCAAGATTATTGTATACAATTTATATACATGGCTCGTTAAATAATATCATGAAGATCAGAAAAATTACAACGAATTAAATAAATAATATGCGAAGGAATATTGTTATGTATATAAAGAAATAAATAAACCTGTAATTTAACAGAGAAAACTCCTAAGCCTGGATAATCATGTGTCGTGTAAGCACATATGCCATACAACGTAAAACTCCTCTCTGTTGCGATGGGTCTTGATACATCATATACATTTATCCCATCCCATATTTCATTCAATTCATCTACCAATGGTTGTAAGTAGACATCCATATTCTTCACTTATCTTCTACCAGGGACTATGAGAGACAACATAAGATGTTCATTCTTCACGGAAATTGTTATTGATCACTACTACAGGCCAAACAGAATAGTTGGTGTTCTAGAGGGAATATGGGTTGATGCCATCCATGGCTATGCTGAGTCGTATACTTCGTACTTCATCCTTGAATTTTTCAGGCCATGTATCCTCTATATGCTTCATGGCTATTGAATTAGTTGGGATTCACATAACTTCCAACTCACTTCTGTGTGAGGCATGCCATCCCTGCAACATAGCTAATTCTTTGCAACAAAAGAGCCTTTTAATCCTTGGGATTATAGGCATGTGCCTCAATATCTTAAAAGGAGGACCATGTGATTTACCCTTATTTTTTTATTCATCATACTTGTCATGCCCCACATTTTGGACATATATTTTTGTCTGCATATTCTCCTCTATATAGAATACAATCATTTGGACATGCATGATATGATATGTACTCAACACCCAACATTTTCAACAATTTTTTTGCCTCTTCGCAACTACCGGGCAAGACATTATCACTCAAAAGAACCTTGTCTTTGAATAACCTATAGTTGGTGATCCTAGAAAATATTAAATGTACATTAATGCCGATATGATTATTAACTTTCATACAATTGATCGTTTGTAATGTTCATTTTGTGATTATATTTCTCAACTTTATATAAGGGAGGACTTCATGGTAACTTACCTCAAAATTTCCAAGAAACATGCGTTCGACAAGCCAAACTTTGCTTTCAAGTTGTAAAGTAGTATCGTTGTCCCCAATTGGGTAGACTTTGACTAACTGCTTGGTCCAAAGAGAGGGGTGGTGGAAGCAAATTTAAGGCTTTTGAAAAAGGTGTCAGCAATATGAGCATCATCCCCTAGTTGATCATCGTTTTGTAATGCATCTAACAAAATTGTCTCCATGGCAGTCGTATCCCTTAAGTAATCATCCATACCAACCTCTATTTAATTTCCTCCATTGATAGCTTGTAAAGAAATACTATTGTTGTAGTCATTCCTAATTGGTGAATGTGGATGTAGCGAGAATTGAATCGGTGGTTGATTCAACCATTCTTGGTATCGTTCCTCTCCGATTTTTTCTCTTAATTCAGCCTTCTCTCGATTTTACATTGTTGTGGGGTGCAACGAAAGATGGTAGGTAGGTCGCTCATCATCACTAGAATCCTAATAATTTAAAAAAAAATATTTGAACATGATTAGTACAAAATATGATATCAATTAGTAAGAACGTTGACAATGCATGATTAATTTTTTTGACGTTGAAATAATTACATTAATATACCGAACAATTATTATTACCATCACTGTCCCGAGATTGTGACTAGAAGATGCAATATTGTTACAATGGGTAGGGTGAAGCGGCAGTCGATTTTCATCTACCAAATGCACCTTGCGGTAAGCTGCTCCTGATAAGAGCTTCCGACGTTTTGGAACTGTTTGATTATTTTGTGCATCTAAACTCGATTTTGAATCTACATGAACCTACAAATTTGTATACATTATACATTTTATTAAGCTAATTGACATGGATAAAAAACATAAATTCACTTAGATAATGAAAATATAAATAAAATATGAAGTAAATATTATGTCTCGAGATGGATAGGGAGAAATCCGCGATGGACTTTGAGAAATATTACAGAATGAGATGGATTTTGAAGAATTGTCCATTCGATATAATTATGATATTTTCTCCCTGCATTTGAGAAAAATCAACAATAAATTTTAGTGCACACACCTAAAAGTAATTTCGGTGCCTTAAAAATGGACTTATTGTTATCGGTGATTATGTATATATAACCACACCGATGTTGTTTTAGTTACTACGCATCGGTGTCGTGTTATTAACTGACGCATCGGTGCAGTGTTATTAATTGACACACCGATGACAAAAACCCACAAATAAAAAAAATGCAACTTTCTTTTTTTAAAGTGAAAAAAAAGCGGTAAATTGAAAAATGGGAGGCAAAATATTTTTGAAAATCTAATTTCATAAAAAAATTCTTTAAATACTAAACACTCTTCAATATTTCACTATTTTTGCAAAAAAGTTCAGCTAGAGATTTGCACGAGACATACCTAGAGGAAGACAACACGAGAGCACTATGTAGCAGCGAAATACTTTCGAACAGAACTATTTAGACAATCATAATTCCAAACCTTTGGTGATTCAAACCCTGTAGCATAGAATTTCAAATGATCTCGTGATTAAATTTTATTTTATTTTTTACATTTCTGCAGTATTTTTTATGCAGTAAATAAAAAAAAATCCTTTTTTACCCTAAACCCTTCATTATTTTTGTTTCTGCCCTTGCTTCTTCCTGTTTCTGTGATTTAAGAACTAGGGCTTTTCATTTTAGATTTATAGAGTTTGTATTGCTATATATATAGGCCTATGACATCTAACCCACGAGATGACTTGTCTGGTCGGATCCCAATCCATGTCGGCCCTTGCGTGAATTTAAAAAAAGCATAATGTTTTAAATCGTTGCGCCCTGCGTAACCAAGTGCATCAGTGCACTAGCTTATCCCAATGCACTGCGCATGTAATATTTGATAAAAAAATTAAAATATTTTTTTTAATCCATGTGCTATATGTAAAATAGGGCACCGATGCGCTATTTCATTATAGCGCACCGCTCACGTACTGTTTGGCAAAAACATTTTTTTATTTTGTGTTAATCGATGCACCATGTAACATATAACTCACGGGGTCTCCTAGTTCACAAAGAGCACCGTACGGTGGTCCCTTGTTTTCCCAGGGAATTTATAAGAATAGGTCGCACTGCCCCCTCCACGACACCATATGCTACAAAAAATAACACTAAACGATTTTTATTATTTTTTCTGTGTTAATCGGCATGGTGGTTAACATGTAATGCACCGGTGCTCCTTTTTGACATAGAGCACCGTACGGTTTTTATTTTTTTGGGCGGTGTGTTTATAAGACCACGACGCACTGACGTTGGTGCCATACACCATGAAAAGCGCACCAGTTTCTTGATATATATATATATATATATATATATATATATACTTAAAAAGTTGATAATTTATTTATAAAATATATTAATGAATGATATGGTACAAGTTTCATATTGATAAAGAAGTGGCTGACAAGAGATCAAGTAACAAAAATACTGATAACACATCAAGAAAAGAAAAAAAGGCAAGTAGGCTTTGTAAATTCTTTACAAAAATACTATTTTTGAACTATTTGTAAGTTTAAATAATATGTATTGCTTACTGTGTATCATGCAGAGCCACAAAATGATGAAGCTCGATAAGATTATTTATGATCTAGGACCAAAAGAGCATAAAAGCGTGATGGAAAAATTGCAAAAGGCTGAATCAGGTGAATGAAAAAGTACTATCGATCCAATATGAGTTTCTTTTTTTAATTTTCTTTAATAATATTCTTAAAATTATTAGATAACATGTTTCAAAAAATCTATTAATTCACATTTGTTTAGTGTTATACAGGGACCAACAACTCAGAAAAGGAATGTTGTTCTAAGAAAAGAAAAAAAATAGAACATGCAAATGAAAATGAATTTCTCCTTAGCTCATCTGGAGTGGTATTGGAGGTTAACGAAAGGGGGGAAAAATTTTACAAATTTTTGAGAGATCTAGTGGAACGAATGTGTTGTAGCTCCTAGAGACAGCCTTCAGTTGCAAAAGACCAGTGCCTAGGACATCTTAAAATTAGAGGTTAAATTTGGACAATTGTATAAATGCCTCTGAAAAAATATGGAATAAGAGAATAATGGTTTTGGAGGTTCATCGATGGAGCAGAGCTTGGAGTCAATTCATGTGAATTCCCTTTACTGTGAGAGGGCTCAAGAGGCTATAAGGCTTGATGGATTTTAAATGGGCCAAGTATAAAACGATGAACATAATCTTTAAAAATATGCAGAGGCATTGAGAAAGAACTGAGAAGGAACCCACAAGAGACAGGCTTAAGAGGATTAAGAATCTGGCCCTCGTGAACTCAGAGGAAATGGATATGTATGAGATATGGACAACAACAGAGGTTCATGGATAAGAAATTAAGGGAGTGTAGAAAGCTTAATACATGAGAGTTAACACCTGAGCATTATACAAACACAAATTCATGAATAAAATTTGCAGACCACCGACAGCCACATTACACGAACCATCAAAGCAGTAGAGCATGAAATATGATTATACATAAAAAGGAGATTACTGATAATAGAAGAAAACATATACATACTACTCATTGCTCCATCTAGAATCCAAATAATAGCACTGTATCATATTAAGTTCAAACAAATCTCCCAAATATGTATCTGATCATAGCATAGGGAGCACAATCATACAAAACTACAAAAAAATACTCCAAAATTCCAGAACCTTCCTTTCATATTAGACTTCGCTACATATAGAGTTCTCCTTGAGGGTTTATGATCGAATATCCTGTCATGATCAACCCACATGGGTGAAAACCAAAATATCCTAACAAACTAGTAGAGCGTGCATCAAGAAATCACTCCTGTCACAAAAAATCAAAATATAATTAGGTTAAATTAGGATTTTACCAGCAAAGTGCGAAGTGTGTTGGGGGCGGGGTGCTGTCCACACATCGCAAATCACATGATTTATGTGATAACAGTGAAGGTTAAGTGATGAAAGGTGCAATGTGCGGGGAAGGTGATGTGGCAGACGGAGGTGGGGTCGCTCGCATATCGCAAACCACAAGATTTATGTGTTAACAACAGAGATTAAACGGTAATATTTGTGAAAAGTGATGTGCGATGGCCGGATGGAGGTGGGACCGCCTGCATATCGCAAATCGCAAGATTTATGTTTTAACAGTGAAGGTTAAATATTAAAATCTGTGAAGTGCAAAGTGCGGGGGGGGCGGGGTGTTAAATATTAAAAGTTGCGGGAGCGAACTGCGACGAGCGGGAAATGAAGGATGACGTGAGATAATGGAGGTGGGGTCCCGCCTGCAGATCGCATATTGCAATATTTATGGATGCTCAGCGGAAGGTAAGAGTTAAGACTTGCGGGGAGCGATATGTGATGAGCGAGGGGATGATTGATGTGGCAGATGGATGATGGGCTACTTACAACACTATGGGGGTGCTCTAGGGTATGACGAATCCATTGGGGGTCTGCCCCCACAGTTATCGTGAATCGTAGATATTTGGTCAGCGGACTTCTGGCGAAGTCAACTGCGGAGCCACCAACATTGATAACCTGTGGGCTATTTGTGCCAGCGGGTTTATGCTAATCTGAGAGTATTGTTCATTTCTTTAAATCCCGCGCGATGATTAGCACGGGCGTTAATCCACAATGGGCGATGAATGATGTGGCATGGCAGAAGTGGGGGCTGCATGACCCGCGCTTGAAGCGTTGGGCCTTCATCTTACCCACTCCAACTCCTCATTTGCTTGACTTTAATGTTGCCTTATCCCTCCAAAAGAATCACAAACCAATAGAATGTATAGAATTTCTTTCCACTTACAATACAAAAATCAATCCAATGATTCCAAGAACCAAATTTTATCTAAACTACAGGAAGAGTTTCCTGAGAATTGGTCAATGAGACATGTCAGACTTTTAATAAAAAAAGTGTACAACAACAAAAAGGAAGGAATGAAAAATTAATATTCCTTTAAATGTTTTTCTAGAATTATTTATAACTATCATTTATAAATATCACTTTTGTTATATTTACTTTTCATATATCAACATAAAAATTAAATAGTTTATTTTCATGTTACATTTTCAGGAAGATTATGAAAATCTCAAAAGATGGACGAATTGATATCAGAAATATGCCAGTGGGAATGTCCAAAAAGGTGTACAAGGAGATGATCAAAGAAATGGACAAAATTGCATTGCAGGAGGAGCCTTCTCAACAACAATGTGCTTCAAATGTAATATGTAATCATTGAATTTTTAGATCATTAGGTACAATAAATAAACAATTAGCATTAAATATTAATTTTCAAGTATTTTCTTGCATAAAAGAAAAGAAAATGGAACCCATTCAACACAGAAAATAGGACGACAAGGAAGAAAAGGGTTGATATCTAAGTTTGTGAGTAATTGTTACTTCCTTATAACAACTTAACTAGATTTCATTTTTGTATATTTTAAGTTGTTTTACAAAATTCATCATTGAATGCTTCAAACAGGTGCTAACATACAAAGAAGAACCATCAGACGAATTGATTGACATTGGGTTAAATATGGGTTGTGATTATATGTTGGCATATCAGAAATTAATTGTGGAATTTGTAAGCATCTATCGATTTTCTTTACTTAGCTCCATCTATAATTAATAGAACAAAAAAGTCTTTTATATTAAATATATGATTTGTTATGGGGTATAAAACTTGCAGGAAAAAAATTATGGAACTGTGCCAACAGATGAAATCTTGAAAGACGGCATACTACATGGTTTTGAAAGAATGTGTATAGTTCACGAGTCAATTGTTGCTATGGTACGTCATTTCTTTTTTATTTACATTGATGTATATTATTTAATATTGCAATTTTCATTATTCTCACCAATGTATATACACTCATTACAGTTTATTTTTATATTTGTATATGGAAGGTGAAGAAGAAGAAAACAATCAACACCGTGAACAAAACATTCCTGAAAATAACCCAAGTCATGGAAGTAGCTCAAGTAGTGACAACAGTTCGAGCGAAGAATGATGATCATTATTTTTGGATATCAAAGCAAGGCGTTGTATTTTTTGAAATATTTGTCTGTGAAATCAGACATTTTGTTTAATGTAATGGACTTAGTGTCCCAATTGAAAGACAAAGGGATACTAATAACTACCCCATTTTGTATGACAAATACTGTCTTATTCTATTGTGTTCTCCATTATCGCTGTGAAATGTAACACCACTAATTAAATTTATGGGCGATTAAATATTATAATGAAGAGATGTGAAATCTGATGATATGATATAACAAATTAATCCAAACATCACATTCAAATGCACTAATAAAAATTTAATTGATATGAATACTGTTATAAGATATGTGTCGTCTTTTGATGAATAAGGAATTAAAAAAAATCACAATAATTATGATATGATATAACAAATTAATCCAACATCACATTAAACTGCATTAATAAAAAATTAATTAATATGAATACTGTTATAATATGTGTCGATTTTTGATGAATTTTAAAAAATCACAATAATTTCACTGTCACAGGTCGATGTTTTCAAAAAATACAAAATGAACACCGGTGCATGTCAGTTACTCTACATCGTTGAGTTTGTATGATACATCGCACCGATGCATTTCTACGACCTATGGGCACCGCACAAATACCAATACCAATTATAAATATCGGTGCGTTTGTGCAATAATGCGCACCGATGCGTTTATGTGAGACTACACACTAGTGTGTTTGTACGACCTATGGGCACCGCACAAATACCAATACAAATTAGAACAATCGGTGCATTTGTCTAATACTGCGCACCGGTGCATTTCTATAAGACTACGTACGGGTCCGTTAATACGACATATGGGCACCACACAAATCCCAATACCAATTAGAACGACCCTGTGCGTTGTATCACCTACAGTCCGCCCGGTGCAGTTTTAGACCTTTACGGCCCGGTGCATGCACCTTCGACCACCTCGGGCCGATCGTCTATATGACACGCACCGGTGCATTGACACCTTAGTAGTGCACCGATGAAAAAAAATCCGTAATAACCTTCGACCACCCAGGTTTTTTAGTTGTGTTGAGATTTCATTAAAAGCTCTGCTAAAACCTCCGTTACCAAAAACAGATGTTGTAGAAAATGTTTTTTTGACAATTTTGGCCAATTGTATAACACTAAAAACCTCCTTTATAACCTCCGCTAGAGGATATTTTCCTTGTAGTTTTATATATATTTTGTTAGTGATGTTATTAGTGAGGTATGGGAAAATTTTATTTTAGGATGATGATTAATGTCTATTAAGATTTATACCATTTACTAGATCTTAAAAAAGTAAGAGATTGATTAGAATTTTTTAGCATTTTATTTTTATGTTAAAAAATTAGTGAGAGGAGTGTTTCAAGATGATCATAGTTTTGATAAGTTAAAAGGTCAAGAAGGGTGGTAGTATGACAAATATTTTGAAAATTAGATCGAATGTGAGTATAAGATGGACAATCTAAGAGAAAGTGTTTTTATCTTCAACCCTCATAGGATCGCACAGGTGAAAGGCACTTTAGGAATTGACCAATATCCATATTCAATATAAATCTCATGATATTTAGTTCTTATCTTGTCAATGTTCATTTTCTTCTTAACACTAATCAATACTAAAAAACATTTTTGGTCTTCAAGATTGGGGTTGTTCGCCTCCTTATAATATCATAGTTTCATTTTTCCCTCTAGCTCTTTATTTCCCCACAATTTCTCCTTATATTTGGAAGTAATAATATTTTTAACATGATCTAGATTTTTTGCAAGATGATTTCCTCTTTTATTCTCCATTGGTCCATCAAAACTAGGCATCCTTATGCCACCTTCACTTGAGTCGAAGATGCAGGATTTTGCTAGAGTTAGAAGAAATTTTAGGAAACCTCATGGTGTCCATGCATAACTTCTTCTTATACATAATATACCTAATCACAACCATGCTTTTAAACGGGGAAAGGTTTTCTTCAATCAAGAGGATAGGGTAAGGAGTATTTCCTTTAACCTTGAGGTTGTAGTTTATAAATTTCTTTTGGATTTTTTCAATTTTCCTCCATGACTCTCTAGATATACTGCAACACCAAACCTCACATCCATATAAAATAACATGAGTGACAAGATTCTCAAACATGAGCTTTTCTTATCGCAAATCCAAAGATGTACCAACTTATAATTTTTTTCAAGCCCATAGTAAGCTTTCTAACATCCATTTATTTGTTTATTAATGCTATAATTCCAATTGAGCTTATGATGGATGTTGATTTCCATATATTTGTATGAAGAAACTTCCTCCATTGAATTTTTGTCATAAATGAAAGTATCATAGGTGATATTTTTGGATTTAATTATCATTATCTCCCAATTCTTTTGAATTAGAACTTTGTTACATTTAATTCAACAATTCGGGTTGGTAAACTTAGTTAGTGTAATGCACAATATATGCAAGGCATAAATTCTAACTTAATATATTAAAAATCACTTGAAAATTGATTACAATTGAGTAATAAAAAAAAAAGTTTAACTATGGCAATAATTGAACTTAAACTATCTCCAATGTAGTCATGGTTGTAAACATTTTTAAACCCTCAAGCCATGTAAATATTTGCAATGAAACAATCACAAAGTCCAAGGTTCTACACTTGAAGATGAAAATGTCTTTATCCAATTGGATGGTCCATATGAGTAGCCTACATGTGCTGACACACCATATTAGACTGCAAATAAAAGAAATAAAAAAATCACATTCAAATCTATTAGAAATTAAAAATAATTTAAAACATTGAATGAAACATGTAATCAAACTAATTGTAACTAATCTTAAAAAAGAAAAGAGTAACTCTTCCCTTACACAAGGGGGCCTTCCTGGCTTGGTTGTGTGCTAATAAGGAAGTAGTATGTCCTTTAAGATTGTTAAAGAACTACACTATAAAATCATTTGCAGATTGTAATCACATAAGGAATTAATATGCTAGCAACAAAGTTTATTAAAGTATCAAAGTGTTTCCACTTAACCAGATGTGACTCCCTAATATTGTTCCCAGGATTAGCATATTTACAAGTTGAATATATTTTGTTAGAGATCCATGGTGCGAGTTTTTAGAATTGTTCTGATAAAACAATTATGTTCATATTTTATGAAAACATAAGACAAGGGGTTGCATCCATGTATTGAGAAATTCATGTTAAAACTGCATGAATTTTTCATACAAAATATTATATTATCAAATATGGCCTTATCTTAATAAGATGATCCACAACTTATGTCAATAAATTGTTACTGATCCATACTCTGCCACCGCCATATGTGTATTATATCACTACCATACACATACTCTGCCACCACATGACTATACTTTTGACTTTGCTTTTGTGATGATCTAGAAAATGTTGGGTTGAATTAGATAGGTAGATGAGCTCAAGGTTACCATTCGCCACATCCTCCAACTCATGCTTTTGTTATATCATGCTTTCACATGTATAGACCTTTGAGTCAGTTACAAAATTAGAGATTGGATACAACATGGATTTGCTTATATAGCTACAACATTTAAATTGTTTTAGTTAAAGAATACATGAAAATATAAAAATATGTACAATGTACCTTTGATTTCTTTGATATTTAACCCTTGTAACTAAAGGCATGATTATATATCAAAATCGTGGAAATAAAGTGTGAAATAGTGAATTTAAGGCTTCTGGGAATATGATAGGTAGACTAAATAGCAAGAATGTGACAAAATGAGTTCCTTCTTAGGGTTCAACATTCCCCCAGACCGAGGATCTTGCATGTCCCCATGCACAGAAAAAATGTGCAAAATTTTGAAGTCTTCTCCTATTACACCATAATCATTATAGCTTGGATCAAAATGTCCAAGTTACTACTTGAGGCTCTTTGTATTTTCATTGCAATGGACAATCTTGGTTTTCTTAGTAGGACCTTGGAATTTTATTTTTTTATTTTTGCATGAAGTCTTTTGTTGGATTTCTTAAGCTTCTAATCCTTCCTATACCGATATTACATCTTCTTCAACATATTCTGGTTCTAGGTTTTCAAGACTTCATTCTCATTCTTGATATAACATTCCAAAATTTCTAACTCCCTAATTTCCTCTTTTAACTTTTCCATTTTTTATTTTTCTTCATAAAAATAAGGGGGTATACTATAAGTACAAGATCATATTTAAATATGAACATGAGATGGTACCTTACTATATTCTTTGGTCTATGCACATTGCATTTCTGTTTTAGGAGATTTAATATATTCATAAACCTTATATTGTCTTGTATCAATATCTAGACTACTAATGTTTTTCTTTGGAGCTGTAGATGATGACGCAAATACTTTTGATCTCTTTTTGTTGAATTTTAAAAGAATCTCCTTTTCTTATGGCCCATTTTTTCCTCATTAGATTAATTGACTTCGATTACTGGTTTCTCTCGAATTTATCATTGCCTTGTTTTCTCAAATTTGTATTCATGCTTTGGGTCCTTCGAGGCTCTTTTCTAATTTATGTGGTATTTTCCTCTATGGTATTTGTAGATTTTCTATGCTTGGAATTATGTACAATGGTTTTATTTTTCTTTTCTTCTGTTACATTTTTCTCCTTCAGCTCCCTTGTTTCCTTCATTATTGATTCTTTCTTTTTCTTGCATATCTATATTTTATCTTTTTGTGTCTTAGAGTCTGAAAACCTAACCTCACTTCTTTCTTCCTTGTAAAAAAATATAGGCTTAGGATGAAGGTTTGAAATTTATGTCTCTAAAACCCTAGATTTGGTTCATTTCCTCTTTGAGCCTCTAGCCTTTGTTTCTTGGGGAGCTTCAAGAACTTCTTTGAAATGATTCCTTATTATCATTTTTTTGATGTAATGTAGCCTTGAACAAAATTTTAACCAACTCAAAATAACAAAAAACTCTATCTATATTTGTTGAATGTGTTGAATGTTAAATCCATTTTCTTGAGACTATTAAGTATATAATATGATAGGTTGATCTCATGACCTTTTTCAAAATGCATAAGTAGGCGAAGATGATAAAATAAAACTAAATCATACCTACCTTCACAGGTTATGTACTTTGGAAGGACAACCAATATATATCTCCACTTCTTTTTCAATATTGATACAAGTATGAACTTGTGTCAGTTTGCAATCATTTATGGGTTTACCAAAAACAATTTCCACAACTTACCCTTTATCTTCTTGTTTTTGAACCAATTTTCACTGTCTCTACATAACCTTGTAGCTTATGCAATAAAGAATTTTAATATCTTGAGTTTCACATCTCCAATTTGCAACTAAATCCCATCAAATGACCTTGCAAATGATTTGGTCACTTCAATATAAAACCCTTGAATTTTTTACAAGAACTTCATCCAACCTAATTTCTCAAATATTCTCTTACATTTGGTATAAGCATCAAATAATTCAATGCCAATGTGTTCATAATGCACAATAGGTGTTGTTTCTCATGTCTAGTACTAAGGAATTTAGTCATCAAAATAACTCTTTTGTCACAGGATGCAAGATAATGTGGAGGGGAAGTGATGGAATAGAAGTGAATAAAGTGGAAGGATGAAACAAGTGCAAAATAATGATGAAAACCATCTCCAAAATTATTGAATTTATTGGTTGTTGATGATATCAGTGATACTGATTCCTAAGCGCTAATTTAAATCATAATGATATGGTGGATCATTGGATATGTTTTATAATCAAATGTCATGTGCGAAATTATGAATTTTCATGCTATCGAATTCATGAGTATGGATTTATAACATATTCCTTTGAGCTTTGGTTATACCAAGTATTTTTTCTATGCTTCTTATATTTCATAATTCTTTCAATAAAAATATTTAGAAGTTTTTTACCTTTGTATTACCTATAACATAGTTCTGCTGGTTTGTTGTAAGTTGGAGCAAAATTGTTGAATGCAGATGGAATAGGAACACTGGAGTAGATGCTTTTATAACCTTGATGCACAACTTCTGAAAATATGTTTGATGGATCTTCTTAGTAAAGGATAATGATTTTTTATAAAAAAGTGCATGAGATCCATTTCCAAGATGATTTTGAAAACATATGACATGTTCACTAACTTTCAGTAGCTACCGAAAGTTTCCGTGGCTACACAAATTCTAGAATTTGTTGAAAACTTTACCATACACAAAAATTATATGAAATTGATCTTGAAAGGAACTATTGAGTTATGAGATTCTAATCCTTTGATAGTCTTAATATTGTTGTTAATTGCTGTAAATTTATTTGACTTCCAAAAAAAAAAAATTATATGTTGAATATGATGGTTTCAAAATGGATTAGAAGACTTTGGAACAAGAACTTCAAAGAGAGAAAATTATGTCTGCCAACTACTATTTTTCAAACAAATTTTGTGTATAGTTGTGCCAATATCCTAGTTTTCACAATTATATTTTCATTTTGTCCTCAGTTGTTGGATGGCATTAGTTCTCTGAATTGCATATTGATGAATTTCATCCAGTCCAATGAGTTGAGCTAACATTTGTTTAAATGTTCCTTTGAGAGATACAATAACAATCTAGTTATTATTTTGAAGGTATTTATTTAAAATTATCTAGAAAGTTGAACTTGATTTCCATATACAAACTCACAAGGTGTATTTCTAGAAGTATTATCCAGTATGCCAAAAGTATTTCTGGAAGCTTTTCTACCCAACCTTTGTGATGCGATTATATTGTTTTGGTCAAAATGACTTCAATAAATTTATTTGTTGATTCCACTTACCCATTGGCTTGTGGATAATATAGAGAAAAATTTTGGTTTTTTATCTTGTATTGCTCCAAACTATTTTGGAAAAACTTGGATGTAAATTAAGAACCATTAGGGGAATTTTGAGGTCTAAAATGGTCCTCCTAAGGAAATTATAAAATAATAGTGGAAATAATAAAATAATATTAAATTACATCATCAAATTTTAGAGAGAAAAAAAACTACTTTTTCAACTCATATTTTCAACTTATCTCTCTATAGTTTTACTCAAATTTTGAGCAGGAACACTCATTGGATGCATAATTTGATTTCTCATCCAAGGAGTATCCATGTTGCATACTTTCAGTGGACCCTTCTACACGAAAAATGATAAATACATGAAAAACATGATTGCAATCACATTTTTTCATGTATTTTTCATTTTTCATGTAGAAGGGTCCATCGAAAGTATGCAACATGGGTACTCCTTGGATGAGTAATTAAATTTTTCATCCAATGAGTATTCTCACTCGAAATTTGAGTAAAACCTTAGGGAGATAAGTTGAAAATACAAGTTGAAAAAGTAGTTTTATTATTTTAATATTATTTAATAATTTTACTTTTTCACCCCAAAAATAGTTAATCATCCCCCATGGTTGACATCATCATCTTTAATCCTATTGGTTCTTATAAAGTTGATTTTGGTTGTACATTTTTCTTAGGAGGCCCATTTTATACCTCAAAAGTTCTCTAATGCATGATTTGTAATAATCTCTCTTGGAACACCAAAATGAGCAAATATGTCCTTTGAGAGAAAATTAACAATAGAATTTTTAATGACATAAAATAAAGGTTCAGCTTATACCCTTTGGTGACATATCAATACGAACAATAATATACCTTTTCTTCTTGGACATTGGAGAAATTCGTCCTACAAAATATAGAGCCCATTTTTCAAATGGATCTATCAATACCTGAGGTTGTAGAGGAATCTCATATGTTTAAACTGGCAGAACCATTCTTTAATAACTGTCACATCTTTCGACACATTCTTTGGCATTCTTAAAAAGGGTAGGCCAATAATACCTTGAAAGAAATAATCTATATGCAATTCTTCTATCAACGAAATTTCCTCCACATGGTTCATTATGGAATGCTTTCAATATATTTAGTACCTCATCTTCTCATACACATCTCTAGATTATTAGATCGGATCTGATTCGTAAAAGTTATCCATTTATCCAAGAGTATGGAGCACTAAGTCTAATAATAACTCTCTTTTTTTCCCTTTGGTGACAATTGTTGAGGTAGCTTTCTTGTAGCCAAATAGTTAACAGTTTTTGCATATCAAGGAGTTTTAGTATAAATTGCAAATAAATGTTCATCAAGAAAACTATCATATATAAGATTTGATTCATTTTCATTTTGGATCCTAGAAAGGAAATCAACAATGATATTTTCTTTCCCTACTTTATCCAATACAGTAATATTAAATTCATGAAATAACAAGAGGCATCTAGTAATTCTACCATTGACTATTAGTTTATTCATCATATATCAAATAATAGAATGATTAGTATGAACAAAGGTTTGATACCCAGTATAATGTCTGAAATTTTTAATGGCATGAAAAACTACAAGAAACTATGTTTTTGTTACAATGCAATTTAACCCTATAGGAGTCAAAGTTTTACATACATAATAAATAGCATAAGGATTTTGATGTTCTTTCTGTCATAAGAAAACCTTTAAAGTAGTGTCTGAAGCATTAATAGAAATATGAAATGGAAGAGACCAATTTGGTCCCCTTAAAATAGGTGCTTCAAAAATATTTTTCTTCAAAGTGTCAAAGGTAAGTTGACATAAAGGATTCCAATAAAGTTCAATATCTTTGATAATCAATTTAAAGAGTGGTGAGACTATATTTGTAAAATTTTCTATAAATATTTTATAATAATCAACATGTCCAAGAAAAATTCTTGCATTTTTTTTTTAGGTACTTAGAGTTTAGAAATAACCTTAACCTTTGTTGAATCAACTTGAATCCCTGAACCTAAATGATTTGAATGGGAATATTAGTGTTTGTTGTGCTAAGATCTAATTCAGAATATAAACGAAGTACTTGAGAATTATGAGTTAAATTGAAAGTTTTTCATGAGTTTTATGTGAATTTATTGAGAAAATTAGCATAAACAAAACATTGAACATCAACATCTAACAGACATGAACATCACCATAAATAGTAACAGAAGAGCACATGATGAAGGAGTTCGCCCTGCCTGGGCTACGTCTCCTTGGTACAGCTTCCAATGTCTTGGCCCTCTTCTACTATGCTCAAAAGTATGATTACATATGTTTACAATGCTCAAACAGCTATGAAACTTGCTCCATCAACTCCAAAATGCCCAAAAATTCCTGTGTAGCCTCTTTCTGCATCGAATTTGGTCAAAAAATGAGTAATAAAATGAAATTCCAAAGTTTTTTCACTATTCGCTCCACATTTTCCACAAAATTTGGCACCATCCTACAAATTCACCCGGAATTCAGCTAACTGAGCGCCAATTTCGCCAAAAACAGGGTGAAATTGTCGGAGCGTGTAAATGCCTAATGACGCCTTAAATCTAATTAATTAACCATAACACATATGGTTTAACAAATTTTTTTATTATTTTTTTTAATATATTAAATTAAATGTGCATGGTTTTGTTTCTAACCATCGGCAGTTAACTGGAATGGTGAACACATGGGCCTGGTTTTTGTAGGTGGTTACTCCGACAGTTAGCCAACCAAGGGTTCGGGTGGCGGTCTCGAAAGAGTCACATGGCGACGATGTTAATGTTGCGGTTATGGTTATTGGGGGGGGGGAGGGGGGGAGCGCGGGGCTAGCCTCCCGCCCATGGTCCCTTCCTTGTGCGTGGTGACCAGGTCTAGGGCTAAACCCTGGCCCCCTCCCAAATGGAGAAAATTATATGAAATCAAAACTATGTGAAACTCATAGTATTATAAGAACTAAAATCATGGTCCGATGGCAAAGGATTTGTGCTAGAGGCTTGGAGGTCGCGGGTTCAAACCCTCCTGCTACTTCTCGGACTTGACCCAAATTTTTTTGGCCTCCCATGCTTCCACGTGGCGGCCTACGGTTGGGCCACATGCCCAACAAATCACAACGCACAAAATAACACCAATGACATCATGCCACTTGGAACCACACAATTCGACGAGGAAAACCATTGACCAAGTCAACTTGCATAGTCACCCTGCCATGTAGGCATGCCCAGTTAGCTGTACGGACTGTTGACTGGGTTGTCCTGCATTTTTTTTTTTTAATTTTCCTATTTGACAAAGTGGACAGAACACGATTTTGGGAGCATACGATGTCGGTTTTCCACGAAACAAGTTGTGCCAGATTCAAAAAGATGAGATATACATCGTCATTCAGGTTCCACACCATTCCGAGAAATTTCAATTTTGAGCATAATTTTGAGCACCTGATCACTCCTCCCCACTGGAAGCTTTTGGACCCTAAAAGATCACTTTCATTTGTTCAATAGATGAGGGTACAATTCCCTCACCTTTCCAATCTCGATCCATTTGGCCTTATAAGGATTTGTGTCTTTAAGCCCCACATAAAGGTAGTTTACACTCCCTCGTTTTGATGTCCTTGTTCTTCTGTCAAGAATTGTGTCTTGTTGAAGCTCATCAAGGTATTCAGGATAAAAGTCTTCAATGGAAGGAATATGAACATGTTCTCCTTGATCTTCATGTTGAACCCTTAGTTAAACTGAGAGTGGGGGGGGGGGGGGGGGGTGAATCAGTTTAATACATTTATGTACTTTTAAACTTTATTTTAAAACCTATTTACACCTTCATTTCATGATCAACTTAATGTATAATGAAACATCAATCTTAATATGTGAGAAACAAGTATTAAGCAGATTAAATACAAAACATCAACACAAAATCATCATGCATATAGACAACAGATATAAGTTGATGAAAAGAGATCTTGGGGTATTGCCAAAATCCCCTTTCATGTAGAAATTTCGAACCTTGACCTGTGGGTTATGGCCCACGATCTGAACTAAAAATTTCACTACGCAGCAATAAGATCGTTTTAAGAGGTTCAAACCATATACTCCACACCTCAACGTCCGGCTATGGAAATTCAAAGCCAATATTTCATTTGAAATCGAATACCAACACATCGATTTTCGCTTTGATCCAACGATATACATCCTTTTTCCATCGAACTCCATGAACGCTTATGGAATTTCATAATTCTCCTCCACGTTATTCAAGTTTGACTAACGCTTTCACACATCGACTGTTGCTGTGGAAATTACATAACTTGACATTTAACATTACAGCTCAACCTCATATAAACGTTGCATTTACTCTGCGTTAACTCTGCAAATTGATTCATTACTCCTCCATGTATGGTCCGCATGAATATGAACCCAATCAATACGAGGTCTGTGCAACACAGATCACAATTGAACAGTAATTATTCTCAATCACAATTTTGCCAGACTTAAGGAGCATCTTCCTTTAAGTTTTTAAACGCATGGGCTCCTCTTGCTCGGATTGATTGCAGATCAAAACTCACTCAAATTCTAAATGATTTCATTGGACTCACACACAACTTGCTCTAACACTTTTGAAATGAATAGAAAATAGCATTGATTTTCAATAGTGACGCACAAATACAAACAACGCACAACAATAGAAAACGGTTCCTTTGTAGATGGCACATAGGTGAATGTTCAAATACACAGAGATCTACAATCAAATCAATACGCGGCTATTTCATATTGACTACAAACTATGACGCCCATGACATCCTATTGGGCCTGCACATTTCCAATGGTCGCCCTCTTCAAATTGCAGATTACAATATATAAAAATTGAAATAGCGTGGATCACGAAAGATTCAAAATCTCCTCATAGACGTAATCAACAACTCCATAGAATTGATTCAATGAATCCCTAAGACCTCGTAAGGATCTCAATTCATGCTTATCTCAATGCAACGATCATGTCTTTGTATATTTGTGCTCCAGTTTTACCTTCCACAAGGCTCGCTCTCCTTAAATCTAGAAATGATGTGGCTTCTAGATGCGATGCTGGTTGATGTCGATTGATGCTCCTGCATCAGACTCCCGAGGTACAAAAATTTTATGACCTCCTGGTCATATGCTTCTCTTGGTCCTTAGCAATTCTACCACTGCATTTCTTCAGTGGAATTGCCTTCATGATCTTCTGTGAGCTGCAGCCAACCTCTGCAGTAACAATCTTCCTCTGTTACACGATACCTCACCAAGCCCTCCTCACTCGGTCTTTTGGCATCCTTCTGGTTCTCTTCTCTGGAACCAATTGAGCACACCTTGCTCTTAGGTTGCTGCAAATCTTCTCACCTTTCGCTGCTGCCATCTGCATGACGGTAAGACCATAAACTCTCCAGCTTTAACACAATTGTACCTCTTTCCCCTTCTGCTTGCATTCTTCTTCCTTCTCGCAGGAAATCCTTTCCCTACTCTGATACCACTTGATGAAAGAGATCTTGGGGTATTGCCAAAATCCCCTTTCATGTAGAAATTTCGAACCTTGACCTGTGGGTTATGGCCCATGATCTAAACTAAAAAGTTCACTACGCAGCAATAAGATCGTTTTAAGAGGTTCAAACCATATACTCCACACCTCAACGTCCGACTATGGAAATTCAAAGCCAGTATTTCATTTGAAATCGAATACCAACACATCGATTTTCGCTTTCATCCAACGATATACATCCTTTTACCATCGAACTCTATGAACGCTTATGGAATTTCATAATGCTCCTCCACGTTATTCAAGTTTGACTAACGCTTTCACACATCGACTGTTGCTATGGCAATTACATAACTCGACATTTAACATTACAGCTCAACCTCATATAAACGCTGCATTTACTCTGCGTTAACTCTGCAAATTGATTCATTACTCCTCCATGTATGGTCCGCATGAATCTGAACCCAATCAATACGAGGTCCGTGCAACACAGATCACAATTGAACAGTAATTATTCTCAATCACAATTTTGCCAGACTTAAGGAGCATCTTCCTTTAAGTTTTTAAACACATGGGCTCCTCTTGCTCGGATTTATTGCAAATCAAAACTCACTCAACTTCTAAATGATTTCATTGGACTCACACACAACTTGCTCTAACACTTTTGAAATGAGCAGAAAATAGCATTTATTTTCAATAGTGACGCACAACTACAAACAACGCACAACAATAGAAAACGGTTCCTTCGTAGATGGCACATAGGTGAATGCTCAAATACATAGAGATCTACAATCAAATCAATACGCGGCTATTTCATATTGACTACAAACTATGATGCCCATGACGTCCTATTGGGCCTGCACATTTCCAATGGCCGCCCTCTTCAAATTGCAGATTACAATATATAAAAATTGAAATAGCGTGGATCACGAAAGATCCAAAATCTCCTCATAGACGTAATCAACAACTCCATAGAATTGATTCAATGAATCCATAAGACCTCGCAAGGATCTCAATTCATGCTTATCTCAATGCAACGATCACGTCTTTGTATATTTGTGCTCCAGTTTTACCTTCCACAAGGCTCGCTCTCCTTAAATCTAGAAATGATGTGGCTTCTAGATGCGATGCTAGTTGATGTCGATTGATGCTCCTGCATCATAAGTGGAAACCCATAAGGGAGAAAACAACATCTTATTATTGTTGTGATGCAAAGACAAGCTCCAACTCCCTCTCACCACTGATTTTCTGTAGGCTCCAATCTACATGAGGCAACTACCTCAAATTCTGCAAGCTACAACTTACAAGGAAGCTCCAACTCCCATCTATTTTCTACAGGCTACAACCCATAGGAGACTCCTACCTCAACCAAATACAACTGGACATCTATCACGCTACAACTTGATATGGAAGCACCAAATTCCTCAGACTACAATAAAGTCATTTGTTGATTTACCTGAATATTAGCTCTGTTTTAATCTTTCTTCACTGCTGCCCTTTCAGCCTTTAATTCTGCTTCATATTAGCTCTGGATCTTCACAACTTCTCTATCTGCTCCTTCTTATTCTTCCACTCTCTAACCTTCTTATGCACATTACAATAACATCATTTATAGAGATTACTTCATGGCTGTTTGTATTCTATATGGGAATATGAAGTGAACAAGCATGATTCTTACCTTCCACCCATTCATTTCCTCACTCATCATAGTCAAGATGTTACACACTAAATTCACTCATTTCAGTATTAAATTGGAGTATTTTTTTTCGCCTACGGAGACTTGCCTTTGCATCACAAACAATATAAAATAATTAATACATTTATAGTTATAGTAATAAATGTCCCTTCCCTGGGCGTGGTGACCAGGGTTGGGGCTAGACCCCACCCCCTCCCAAATGGATAAAATTATATGAAATCAAAACTATGTGAGACTCATAGTATTATAAGAAATAAAATCATGGTGCAATGGCAAAGGATTTGTGCTAGAGGCTTGGAGGTCGCGGGTTCAACCCCCACTGCTACTGCTCAGACTTGACCCAAAAAATTTTGGCCTCTCGTGCTGCCACGTGGTGGCCTCCGGTTGGGCCACATGCCAAACAAATCACAACGCACAAAATAACACCAATGACATCATGCCACTTGGAACCACACAATTCGACGAGGAAAACCATTGACCAAGTCAACTTGCATAGTCACCCTGCCACGTAGGCATGCCCAGTCAGCTATACGAACTGTTGATTGGGTTGTCTTGTATTTTTTTTTTTAAATTTGCCTATTTGACAAAGTGGACAAAACACGTTTTTGGGAGCATACGATGTCGGTTTTCCACGAAAAGAGTTGTGCCAGATTCAAAACGATGAGATATACACGGTAATTCAGGTACCACACCATTCCGAGAACTTTCAATTTTGAGCATAATTTTGAGCACCTGATCACTCCTCCCCACTGGAAGCTTTTGGACCCCAAAATATCACTTTCATTTGTTCAATAGATGAGGGTAAAATTCCCTCACCTTTCCAATCTTGATCCATTTGGCCTTATAAGGATTTATGTCTTTGAGCCCCACACAAAGGTAGTTTACACTCCCTCATTTTGATGTCCTTGTTCTTATATCAAGAATTGTGTCTTGTTGAAGCTCATCAAGGTATTCAGGAGAAAAGTCTTCAATGGAAGGAATATGAACATGTTCTCCTTGATCTCCATGTTAAACCCTTAATTAAACTGAGAAGGGGGGGGGGTGGCTGAATCAGTTTAATACATTTATGTACTTTTAAACTTTCTTTTAAAACATATTTACAACTTCATTTCATGATCAACTTAATGTATAATGAAACATCAATCTTAATATGTGAGCAAAAAGTATTAAGTAGATTAAATACAGAACATCAACACAGAATCATCATGCATATAGACAACATATATAAGTGGACACCCATAAGGGAGAAAACCACATCTTATTATTGTTGTGATGCAAAGACAAGCTCCAAATCCCTCTCACCACTGATTTTCTGTAGGCTCCAACCTACAGGAGGCAACTACCTCAAATTCTGCAAGCTACAACTTACAAGGAAGCTCCAACTCCCATCTATTTTCTACAGGCTACAACCCACAGGAGACTCCTACCTCAACGAACTACAATTGGACATCTATCAAGCTACAACTTGATATGGAAGCACCAACTTCCTCACACTACAATAAAGTCATATGCTAATTTACTGGGATATCAGCTCTGTTTTAATCCTTCTTCACTGCTGCCCTTTCAGCCTTTAATTCTACTTCATATTAGCTCTAGATCTTCACAACTTCTCTATCTGCTCCTTCTTAGTCTTCCACTCTCTAACCTTCTTATGCACATTACAATAACATCATTTATAGAGATTACTTCATGGTTGTTTGTATTATATATGGGAATATGAAGTGAACAAGCATGATTCTTACCTTCCACCCATTCATTTCCTCACTCATCATAGTCAAGATGTTACACACTAAATTCACTCATTTTAGTATTAAATTGGATTTTATTTTTTTTCCTTACGGAGACTTGCCTTTGCATCACAAACAATATAAAATAATTAATACATTTATAGTTATATTAATATTCCAATTCATCCCTTTCAGCTTCTTAGCTTTGTTGTGCATTTGTCCTCTTCTTCTTGATGTCCTTTTGTCTTTTCTATTTCTGCAATTATATTTCAACAATGCTGCATAACTGCCCTTTTAGACCGACTCGACCCATGCTGTTGTATTGTTCTGCATGAGTTTCGAGTCCTTTTTCTTACCCGAGCCTTTTCTTGTTGTGTTCAGACTTTTATTTTGTTACCCGAGTCTTTTCTTCCACGTTCAGCCTTTTTGTTTGACTCTCTATTGCAACAATGTTCTGCACGAGCTCATGGTCCTTTGTTATGTGTTCAGGTCTTTTCTTTGTGGCATGTGGGGTATGGCCCACATAAACTCCCTTTTAACACGCGGATTAAAATTTTCGAGTTTTATCAACATACATACATTTCAGCAATCAAAAAATGCATATTAACAAACATATGATTAGTAATCAATAGTGTATACTTTATAACATGGCGCATATAAAAGGACACACATATACACGGAACAGGAGTTTTCAGGTCCCACAATCCTAGAACATCACAACACATCGCAAATACTTACCCACAACTTTTAACGTTTAGAACTTAACCATATCTCATGTCTTGTGCGATATGTGATCACATTGCATCGCATCCAACTTACCTTACCGTGCAAACCTTAAGCACAAAAATATAAACTCTGCGATGTGCGCTAATGCGCAGTGTCGACACGTGGCTCCTCCCTTTCACCACATCGCAAATTTATAACCTTATCGCATCGCAAACATATTAACATTACTTAGCGCTATTTTCTAACCTTTGCGATGTGCGGGCTGACGATTCGCCTTCCGTTGTTGATCTACCCCCAGATCTAACGATCCTCATCTGATCACACTTCACACTTCATAAGATTTAATTTTTGGTTATACTCTATTTCTTGCGATCTGCGAAATTGCACTGTGCCAACACATGTATTCTCAACTTCGCATCGCAAATACTTTAACTTGCGAAGTCTTAACCATAAACATTATACCCTGCAATGTGCACTTTTGTGATTTAATCTCATCTATTCATCTCTCGTCTTCACTTCTGCGATCTAATCCTGACTGTCCACTCATCCTTCACGTAGCTCTTCTTCATCTCTTCTTCCCACTCTGATATCTGTTGTTAAACCTTACAACTTTGTTTTTGCGATTCGATCTTCGCCGTCCGATTACCTCCCTTGGAATTCGTATAAGCATTCTCTACCTTAGTCAATTTTCCTTCTTCCTACGACCACTATTACTCTTCATCTCTGCTATCCTTCATGAGCTTTATTCTGTTTCTAAAATGCGCTTATCTCTCCTGAGATTGTTCTTCTATTCGTTATTCACTCCAACTTGGTATTCTTACGCTTGCTAAACGTCGTTGCTGCTTCTACGAATCTATCCTAAGCTTGTTCTTCTGGTTATTCATATAAAAATTTCACCGTCTTGAGCTTTCATTTGTTGCCTTTGCTACCTTTTCTTCTTTGATTCTTTGCTTCCTCTACTGCATCTGCTTCTTTTCTGCCTCTACCTCTACTTCTTTGTGCATTGTTGCCTGATATGCTCCTTTGTCTTATTGTTGGTTGTGGTGTTGCTCCTTTGTGCTCCTTTTCCATCAATGACAATATTTCCAACAATATCCCCCTTTGGCATTGATGGCAACACATCCACCAATACTCCAATACTTCCTTCAGGACTTTCTCCCCCTTCCATTCTGAGAAGTGTCTTTCTTCCTCTGCTTGCTTTTCCTCCCCCTTTGACATCAATGGCAAGGGGTTGCAAATTTCCCAGTGTAGTATCTATATTTGCACTATTTCTCTCTAAGTTGTGCTTAGGCCTTCTTCTTCTGAATTTATACCTTGTTGGTCCTGACTGGTGTACAAGAGTTGTTGGGAGAACATTTTGAACATTATTGAGATTGCATGGAAGGCTTGTTACCATAGAACGTTCTGTACTTATGTCGTAATAATCTGAACTTGAGGACATGTACCATACCACTGCTCCATAGTTCTATCTCTTCTGTGACACCTTTTGTGGGCTTCTCTCCCCCTGGAATGATGCATCTTGCCTGATATTGACTTATCTATTGCACTATTTTTGTTCCTTATATGGCAGTCTTTGCTGGAGTATCATCATTTTTTTTTTCTTTTCTGATCGTATCAGATAGCATCATCTGCAAAGACTACCCCTATTTTGTCTCTCATATATTCGAATGGTTCTATAGCAAGAGGTTTTGTGAATATGTGTTAGAAAATTATATATTATGGAGCAATGAAACACATAAAATATGTGGAAAATACAAGCACACAAAAAACACATAAAACCAGAGAGACACAGATATACGTGGTTCACCCAGTTTGGGCTACGTCCACCCTGAAAATCCAGTCCTTCCTTTCTATTATCCAGCAAAAAGAAAAGACAAAACCTACAGCAGATCCGCTGTAATATCCTCTGTTCTCTCTCACAGTCTCCCTCTCTATTTCTCGCTCCGAGAATACACATACAATGCACAGCCGCAATACAATGCCCTCATAAAAGCCAGGGGTTGCCTTCTAGGGCAAAAAAACCTAATCTAAACATAACTTCTACCGTCAGATCATTTTCTTAATGAACGGCCCAGATTGACTAGAAATTACTATACTTTTACAAGGAAATTTTACATCTGTTTTTAGCTTCGGGGGTGCTGCCCCCGAAAACCCCCGCCAGGGGGGGGCTCCGAAAAGCGCTGCCGCCCCCCCCTGGACCCCCCACGATAGCAATTAATTACGGGCAGCATTGCCACCCCTTTTAAGGTACAGGGGTCCAATGCCGTGATACAAAGTAAACAAGATAATCAGGCTCCACACCCAACAATCTCCCACTTGGAGACTGATTGTAGCAACTCCACCGCTGCTTCATTTGCTGGACAATGACTCCTCTTTGGACCTGGCTGTTCCTCATCTTCATCGTCATCCTTGAAGACAAATTGAAACTGAGCATGTTCTCGCTCTCGGTATCAACTTTGCTGCTATTATCTCAGCACTCGCTAGTGTGTATCTTTTCCAAATTTCAACCTCCATCTTCCAATACTGACCATATGAAATGGTACTTGAGATGTATGTGTTTAGTCATGGAATGAAATGCTGAGTTCTTTGCAAGATGAATAGCACTTTGGCTATCACCGTATAGTGTGCCCATATCATGCTTCTTACCCAATTCATCCATAAACCTTTGTAACCAAATAATTTCTTTACTAGCCTCTGTAGCAGCAACATACTCTGCTTCTGTTGTTGAAAGTGCAACAACACTTTGGATTTTTGAAACCCAACTGATAGTTGTTCCACCTACAGTAAATACATATCCTGTAGTGCTCCTCCTGTTATCTCTGTCACCTGCCATATCTGCATCAACATATCCCTGTAGAGAAATGTTTGAACCACCAAAGCATAATGCTTGATTTGTGGTACCTCTCAAATATCTGAGAATCCATTTTACCGCCATCCAATGTTCTTTTCCTGGATTTTTCATGTACCTGCTTACAATTTCCAGTGCATGTGCAATATCAGGCCTTGTGTAGACCATTGCATACATTAAGCTTCCAACTGCTGATGCATATGGAAATTTAGACATATAGTCCATTTCTTCTTGGGTCTTGGGGCACATCTCCTTACTAAGTTTGAAATGGCTAGCAAAAGGTGTACTAACTGGTTTTGCATTCTGCATATTAAATCTTTTCAACACCTTTTCTATGTACTCATTCTGAGACAGTGTTAATTTGTGATTTTTCCTGTCTCTAGTTATCCTCATACCAAGGAATTGTTTTGCAGCTCCCAAATCCTTCATTGCAAATGAATTTTCCAATTTTCTTTTGAGCACATTTATTTCCTGCATGTTAAACCTTGCAACAAGCATGTCATATACATACAATAACAATATAATATAGCTGCCATCATTTTGCCTTTTTAGATAAACACAATGATCAGAGTGACATCTAGTATAACCTTGTTCAGACATAAACTTGTCAAATTTTAGATACCACTGCCTTGGAGCCTATTTTAAGCCATACAAGCTCTTCTTTAACCCGCACACCAATTTTTCTTTCCCTTTTACCTCATATCCTTCTGGTTGCTGCATGTATATCTCTTCCTCCAAATCTCCATGGAGAAATGTTGTCTTTACATCTAACTGTTCAAGATGTAAATCTTCCGCTGCTACAATACTTAAGATAGTTCTGATTGAATTCATCTTAACAATAGGAGAAAATATTTCATCAAAATCAATACCTTTCTTCTGTGCAAACCCCTTCACCACAAGTCTAGCTTTGTACCTCTGTTTTCCTCCATCTTCTTCCTTCAGCCTGTAAACCCATTTATTCTGCAATGTAGTTTTACCTGCAAGCAACCTGACTAAGTCCCAAGTCTGGTTATGCATTAAGGAGTCCATCTCTTCTTCCATGGCTAGCTCCCACTTCTTCTTGCTTTCAACCTGCATTGCTTCTTCATAACATTCGTGTTCACCAGAATCAGTCAACAATAAATAATATAATGAAGGAGAGTATCGTTCAGGGGGTCTACTTATCCTGGTAGATCTTCTAACACCACTTTCAGGTGTTTGAGGTTCCTGTTGCTGTTGTGGTGGTTGTTGCTGTTGTGATTGTTGATTATTATTATTTTCAGGCACCTTTACTTTTTCAGATATCTCATCAAGAACCGCGTATTCCTTGCTTTCTTTTTCTTTTTTCTTTTCCTGCAACTGATTCTTATACAAGACCTTTTCATTGAATATTACATCTCTGCTCCTAATGATTTTGTGATTTTCATAATCATATAAGCGATAACCAAAATCATTAGCACCATATCCAATAAAGGTACATTTCTTTGATTTTGCCTCAAGCTTTGTTCTTTTTTCTTTATTAATATGGACAAAGGCCTCACAACCAAAAGGCTTTAAAAAAGAGTAGTTTACCTTTTTACCTGTCCATGCTTCCTCTAGAATAACACCATCCAAGGAACTTGAAGGCCCTCTGTTTATTAGATAAACAACAGTATCTACAGCATCTACCCAAAATTGTAAAGGCAATCCTGCATGCAATCTCATGCACCTTGCACGCTCCATGATTGTTCTGTTCATCCTTTCTGACACACCATTTTCTTGTGGTGTTCTTGGAACTGTCTTCTCTCTACGAATTCCATGCTTTGAACAATATCAAACTCTTTGCTGCAATACTCACCTCCATTGTCTGATCTGAGACACTTCAACTTCTTTCCTGTCTCAATCTCAACCAAAGCTTTCCATTTCTTGAAAGTATCAAATACATCAGATTTATTCTGAATACAATAAATCCATGTTTTTCTAGTTGCATCATCAATAAAAGTAACATAATAACGAGAGCCACCGAGAGATGATACCTGAGCAGTTCCCCATACATCTGTATGCACAAGCTCCAATTTTTCACTCTTCTTTTCTTTCCCAACTCTGAGAAATCTGACTCTCTTCTGTTTTCCATAAATGCAATTCTCACAGAAATCCAAATCAACATTCTTCAAACTTGGCAACAAATTTCTTGAGTGGAGAATCTTCATTCCCTTCTCACTCATGTGTCCGAGCCTATGATGCCATAATGTTGCATCTGCTCCTTTGGAAGTTAAAGCATTAACAGAGTTAGAAATACCATTGCATAAATACAATGTACCAACATTTTCACCTTTTTCTATTACCAACGCTCCTTTGGTGACCTTCCAAGTTTTATCTGTGAAAGTTATCACACAACCTTCACTGCCTAACTACCCTGTTGAAATCATATTTTTCTTCAGATCTGGAACATGCCTTACCTCCTTTAGTAGCCATTGGTTTCCATTCTGTTGTTTTACAAGAACTTTACCCATTCCAACAATTTTACAGGGTTTATCATCACCCAAACGAACTTGTCCAAAATTTCCTTGAACATAGTCATGAAAATATTTCTTATCAGGTGTGGCATGGAATGAAGCCCCTGAATCTACAACCCAAGAATCAGTAACATTTTCGAAAGAAAGAATCAAAGCATCTTGTAACACATCACCCGTCACATTTGCTTCATGATTGTTTTCTTGCTGTGTGTCTCCTTCTTTTCCCTTCCGAGATCTACAGTATTTCTTTAGGTGTCCTTTCTTTCCGCAATTTCAGCACACTATTCCTGATCTGGACTTGGATCTGCCTTTCCTTGATTTACTGCGATATCCCAAGCTCTTTCCTCTTTCCATTCTTCTTCCCCTATACTCTGCACTCAAAGCATTACCTGATGTCTCACCGGAGCTTTTCCGTCGCATTTCCTCGCTAAGGATAGCACCAACAACATCATCAAACTTTAAAGTAATAGATCCAGAGACAGAGTTACTAATGGCCATAACTAAACCATTCCAGCTTTCTGGTAATGAGCACAAGAATAACATAGCTCTAACTTCATCATCAAAGTTTACCCCTACAGAACTTAACTGACTGGTAACTGTATTAAATTCATTTAAATGGTCTGCAACAGATCCACCTTCCGACATCTTCATATTAAATAGTCGTTTCATAAGAAATACCTTGTTTGAGGCCGAGGGTTTTTCATATAGTTTCGCCAACGTCTGCATCAAACCCTCTGTTGTTGTTTCCTTCGAAATATTGAAGGCGACTGATCCCGCAAGACACAACCGTATTGTTCCGAGTGCCTTTCTATCAAGAATTTTCCATTCCGTGTCTGTCATGGCCGCAGAATTCTTTTTTTTTTTCCGCTCAATGGTAGGTACAGATCTTTCTGATACAGATAATCTTCCATCTGCATCTTCCACAGCGGAAAGTTTTGGCTGTTAAATTTCTCGACCCTAAACTTACCATTGTCCGCCATTTCTCCCACTCGAACCAGGAACCCTTCTTTCCTGCGAGTTTATCAGCCAAATATACCTTCGGCTCTGACACCAGTTGTTAGAAAATTATATATTATGGAGAAATCCAACACATAAAATATGCGGAAAATACAAGCACACAAAAAACACATAAAACCAGAGAGACACAGATATACGTGGTTCACCCAGTTTGGGCTACGTCCACCTTGAACAGCCAGTCCTTCCTTTCTATTATCCAGCAAAATGAAAAGACAAAACCTACAATAAATCCGCTGAAATATCCTCTATTCTCTCTCATAGTCTCCCTCTCTATTTCTCGCTTCGATAATACACATACAATGCACAGCCACAATACAATGCCCTCATAAAAGCGAGGGGTTGCCTTCTAGGGCAAAAAACCCTAATCTAAACATAACTTCTACCGTCAAATCATTTGCCTAATGAACGGCCCAGATTGACTAGAAATTACTATACTTTTACAAGGCAAGTTTACATCTGTTTTTAGCTTCGGGGGCGCTGCCCCCGAAAACCCCCGCCAGGGGGGGGGGCTTCGAAAAGCGTTGTCGCCCCCCCCTGGACCCCCCCACGGCAACGATTAATTATGGGCGGCGTTGCCGCCGCTTTTAAGGTACAGGGGTCCAATGCTGTGATACAAAGTAAACAAGATAATCAGGGTCTACACCCAACAATATGTCTGTTGTTTGTTCCTTTGTTGGTACATACTCGGATTTAATATTTTCTCTGATACTTTTTCTCTGAGGAAGTGGTACTTTATTGGGATGTGCTTGGTTTTCGAATGAAGTACTGGATTGTTTGATATACTTATTGCACTTGTATTGTCACATTTGATAGAAATGGGTTCATTGATGCTTACCTTCATGTCTTGGAGAGTTTGTTTCATCCACATTACTTGTGTACAACAAGATGTTGATGCTATGTATTTTGATTTTGTTGTAGATAAAGAGACAAATGTTTGCTTCTTGCTTAACCATGCCACCAAACTTTCTCCCAAATAAAATGCACCTCCATTTGTGCTTTTCCTGTCATCCACATAGCTGGCCCAATCTACATATGTATATTCTGTCAATGTGAAGTCTTTTCCTTTCGGATACCATAGGCCATAATGAGCAGTTCCTTGCAGATATCTAAATATCCTCTTCATTTCTAGCAAGTGATTTTTTTTTGGTGCTACGTGATATCTTGCCACAATTCCTACTACCAAGATAATGTCTGGTCTAGAGGCAGTTAGGTATAACAGACTTCCTATCATAGATCTGTAAAGCCTTTGATCTACATTTTCGGTTTCATCATCAGCACATAGCTTGCATCTAGTGATCATGGGTGTTGACACAGGTTTGCAATCTTCCATTTGGAACCTTTTCAACATGTCTCTTAAGTATTTTTATTGTGAAATGAATATTCCTGTGTTCTTTTGTAGAATTTAGAGTCCTAAGTCAAAGTTAAGCTCTCTAATCATAGACATATAAAATTATGACTGCATCTCTTCTGCAAAGAATTTTTCTAACTCATATTTTTTGCTACCAAACATGATGTCATATACATATACTACTACAATTAAGAGTTCATTTTCATCAACATTTATGTACAGATTACTGTCTACTCCTCCTTTCTTGAAACCTCATTTTTGTAAGTATTTGTCCAGCCTAGAATACCATGCACGCAGAGCTTGTTTGAGACCATATAAGGCTTTCTTTAATCTGCACACATAGTCGTGTTTATCTATTAAGGAAAATCCTTCAGGTTGTTCCCTGTAGACTTCTTCTTCTAGATCTCCATTCAAGAAGGCAGAATTCACATCCATTCGATATACCTTGAAATCATGATAGCATGTAAAAGCCAAAATCATTCTGATTGCTTCCATTCTTGCTACATGGGAAAATTTTTCATCATGATCAAGTCCTTCGATTTGAGAGTATCCCTTGCATACAAGTCTAGCTTTATTTCTGATTACCTGACCTTGTTCATTCATCTTATTCTTGAATATCCACTTTGTGCCAATGAAATTTTTCCTAGTGGGTCTTGGAATTAACTCCCAAGTCTTGTTTTTATCAATTTGGTCTAGTTCTTCATTCATAGAATTTACCCAATTTTTGTCTTTGCGGGCTTCATAGAAATTCTTTGGTTCTATCTGTGACAGCAAGGCAAGGTACACTTCCTCGGTCTGTTCAGCTAGTTGTCTTCTAGTTTGGACTCCTGCACTCTTTTCTCCAATGATTTGATCTTCTAGATGGTTATTCTGAGTGCGTCTCGAGGGTCCTTTTGAGTTTAATTCAATATCTTCAGTTGTCTTACTCTGTTCTTAATTTTCTTGATTCTCATCTTCATGATCATCTAGAGGATTTTCACAGTTTGTGCTTCTGGTTTTTTTTGGAAGATATCCATCGAATCTCACATCAAATCTTTCCACAATTTTATGCAGTCTTTTGTTGTAGCACCTATATCCCTTACCCTTGGATGCATATCCCAAAAATATTCCTTCATCAACTCTTTCATCATACTTCCCCAATTTTTCATCATTATTCGTTATGAAACATTTTCTACCAAAGACTCTAAAGTGCTTAATTGATGCTGGTTTCCCATGCTACAATTCATATGGAGTCTTGTCACAATTTGGTCTAAGATGATATTTGTTAAGAATATGAACAGTTGTGTGTATTAATTTTTCCCAGTAGGTTTGGGGAATGTTTCTTTCTTGCATCATGGCTCTGGAAATCTGTTGTACTGAATGGTTTTTCCTCTTTGACACTCCATTCTATTGAGGTGTACCTGCAATTTTAAACTGCTGCTTTATCCCACATTCATTGCATGGGTCTGCAAAATCATCGTCAGTGAATGCACCTCCTCTATCTGATCTGATGCATTTTAGCTTACATCCAATTTTATTTTCTGTCAGTGCCTTGAATATCTTGAATTTCTCAAACGCTTCGGATTTATATCTGAGAAATGAAACCCACATTAATCTGGAAAAATCATCTATTATCAGCATGAAATACGATTCTCCACCTAGTGCATTAGTTCTTGAAGGTCCGCACAGGTCCATGTGTACAAGCTAAAGAGGCTTACTTGTAGATAGTTGGTCTTTAGCTTTGAATGATGTGCGAGTTTGTTTTCCTAGTTGGCAGGACTTACATATGGTATTTGGAGGCTTCTTTATTGCAGGAAAATCTTTGACAGCTTTCTTCTTGCACAATTTGATGATGTGGTCAAATTTTAGATGTCCCAATATGATTTGGCATGCTTCATTCTCTTCTTCTACTATATATACATTACTCTCTATTTGAACACCTTTGATTAGGGTCTTTCCTGTGGTGATAGAAATTACTTCACAATCTTGGGCTTTGAAAAGGACCTCACAACCGTTATCACACATTTCACTGACACTTAACAGATTTTATTTTAGACCATCCACAAATAGTACATCCTGAGCCTCTCCTTTTCCATTATTCAGGCTGACTTAGCCTTTTCCATTGATTTTCCCTGCTCTATCACTGCTGAATGTTACATTTCTAGATTTCTTTTCATTAAAATTTATAAACTTGCTTCGGTCTCCAGTCATATTTTTTGAGCACCCATTGTTTGCATACCATTGGAATTTCTAATATTGAGCTATTAGAACTGTTAGTGTCAGCCTTTGCAGCCTTTCTCTAGTGATCAAACATGATCTTACAAAGTGATTTTAAGATGTCAAGGTCAAATTTTGTCATTTCAGTGAGTATTCAAGTAAAATTTGGTCACTAGGTATTAGGTCTAGGGTTTTTTTTCACTCTTTTCAAAGTTGTCCAAATGTCGGTCCATGTCACCATTCAGCTGAGTGTACCATCATTCAAAGGGTTTTCATCATCATGTCAAGTTCCAATGGGTCATTTTACACCTTGTTCATGCTTCAGTTGTGCCTAGGTAAGGTTCATTTCCCTCTCCTAGGGTTTTGAAGGTAATTTCTCTTGTATGGTCAACTCATCATCAAAACTTGTATCTTGATGTTCATACACCTTCCCCTATCCTTAATGTACCTTATTAAACACTTCCCATCACTGAGATCCCCCAAATTTCTCATTTTTGCACAAACCCTAGTTTCTTGCTACAACTTGGCAATTTTCTAGGCTAGGACTGTGTTTTTCCCTTTTGGACCCCTTCCCCTCACTCAATCTCTGAAATTACACTTTCCCCTGCTTACTAACATCCCTCCCTACTTCCAAAAATTTTCTCAAGAATTTAGAAGCCCCTTATCCCCTTCATTTCGCTTCATTTCGACAAATCCCTTGTTCCACACATCGGGATAGGTTTTACTCCAATGATGTTTCTGAGCAATAAAAGATGAATTTTGGGAAAAATGAGAGATTTTTTTGTCCAAAATAGGCCAAGGAAGAAAAAACTCCTTCAATTTTTACACAGGTGTCATGGTTTTAGAGAAATGTCAAAAATATCGTTGCCTCAGGAGAATTGATGCACCTTTGAAGTGACCTTGGGAAAATTAATATTTCTCCTAGATTGGTTGGCCAAATGACTTGGTTGATGAGTCAAATAATAACTAGACACAAATATCTTTCCAATGAGCTATCTTGAGTTTAATTTGGAGTTGAGGAAGACCTTCAAAAGTTGACTGCAACAGCACTCTGCCTTGAGGCAGCCTCATTCTGCTCATTTTGACCAGTCTTGGGATATTTGATTTTTGACAGGGTAAATGAACTCCAAATTGAAAAATTCTAGTTGGGTTGGAAAGTAGACTCAATAATATTTCCAATGAGCTATCTTGTGCCCAATTTGGACACCGGGAAGGTCTCCAAAATTCTCCTGCAAAATGGCGTGACGCATAGAGATGGCGTGGCGCATTGGGCAGCCCTCTGCAGTGTAAAAAATGAACTGACACGGCGCATAGAGATGGCACGGCGCATTGGGATAAAAAGCCTAAAAAACCATACAATTCTTCCTCCAAAAGCTCCAAAATTGCAAATTCTTCATTCCACAACTAAGTTAACATCTCCATATTACCAATATATGAGTTTCCATCAGTGTTTATGGTGTTTCAATAGGTGAAAAATAAAACCCTACCTCCTTGCACAGTTTCATTGAAAATATTTTTAAGGTTTGCAAAATTGCCATTTTTTGCTGTCTTATTCCACTCTACCACTTTCACTTCCCCTTCACTAAATTTCATTAGTTTCATTTCCCATATCCCTAAATTCATCTACCCCTATCCCATATTCCCATTATCCCATCCTAATTACAAATTTCCCAAAATCCCAAGTTTCCCAAACAGTCTAGTGATTGTCCCTAAAACTCTGTGGTTTCCCAAATTTCAATTAGAAATACTCCAAGCAATTATACACATCTACTCATAAACACTCACCCATGTTCCGCCCCAGGCTGCAGCAGCGAAAACCAAAGACACCTAAACTCCACGATATTCACTCCCCCTCTCGACATGGTGCTGGCAAACATGGAGACGATTCCTCTTATGACGAGATGAAGGAAACACGATTTGTTTCTACAACCAGAACTGTGCACCAAGGAGACCAAAAGCTGTTGGAGAAGGCAAATAAGGAGAAGAACATGCTCAGACATATGAAGAACCATTATTGGGCACGCACACATGTTTGCAAAGCGAGGATCAAGATCTTGAAAGCGAGGCTAAGGAGGGCACTGAAGCGTCGCAAAAGGCATGATAGGCTCAAAATCTTTGTTGAAGCTTATTTGTATGAGCATAGTACTTGATGAGGGACCTTCAGCCCAAATTTCAAGGAATTTGGAAAAAATTTTGTCATTTTTGAATTTTTGGGTCAGAAAACAGATTTTCCTACACGTGCTTATAATTGGCAGCTCTTCAGGGGGAAAAATTTGCATTTCTAGATTTTTTATGAAAATTTATGCATGCTCATGGATTACCTAAGGATTTCATCAAGTTCTGGGTTGCCTAAAGGGTCAAAAACACCCTAAAAATGGCCTTTCTGCCACTTTTTGCACACACAGGAAGAAGTGTTGGAGATTGAAATTTTTGAGGGGAAAATGGAAACCAAATCCAGAAATTCCACTTGTGCTGGAAAGTAGACAGGCAGGGCTTTCCAACGAGCTATCATGAGATCAATTTAGACTTTGGGAAGGGCCTCAAAATCAGCTCGAAACTTGTGCTATGCATAGAGATTTTGGGCGCGACGCATAGAGGATTTTGGCCTATTTTTCACTCAACAGCTCAGAATTTCGCCTAGTTTTGGCCAGTTTCACTTTTTCATGTAACTTTTGATGTAAATTGATGTAATTTCATGACCCTGGTGTAATTTTGGCACATTTTTACTTGTTCTAGAAGATTCATTCACCAAAAGGTGAAATGTGAGTGAATGGATCAGTTTCCTAGCATATAGAGGCAAGTTGTTTTCATTGCCTATTTTTCAGTTCCTAGTTTATATATGGTTGAAATAGCTCCTAGAATGATGAACTAGACCCATAGAGGCATGGGGAGGAGTTATGATTGTCTATATTATGTATTTTCTTAGTAATTTTTAGGGTTGGACACTTGGGATTTCTTAGCACTTCATTGTACATTTCATTTCTGCAATTTTGGCAAAGGAATAGACCAGGGTTTGCAGCACTCTTTGGGATCCTTGTGGCTCTATGTTTTGATGGTGTTTTTCTCTATGTATTTGTAAGTTTTACATTTAATATTCCATATATATGCCATTTCCTTCTCTTTGCTTGAGTCAAACAAATGAGTAACTAAGGTGAAATTCATTAGTTTCTTGGTGCTCTCTACTACGCATAAACTTTTGTTTATTTTTATATGTTTTCCTCATTTTGAAGAGGATCCTTGCACCTTATTTCCCTCTTTAGCTCCTCAACGGTCTTTTTCTATCCATTGTTGAATCTAAAACCTTAAAAACCATTTCCTTCCCCTGCCCCAACTTGATCTGCGAAAATTTGGCCTCATCCTGACCAAAATTTCCCTTGCTTTCAACAAAAAACCCCTAAAAATCATTCCAAGCTCGCTTGATTAATATACCTGGCCTAAGCCTGAAATTAGCACTCATTTCGGTCATCTCGAACCTGTTCGTCATTTTCCTGAGATTGGCTTGGAGAGAGCCTCTCCTATTAGAGTGGGGCTGTACCCGGTGACGGACACCGGTGTTTACTGAATGTGCCTTCCTTCAGCCTAAGGTGGATTTGGGCTATAACATAGTGGCGACCATACTGGGGAAAAAATGGTTTTCTTGTTAGTGTTATTTTTTTTATAAGCTACAGACGGAGCCTGAAGTTAGCCAGGTAGCCTTCGAAACACTCTTGCTTTGCATTAGCAAAAGTAGATAAATGCTGCTTCAGTCAATCTCCGGTCTAGTTTGTAAACGTAACATCTGACTTGCAAATTACCCCAGTATATGTATCAAGTTAGATCTGATGGTTGATGGTGGACAACGATCAGACACCGCAAAGCTGAAATCATTCACCTGGCGATTCTAAATCAGTTTCGAGATCAGATCCAAGGACTCCAATGGAGGATGAACCTGACCAGCAGAAACATGAAAGGACAATATGCAAAGATCATGTATTCAAGTTGGAATTTCATCCAAGACATTTTGTTCTTTGTCATAAATTATTTCTTCTCTTTTCTCGAGAATATCAAGAAGGCTTTGCAAAGTATATTGTATTTGAGAAAATATCCTTGGCCTGCATTTGATTCCTTCCCTTTGAAGATTGTGAATACCAAAGATTTCCATGCTTTTAAGCTTGATCAAGACCTTTCTTCCGAATCTTGTGATGACCATCTTCAAACTGATGAACCTCAAGATACCAAGACTGATTCTGCAGCATTTGTACATAACCCTATACCTTGTAAAATTCCAGATCGATACAAGCCTCTGATTTTACCTCCTATATCCCATGCTTTCCCTAAAAATCATGACCTATATCTACCAAGATTTGACGGTGAACGCGAAAACATCACTGCTGAGAGACATGTTCTGAATTTTGAGTCTTTTCTTGACCTTTTTGAAGTTGATGAAGAGGATGTTAGTATTAGGATTTTTTCTCTTTCTTTTCAAGGCCAAGTGAAGAGTTGGTTCAAAACCTTGCCTGATGCGAGCATCTCATATTTCCAGCAGTTCGTCGAAGTTTTCCTCGATAGGTGGGTGGTCAGACATAACCTTTTCTTGATTATAGAAGAGTATAACCAGCTGAAAAGATTGCCAGGGGAGACAGTACAACAGTTTTCTGCCAGATTTAACCAAGTATATTTTTCAATGCCAGCTGATATAAGACCTTCTCCTAGGTCTGCTCTCTTGCACTACCCGGGTGCCTTTGATCTGGAAATGGATTTTCAGTTGAGAGAAAGGAATCTTGCAACACTTCAAGAGATGCAGAACAGTGCAGTAAATGTAGAGGCTCATTTTTTGATCCGAAGGGCAAGGTTGAAGGAAGAAGAGATGAAAAACATGGATCCGGAGAAATCGATATCTCTAGAGGTAAAGCTTGACATGTTGGTAAGTGCAGTAGAAGAGATGATGCAAAAGATCACCACAAGGAATGAGTATAGCGTTCAAACCCATGGCTCGATGATTGAAGAAAAACAAGTTGCTGATCCAAAACATTTTGTTTCTTATCCCAGTTCTCATAGTGATTGCTTTATAGATCATCTTGAAGAAGAGAGAGCTGTTGATATGACATGTATGCTTGATGATGTGTTTTATACTGATGATTTGCCTCAGTTTGATCAGTATGATGATGATTATGTTCTCCAAACAGAAGCTAATCTTGCAGACAAATCAACAGCTAGTTTGTGGAAGGAGGAAGTTCACTTTCAACAGCTCGAGTACAGTGATCAACCGATGCATATCAGCTATGACAATGATGAGGAAAGTGCAACAAATTTTGAAGTAAGTGAAGGATATTTTCCTTTTTGTTTTGATTTGTTCAGTTCATCAGAGACAACTTCCATGCTATCAGAAATCAATTGTCGACAAGTCTTGATCTGGACCATCTTGAGGGCAATGAAAACCTTGTTCAAGATTTCTCATATTCAGATTTGCAGCACCCAAATTCCATTGATTGTCAAGTTGCAGATGAAGCCATGGAAGTTGGCACATATGATCAAATGATACAAGATGATTCCGTACCTTTCTGTTTTGAATCATTTCAGTTTTTGAAGGGTAAATTGCATAGTAAATCTTCAAATGAGCAGCTTGTAGAAAATCATGTAATCTCATCAGAAACAATAGAAAATGGGTTGCAACAGTCTTTTCAAGTTTTTCACGATCCAATAACTGATGTGTTGGATGATGTTTGCAGTCAAAGTCCTTCTCCATTGACTATATGTAAGCTTGAAACGTGTGCTAATATAAACTTGATCCGACAGCCAGTCTCTTTGTCATTTTTAACAGGAGTCTCGTCACAAAGCCCAAAAAAAAGTTTGCATTCATGGTATGAGGAGAAGAGAAGTAATCCATTAGATCAACTAAGTCCCAGTGTGCATGAAATTCAAGATCCTTATGCAGTTTTTTTGGAGTCGGATAGAGAATCCATAGTATTCAACAGATCTGTTCACAAGTTTTCATGGGAGTTGCCTTTCAGTAGTTCTCTCTTGTTGTTCATAAGCGAGCACTTGCGGAGAAATCAAACAGCAGCCATAATTCTAACATGGTTGCACTGGTTGTTTCATTTCACTTGATCAGGTGATGAATGGAACAATTAGAGTAGGTTGTATTGAATAAGCTCTACTTTCAGCATCTTTTCCAGTTTTTCAGTTGTGTTTAAGTATCGAGTCGGTTTTTAGTTGAGTGAGAGTTAGTTTGTGTCATCAAGTCATCAGTTTTCAGTCATGCATTTCAGCTTGAGTTTTTGATTCCATTGCCCAATGGATGAAGGCACTGTCTGCTTTCCAAAGATCTGTAGTTCTTGGCACCTCCATGGAGCTACCATCCCCATTGGAGCCAATGTTAGTGTCAGCCTTTGCAGCCTTCCTCCAGTGATCAAACATGCTCTTACAAAGTGATTTTAAGATGTCAAGGTCAAATTTTGTCGTTTCAGTGAGTATTCAAGTAAAATTTGGTCACTAGGTATTAGGTCTAGGGTTTGTTTTCACTCTTTTCAAAGTTGTCCAAATGTCGGTCCATGTCACCATTCAGCTGAGTGTACCATCATTCAGAGGGTTTTCATCATCATGTCAAGTTCCAATGGGTCATTTTACACCTTGTTCATGCTTCAGTTGTGCCTAGGTAAGGTTCATTTCCCTCTCCTAGGGTTTTGAAGGTAATTTCTCTTGGATGGTCAACTCATCATCAAAAATTGTATCCTGATGTTCATACACCTTCCCCTATCCTTAATGTACCTTATTAAACACTTCCCATCACTGAGATCCCCCAAATTCCTCTTTTTTGCACAAACCCTAATTTCTTGCTACAACTTGGCAATTTTCTAGGCTAGGCCTGTGTTTTTCCCTTTTGGACCCCTTCCCCTCACTCAATATCTAAAATTCCACTTTCAAATACTTCCTAATATCCCTCCCTACTTCCAAAAATTTTCTCAAGAATTTAGAAGCCCCTTATCCCCTTCATTTCGCTTCATTTCGACAAATCCCTTGTTCCACACATTGGGATAGGTTTCACTCAAATGATGTTTCAGAGCAATAAAATATGAATTTTGGAACACTGAGAGAGGTTTTTGTCCAAAATAGGCCAAGGAAGGAAAACCTCCTTAAAATTTTACACAGGTGTCATGGTTTTAGAGAAATGTCAAAAATACCGTTGCCTCAGGAGAATTGATGCACCTTTGAAGTGACCTTGGGAAAATCAAGATTTCTCCTAGCTTGGTTGGCCAAATGACTTGGTTGATGAGTAAAATAATAACTAGAAACAAATATATTTCCAATGAGCTATCATGAGCTCAATTTGGAGTTGAGGAAGACCTTCAAAAGTTGACTGCAACAACACTCTGCCTTGAGGCAGCCTCATTCTGCTCATTTTGACCAGTCTTGGGAGATTTGATTTTTTACAGGGTAAATGAACTCCAAATTGACAAATTCCAGTTGGGTTGGAAAGTAGACTCACTAATATTTCCAACGAGCTATCCTGTACCCAATTTGGACACCGGGAAGGTCTCTAAAAGTCTCCTTCAAGATGGCGCAGCGCATAGAGATGGCGCGACGCATTGGGCAGCCCTCTGCAGTGTAAAAAATGAACTGGCGCGGCACATTGGGCTAAAAAGCCTAAAAAACCATTCAATTATTCCTCCAAAAGCTCCAAAATTGAAAATTATTCATTCCACAACTAATTTAACATCTCCATATTACCAATATATGAGTTTCCATCAGTGTTTATGGTGTTTCAATAGGTGAAAAATAAAACCCTAGCTCCTTGCACAGTTTCATTGAAAATCTTCCTAAGGTTTGCAAAATTTCCATTTTTTGCTGTCTTATTCCCCTCTACCAATTTCACATCCAATTCACTACATTTCATTAGTTTCATTTCCCATATCCCTAAATTCATCTACCCCTCTCCCATATTCCCATTATCCCATCCTAATTACAAATTTCCCAAACCCCAAATGCTATCCCAAAAACCTAGTGATTGCCCCTAAAACTCTTTAGTTTCCCAAATTTAAATTAGAAATACTCCAAACATTCCCCTTACCCTCTCCCTCCATAACCCCTCACATATTTCCATACATTTGGCAACGAAAACCAAAGACACCAAAACTCCTGATATTCATCTAAGGCAACATAGACTTTGGCAAACATGGAGACAGATTCCTCTTATGACCGAGATGAAGGAAACAAAGTGACTCTAAAACCGAATTTCATGCACCAAGGAGACCAAAATCTGTTGGATAAATCTAACAAAGAGAAGAATATGCTCCGACACATGAAGAACCATTATTGGGCACGCACACATGTTTGCAAAGCGAGAATCAAGATCTTGAAAGCGAGGCTAAGGAGGGCATCGAGGAGGCGTGAAAAGACATGATATTGGCCGAAGCTTCCTTGGCTGAGAATAGTACTTGATGAGGGACCTTCAGTCCCAATTTCAAGGAATTTGGAGAAAATTTTGTCATTTTTGAATTTTTTGGTCACAAAACAGGTTTTTCTGCCCGACGCGTAGCGCCACCTTGCGCGCGCTTATGATTGGGAAATATTCTGGAGGAAAAATTGATATTTCTGGATTTTTTATGAAAATTTATGCATGCTCAGGAATGGCCTAAGGATTTCATCAAGTTTTGGGTTTCCTAAAGGGTCAAAAACACCCTAAAAATGGCCTTTCTGCCACTTTTTGCACCCACAGGAAGCAGTGTTGGGAGATTGAAGTTTTGGAGGGGAAAATGACATCCAAATACAGAAATTCCACTTGGGTTGGAAAGTAGACAGGCATGGATTTCCAACGAGCTATCATGATCTCAATTTTTACTTCGGGAAGTGCCTCAAAATCAGCTCCAAAGTTGTGCTACGCATAGAGATTTTGGGCGCGGCGCATAGAGGATTTTGGCCTATTTTTCACTCAGCAGCTCAAAATTTCGCCTAGTTTTGGCCAGTTTCACTTTTTCATGTAACTCTTGATGTACTTTGATGTAATTTCATATCCATGATGTAATTTTGGCACATTTTTAGTTGTTCTAGAAGATTCATTCACCAAAAGGTGAAATGTGAGTGAATGGATCAGTTTCCTAGCATATAGAGGCAAGTTGTTTTCATTGCCTATTTTTCAGTTCCTAGTTTAGATATGGTTGAAACAACTCCTAGAATGATGAGCTCGACCCCTAGAGGCATGGGGAGGAGTTAGGCTTGTCTATATTATGTATTTTCTCAGACATTTTCAGGGTTGGACACTTGGGAATAGTTTGGCACCTCATTGTATATTCATTTCAGCTTTTTGGCAAAGGAAAGACCAGAGTTTTGCAGCACTTGTTGGGATCCTTGTGGCTCTGAGTTTTGATGATGTTTTTCTCCATGTATCTTTAAGTTTCATTAATGTTATATGTATGTCATTTCCCTTCTCTTTGCTTCTGAATTAAACAAATGAGTAACTAAGGTAGAATTCATTAGTTTGTTGGTGCTCTGCCTTAAAATTTTGTTTAGTTTTATATGTTTTCCTCCGTTTGAAGAGGATCCTTGCACCTTCTTGCCCTCTTCAGCTCCTCAGTAGTCTTTTCTATCCATTCATTGAATCTAAGACATCAAAGCCATTTCCTTCCCTGCCCCAACTTGAACTCTGCAAGAAGTTGGCCTCATCCCCAAGCCCAAAATTGCCTTTCCCTTTTTTCCAACAAAAAACCCCTAAAAATCATTCCAAACTCCTTGATTAATATACCTAGCCTAAAATTGGAACTCATTTCAGTCATCTCAAGGCTTATTGATACATTTTTACTGAGATTGACCCGGAGAGAGCCCTCTCCTGTTCTGGTAGGGCTAGCTACCAGACTGAGCGTGGTTTGGTGTTACCCTGAATCCCACCTTCCTTCAGCCTAAGGTGGATTTGGGCTATAACAAGAACCATATCACACTTATTTAGCTTATTTTTCCATTGCATGCAGCTATTTGTTTGGTAAATTTCCTGAGGAGATGGACCATAGTCTTTGAGAGGACATTCGTGATACTTGTGCCCAATTTTATGGCAGCAAAAACATTTGATTGTATTTTGAATGGATTATGTATACGATTGAATCCACCACTATTCTTAATCCCCCTTGAGTTTCCATACACCAGTCTCTGTATATGTGTTCTGCACTCCCTGGCTTTACGACCAAACCCTTTACAATAAAAATAATACCCATGGAAGTAGTATCTATCTCTGGCAGAGAGAGTTGTTTGAGGCAATCTTTTCGTTTGTTGCATCTTTTGCTGGTTGGACTAAATTTTCTTTGTCTTACAGTATGCTGCAATATGTCCAGGTTTGTGGCAGGCGAAGCAAGTGATACTTCTCACAGGAGGAAGGAACCTCCTTTGATATCTTCCGAATTTGTTCAATTCATCCTTAGGAGCGCATGAGTCTTTTGCAGTTGACTGTTTCTTTGTTTATTTCTTTGTCATTTGAGGTTGCTGCTTGTTTCTGATTGTTTTGTTATATATCATGGTCTTGTTGGATTCTAATTCTGTGGATTCCCTTTTTTCTGCTTCATTATCCTTTACAACTTTTACAAAAATGATATTCTTGTTATCTTCTGCCTTTGATTTGTTGGTTTCTCCTTCATATCCTATCCCAACCTTTATATGAGGAGATATTTGAGAATTAAGAATTTTGTCCAAATGACCAGAGCTTTTCATTTGAGAAATATTCATAGTTAATTCAATTTGGACGTTTTCTATTTTCTTCCTCTAGCTTACCACTTCCTCTTCCAGCTTTTCTCACTCTTGATTTTTCTCCTTTATTTCTCTTTTCAGAATATCATCTATTTTCCTTGATTCTTCTAGTTCAATATTGAATTTAATAAAATCTTCTGAATTTGGTTCTGTCTTTGCATATTTTAGAAGAATATATTTTTGTTTCTTACTCTTAAGTTTAATTTTGCTTATTTCCTCCAGGGCACTAATTAGCTCCTCCTCAAGATCTATCTCACCTTCGTCTTCAAATTCCAGGAGATCTTCCTCAAGCTATTCCTTATCCATAAAAATTAATTTTGATGTTTCTTCTTCATTGGGGGATTCATCTGAGCTCTCAAATGTACTGCTGGATTGTTGAACATAGAAATATCTTCAATTAAATCTGTTCCCTTTCGGCTTGTTGCTGAAATTGGTTTTCTCTTTCCCTCTTGACTGATTCTCAATTTTATTATGAGGACATTTAGATGCATAGTGCCCCACTCGTCCACAGTTAAAGCACTTAAATGGAAGTTTACCTTTATACTTACCTATGCATTTCTCCAATATTCTAACAAATTTGGCCTCTTCTTCATCAGAGCAGGAGCATGTACCTTCATTCTCTTCTCTGCACTTATCTTCCTTAAAGGCTGCCTCCCTCACATTTGACTTTCCCTTTGGAAGTATCATCTCACAGGCTGTCAAGTTTCCAAGCAGTTGGTTCATGGTCAATGTTTCCCAGTTTGTTGTTTCTTCTATGGCAGAAAAATTAGGGTTAAACGTGGATGGTAAAGATCTCAATATCTTTTGTACAATTACACATTCTTTAATGGTTTCTCCTAGCGCTTTCATGTTATTCACAACTTCTGCAACCTTTAAGAAGAAACTGGCTACCTCTTCATCTTCATTCATTTTTACATTTTCAAACTGAGCCCTATAGGTTTGCAGTTTGGCCATCTTCACCTTTTTATCTCCCTAATGGATAGTTTCTAATGTATCCTATATTTATTTGGCATTCATACTGTGCATTGCTTTGATGAATTCTGACTCACGCAGACCACTCAAAAGTTCATTCATGGATTTTTCATTGAATATGAAATTTTGTTTGGCATATTTTTCTATGTCAGTATCCTTTGGAGCATATCCTTCTTCCACAACAGCCCAAAATTCTATTCCCAGAGACATTATGTATGTACCCATTATTATTTTCCAGAAAGCATAGTTTGTGCCAGTAAAAATTGGGGCTTTATTTGTTGAGCATCCTTCTAGGCTAGCCATCTTGGGGACCTAAGATCTCCTTCCAGTTGTTAAACTGATACAGAAGGAACTGGCTCTGATACCAATTTTTGAACCCTTAGTTAAACTGAGAGGGCGGGGGGTGAATCAGTTTAATACATTTATGCACTTTTAAAATTTCTTTTAAAACTTATTTACACCTTCATTTCATGATCAACTTAATGTATAATGAAACAACAATCTTAATATGTGAGTAGCAAGTATTAAGAATATTAAATACAGAACATCAACACAGAATCATCATGAATATAGAAAACATATATAAGTGGAAACCCATAAGGGAGATAACCACATCTTATTATTGTTGTGATGCAAAGGAAAGATCCAAATCCCTCTCACCACTGATTTTTTGTAGGCTCCAACCTACAGGAGGAAAATACCTCAAATTATGAAAGCTACAACTTACAAGGACGCTCCAACTCCCATCTATTTTCTACAGGCTACAACCCACAGGAGGTTCCTACCTTAACCAGCTACAACTGGACATCTATCAAGCTACAAATTGATATGGAAGCACCAACTTCCTCACACTACAATAAAATCATATGCTGATTTACCTGGATATCGACTGTGTTTTACTCCTTCACTACTGCCCTTCAAGCCTTTAATTTTGCTTCATATTAGCTCTGGATCTTCACAGCTTATCTATCTGCTCCTTCTTATTCTTCCACTCTCTAATCTTCTTATGCACATTACAATAGCATCATTTATAGAGATTACTTCATGGTTGTTTGTATTCTATATGGGAATATGAAGTGAACACGCATGATTCTTGCCTTCCACCCATTCATTTCCTCAATCAGAATATTCAGGATGTTACAACACTAAATTCACTCATTTCAGTATTAAATTGGAGTTTTGATTTTCCTACGAAGACTTTCCTTTGAATAAAAAACAATATAAAATAATTAATACATTTACAATTACAGTAATATTCCAATTCAACCCTTTCAGCTTCTTAGCTTTGATGCGCGTTTGTCCTCTTTTTCTTGCTGTCCTTTTGTCTTTTCTATTTCTACAGTTATATTTCAGCCGTGTTGCATAATTTCCCTTTTTTCCTGACTCGACTCATGCTGTTGCACTATTTTGCAAGAGTTCCGAGTCCTTTTGCTTACCTGAGCCTTTTCTTGCTGTGTTTAGACTTATCTTTTGTTACCTGAGTCTTTTCTTCCGCGTTTATCCTTTTCGTTTGAATCACTGCCACAACACTGTTCTGCATGAGCTCCTGGTCCTTTGTTATGCGTTCAGGTATTTTCTTTGTGACCTGTGGGGTATGGCCCACATAAACTCCCTTTTAACACGCGGATTACAATTATCAAGTTTTATCAACATACATACGTTTTAGCAATCAAACAACACATATTAACAAACATACTAAGAAATAAAAAATGTATACTTTATAAGATGGCACATATAACAAGACGCACATATACGCAGAACAGGAGTTTTCGGGTCCCACAATCCTAGAACCAATCACAACACATCGCAAATACTTGCTCGCAACTTTTAACGTTTAGAACATAACCATATCTCTTATGTTGTGCGATATGTGATTGCATCGCATCGCATCCAACTTCACTTACCGTGCAAACCTTAAGCACAAAAACATAAACTCTGCGATGTGAGCTAATGCACAGTGCCAACACGTGGCTCCTCCCTTTCACTACATTGCAACTTTCTAACCTTACTGCATCGCAAAAAAATTTACATTCCTTAGCGTTATTTACAATGTGTGGGCTCGCGATTCGCCATCCATCTTTGATCTACCTCCAGATCTAATGGTCCTCATCTGATCGCACTTCACACTTCATAAGATTGACTTTGTGGTTATACTATATTTCTTGCGATCTGCGAAATTTCGTCGTGCCAACATGTGTCTTCTCCACTTCGCATTGCAAATACTTTAACTTGTGAAGTCTTAAACATAAAAATTATACCCTGCGATGTGCACTTTTCAGATTTAATCTCATCCGTTCATCTCTCGTATTCACTTCTGCGATCTAATCCTAACCATCCGCTCATCCTTCATGCTGCTCTTCTTCATCTCTTCCTCCCGCTTTGATCTCTATCGTTAAACCTTAAAACTTCGTTTCTGTGATTCGATCTTCACCTTCCTATTACCTCCCTTGGAATTATTCCAAGTGTTTCCTGCCCTAGTCTATTTTCCTTCTTCCTACGACCACCGCTACTCTTCATCACTGCGATCCTTCCTGAGCTTTATTCTGTTTCTAAAACGCGCTTATCTCTCCTGAGATTATTCTTATATTCGTTATTAACTTCGACTTGGGATTATTACACTTGTTGCATGCCTTTTCTACCTTTTCTGCTTCTACGAATCTCTCCTGAGCTTGTTCTTCTGGTTATTCATGTAAACATTTCACCATCTCGAGCTTTCATTTGCTGCCTTTGCTGCCTCTGATTCTTTGCTTCTTTGATGCCTCTGCTTCTTTGCTGCCTCTGCCTCTGCTTCTTTGTGCATTGTTTCCTAATCTTATCCTTTGCTCCTTTACCATCAATGAAAATATTTCCAACACTTCAGTCAATGGAGGCTCATACAAACTCAAGTTCTCAACATTAACAACAGAGTAAATTTGCATGTATGGAGGCAAATATAACTTGAAGGCATTTTCACCAATCTTTTCCAAAATTATGAAAGGACCATAATGGATTGGTTTCAGTTTTTACCTTCCCCTTGAAGCCTCTCTTTGCTAATGTGAAGCCAAAATTTGTCACCAACTTGGAACTTCTTGATGTACACGATGCTTGTCATGCCTTGCTTTGTACTTTCTTTGGCTCTTTTCAAGCTAATCTTGAATTGTTTGATGTATCAATTGGATTTGTTCTATGAACTTATTGGATTTGTATATGTCGCTATGGTCATCAATAGAAACATCCTTCCCAAAAATGAAATCCAATGGCGATCTAGGCAAGTATCCAAGACATGCCTCAAATGGTGATGTTTGTGTAGAGGAGTGTTTTGCACGGTTGTAAGCATGCTAAATGTAGTGCAAGTTTTCATCCCACAGCTTAGGATGCTTGCTGTAGTATCCTTGAAGAAGATGTATCACTGTTTGATTGACCACCTTGGTTTGACCATCTATTCGTGGATGAAAGGTTGTACTCTTATTCAACTTGGTATCCATTAAGTCATACCAAATTGACCAAAAATTCCCAACAAATCAAGAATCTCGATCACTATCAATGGATGTGAGAAATACAAAATGAACCCAAACATATTTTGAAGATGTGACACTGTGTTTCTTACACCAAAATGTTCAGCAATAATATAAGTGTGTGCTTCCCTTATGAAATTCACTCTCTCCCCCTTTCTTATATCTAATGACCAAGTGGAATTTTTGTAAGAAACCCATCCATCGAAAGTGCCTTTATTGTTGCAAATTATTTTGTGATTGCAAGTATTGAAATGGTTGGTGGTTGGTGTGTATGATGGTTTCCTTTCCCATCAAGTAGTGTTTCCACTTTTTCACACTTTGAACCAACACATAAATCTCCTTGTCATAAATAGGATAGTTAATCATTGCACTATTGAAAGTTTCTAAATGAAATGAAATTGGCTTACCATGTTGCATAAGGACTGTGCCCATGGCGTAGTCGCTTGCATCAGTTTGAATCTCAAAGGGTTGTCTCAAGTCCAACAGTGCAAGTACTGGGGCTGACCTGATCTTTGCTTTCAAAGCATCGAATAATTTTTGCTACTTGCCTCCCCACTAGAAGAACTTTTCACACTAGTCAATGCATGAAATGGAGCTACGATAGAAGAGAAGTTAGCAATAAACTTCCTCAAATATTGGGCTGATCCCAAAAAAATTCTTACCTCAGTGACTGTCTTGGGAGTTGGCCAATTCACAATGACCTCAACCTTAGAGGGGTCTATCTTCAACTCACCTTCTCCAACAATATGCCCCAATTACACCAAGAATTTTGACCAAACTCACATTTTCACATATTCAAACACAATTGTTCTTTCCTTAAGACATCAAGTACTTTTATTGCATGCATGGCACGTTCATCAAGTGATTTTCTGAAAATTAAGATATCATCTAAGTAGACAATGAAAAACTCATCAAGAAATTTCCTCAACACATCATTCATCAAACACATGAAGGTAGAAGGAGCATTACATAAACCAAAAGGCACAACAAGCCATTAAAACAAACCTTGCTTTGTCTTGATGTCACCTTCAACAATTCTAATTTGATTGTAACCAATCCTTAAGTCCAAATTAGTAAAATAGTTTTCATATTTCAATTGATTAAGTAAATCATCTATTCTAGGGAGTGGATAACGGTTCTTTACCGTAATTTTTTTCAATGCACGAAAATCCACACACATGCACCATGTTCCATCCTTCTTTGGCACCAACACAATAGGTAACCTGCATGGCGAAGTGCATGGTTGGATGATCCCTTTTTCCAACAACTCTTGAATTTTATTTTTGATTTCAACACTCTCCATCACTGACATCCTATACATGCCAATGTTAGGAAGAGGAAAATCTTGTTGCAACTTTATTTCATGTTAGATTCCCCTCTTGGGAGGTAACCCCTTTGGCTCCTGAAACATCTCATTATTTTGATTAACCACCTCAATCAAATCAGATTTCAACTTTGGATCACAACCTTGAAATGCTTCATAATTGACATCATTCTTTGGTTTAATCATAAGAAGCACAAAATTTTTACTTGAATTCACTAGTCTTTTCATTTACCCTGCATTAACTAATGAAAGATTTAGTTTCTTGCAATGAGCTCTCAAAATATACTCCACACTATTTTTGAACAAGTGGTACTTGTTTTCATGGCGATAGAAGATGGATTTTCTATCATAGAGGCAAGGACTTCCCAAAACAATTCCTGAAATATCAAGCAGTACAACATCTAATTCAACTTCGTTAATGAAGTTTGTTGTGATTTAAAACAGAAGAATACACTTTCTTGTAACCTATAAATTTGTGTTCTTGCATACCCAACCCAATGGATATGGTTTGTGATGAGGAATGGTTTTAAGATTAAGTTTCTTAACTAAGTCTTCAAATATGAAATTGGCTTGAGACCCACTATCAAATAGTGTGTTGATTTTTGTATGTTTTGAAATAACCCTCACATGAAATAATTCAATCCTTGTTTCTTCATTTAGAGTGCTAGTGTGACAATTTTATGAAATAGTGCTAGCAATGGATTCTTTTCCCTTCATGCCCATGGCTGTAATTTTAGTTTAATCACTCAATTCAGATCCCAAATCCCATTGAGTGGTTGCAACTTTTTTTTTGTTTTCCCTTGTTGTTGAATTTCTTGGGCCTATCTTTGGATGAAGCTTCCAATAGTGGTCTTCATCATGACCCTCTTTGGAAAAATGTTTGCATGTCATTTTTTCTCCTTCCTTTTTAACGGGTGAATTTTTCTTTCCATTTCCTTTGAAATACTTTCCTTTCTCTTCACCCTTAAATGGATTTTTTTTACCCTATTCCGGAATGTTTTTCCCTCTTGTCCCAAGGTGAGTGGCTTGCACAAAAATCTCATCTATACTAGTGAGATTGAGCATAAGGATAGCATGCCTTAGGTAGCTATGTAAACCCCCTATATACTTCAGCAACGTGTCTTGTGAATGTAAATCAACACCTAACATAATAGCTCTTTTTCTAAATTCTTGGGTGTAATATTTTACACTTTGACCTTTAAGTTGTCTAAAGTTCTGCTAATTCATGATGGATTTTTTCATATATGCTAGAGGGTAAAATTGTATTTTAATTGAAGCAATGAAATTATACCAAGAGGGTGAGATCTTACCATGTTTTTTAATCTCATATTGTGTCTTGGCTTCCCACCATACTAGTGCTGCACCCTCCAGTCTCAAGGAAGCTAGCTGAATCTTTGTATCATCATCTTGAAGGTTTTGAATTCTGCAATATACCTCAAATTGACGAACTCAATTTTCAAGCTTCTCTTCATTCACTTCACCATTATACATAGGAAATTCAAATTTAATAACAAGTTTTAACAAGGGTTTTTCACCAATTCCTTTTGAGGTAGGTTAATGAGTATGAGTAAGGGTTGTAGTAGTGGAAGAGGATGAAGATAAAGGTGAATATGGTGGTGAAGATGATGGTGGATTATCAAAATTTCCATGGCCTCCTCCTCCTGGAGAACCCTATCCTCTTGGAGTCCTGGAGCTTTCACCCTGCAACCTTGTGTTGCTCTCTTCATAGAGGACCTTCACCATCTCTGTCATGTCAAAGAAAGCCTTCCTAAAATCCTTCTCATCCTCTGACATGTTATCATTTCATCCTCCATGAGACATGCTTACTGAAGCTTCTACTGCAATTGGAGGCGAATCTTGTGGTGGGGATTGTGGAAAATATGCCCTCCTTCTCCTTGCTCCAACTAGAGAACCTGCACCTACAATCTTTCCTTCTGCTTTCTTGAGCTTCAACCTTGTAAGCATTTAAAAACTTGTAAAACAATTAAATCCTCCTTGCACAAGTAAACCTCATGCTTTGATACCAACTTGATCTAAATAGGAATATTAGTGTTTGCTGTGCTAAGTTCTGATTCAGAATATAAAAAAAGTGCTTAAGAATTATGAGGTAAATTGCAAGTTTTTCATGAGTTTTTACATGTTTTTATGTGAATTTCTTGAGCAAATTAACATAAAAAAAACACTAAAAAAAACATCTAATAGACATGAACATCACCATAAATAGTAACACAACAACACATGATGAAGGATTTCACCCTGCCTAGGCTACATCTCCTTGGTCTAGCTTCCAATGGGTTAGCCCTCTTCTATTATGCTCAAAAGCGTGATGCCATATGTTTATAATGCTCAAAAACTCTGAAATCTGTTCCATCAGCTCCAGAATGCCCAAAAATAACTGTGTAGCCTCTTTCTGCATCGAATTTGGTCAAAAACTGAGTAATTTATGACTTCCCCAAGTTTTTACACTATTCGCTCCACATTTTCCACAAAATCTAGCACCATCCTACAAATCCACTGAGAATTCAGTTAACTGAGCGTCGATTTCGCCAAAAACCGGGAGAAATTTTCGGAGCGATTAAATGCCTAATGATGCCTTAAATCTGATTAATTAACCATAACACATATGGTTGAACAATTTTTTTTAAAATTTTTAAATTTTTTATTTATTTTATTTTATATTTTATTTACTATATATATATATATATATTAAATAAAACCCACATGGTTTTGTTTCTAACTGTCGATGGTTAACTAGAATGGTGAACACATGGGCACGGTTTTTGCAGGCGGTTAGCCAACTGATAGTTTGGGCGGTGGTCTTAGATGAGTCACATGTCGTCAGTGTTAACATTGCAGTTATAGTTATGGGGGGCGTGGGGATATCCTCTCACAAATTGATCAGAATTTGGATCAGGGGCAAAAATTAGCTTTAAAATGAAAGTGCTCAGAATTTCACCAAACCAGATTCAAAGCAACTGACCCATCACCAGGAATCCAACACAACTCGTTTCGTTGAAAACCAAGTTCGGATGAAGGATTTACGGTCTGCTGATCACCATTTAGAATAGACAAATTTTTAAAAAAATTGCAGATCAAGTATAGTTGATGACATGGTAGTCGATTTAGCATGCAAAGAATCTTCTTCAGTTTTTAATCCAATGGGACTGTGACAAGTGTCATTGTTGGATTCGCCTGTTTGGTTTGTGAAGGTAAAAATCGTCCAATGTCCTCCAAAGTTGAATGTGGGTTCATGATTATTATGTGTTGGAAATTAATATTTTTAATATATTAAAGTTGGATTAATATATATATATATATATATATATATATATATATATATATATATATATATATATATATATATATATATATATATATATATATATATATATATATATATATATATATATAATTAATATTTATATGGTTTATACAAAAAAAAATCATTTTTTATATTAAGCTATATATATATATATATATAATTAAATTCAAAAATTTATATATTAATAATATTTTAATTCCACATTACAATTCAAACCTAAAAAACACTCAACATTTATTTCAAAAAATGACATATTATATAAACTATGTGTTATAGTTTAATGCAAAATCTGGTGGAGTTTAATACATTTAATTCCAAACATGGTGGCAAGTGCATTTCAAATAACATTTTAAAGGTTTGAATGCAAATTTCGTTGGAGAGAAAAAAAGTGCATGTGGAGGGGCGAGGTCAGGGTTCGACCCTGTGACCTCCCCCATGCAACTAAAACCCTTCTACTTACACGCCAAAGCCTCATTCCTTTAATTTGAAGGCATACAACTTATATTTATGTAGTGCGGATTTAAAGGGAAGAGAAGAGGAGTGGGCCAACCCTCCTCCTCATAGAACCACGCACCATATGACCCAGTGTTGAGAGCCCAACACTAAGTGCGAATTAGTGCAGTTAAGCATGATTATCCACTAATTAATATTTAGTTAAATATGGAAATTTTTTTTTAGGAATATCCAAATCCAATGCCACTTCCAAATTTGTCGGAGCTAACTGTTGTTTGCCAGATTTAGTGGAGGTTTTCTAGGCTAGAGTTGAAGAGGCCATATCTTGGTCAATTTTGGACCAATGTTTGCTCAAAGATAGTCATTATTAGTAGATTGGAATGATATGAATCCATTGGAATATCTTGCAGAGGAAATAGAGCTCATCTATAGGTTCTTTTGGCACGTTGAATAATTTTGAAGCCTAGGGCCACCAGGAGAGAAGGCCATGCCCAAATCAGCTGAAGGTCAATTTTAGTGATTGAATAGTCAAATTTTGATGTATTTGATGCTATAAAAACAATGGTATAGTTTATAGAGGCTTTGGAGCACATATGAAGGTGATTTTGTCACATTGGAGATTAAACAAGCCCATGGCCACTAGGGTTGGAGGTCAAGCCTAGAGGAGATGGTAACCAAATTCAAAGATTGGATAGTCATTTTTGGGGTATTTGAGTGTTCTCAAGCCAATGGAATAGTAATAAAAACCATTGGAGCAATATTGGTTCTTGAAATTAGAAATTTTACTCATAATCCCAAGAGGGCCTAGCTAGTTAAAGCAGGTCCATGGAGGTGTAGCCCAGGAGGGGTGAACCCCATCATCATCCATTGTGTTATGTGATTGTTGTGAGTTATGTTTATGCATTTAATTTGTTGTAAATGAGTTTTTAATTGTTAATTAACTCATAATTTGATCATCAAAGACACATGAAACTACACACATAAACCCCTTCACAAATGGTTAATTGAGCCGATCCTTAAAAAAATTTTTAATACTGATGAGGGAGCTTGCATATAAATAACAAGTTTGACCATATTCAGATCACGTTGGTATCAAAGAGAAATTTTAGGTCATTTTAGCCAAGGATAGCTAATTCTTCTATAGCTATTGGTTGTTGAATTTGTGCAAGGAGAATTTAACAGTTTGACAAATTTATGTGTGAAGGAGAAGGACAAGATTGAGACTTCAGATTCTAAAATCACAAAAAATAAGCTTTGTTTTCATTGCATGTGTGATGGCAGCTTCATTAAGTGATGCTTCTAGTCTATATTCCTTACAAAAACCCTTTAATAAAGTGATGTTGCAGAAACTCTACATCATGATTGATAGGATGCAAGAGAAGTATGAAGATAAGAGGGAGAGCGTTAAACTTCAAGAGTAGTTGATTGCCATGAAGGAGGAGAAGCAAGAGCTTCTTGAAAAGATGCATGAGATGGAGACTAAACTCCATATTGAAAATGAGAAACTAGCAAGGATGCATGAGATGGTGATTCATCTCCATGATGTCAAGGAAGCCTTAGCCAAGCATGTGCTCGAAAAAGAGGTATGCAATTCAAGTTTATCTTCAATTTCCTCTCAATATGAATGTGTAGGTTCTTTTGAAAGAGACACTAGAGGAATAGGGTCCAAATTATTGATGAATATGGGCTATGAAGGTATAGGATTGGAAAAACATGCACAAGGCATAGTTGAGCCAATTATTGTTGAGAAAAGGCCTAAGTATTTGGGTCTTGGTTATGGACAACATGATGGAGAAAGCTATAAAGCCAAAGAGGCACATGAAGGTGTTCCAAGAAGGAATTTCATTTCATGTTCATTACCTCAAGCTTGTGAAGATTGTGTTCATGAGGAAAGCAAAAGTTTTACACCCACTTTTCAAGAAGGTGCTCATAAGCATGTAGCTAATGATAATGGCGAAGAAGAGGATGTTGAAAGCTCTATAGTCATTGAATGCATTGTTGGTATTCTGAAGAGAGCCACTACCTCATAAAATTCACTTCCTCAAGAAGGAGACAAAGGTGAATGTTAAAGGTATAAATATGCTTTTAATCAAGTTTCTTTTGATTATTATAAACAAGGAAAATTCTCACATAAGATTTGGAGAAATTTTGCAAGTTCCTTTTGCGGTTTGGATAAACATACTATTTTAAGGTGTTGGAAGAAGATAGCCATGCAAAGGAAACTTTTAAATCAAAGGAGGCAGAAATCCAAAGACAAAGCAAGTCATGCTAAAAATAAGAGGCAATTTTTTTTCACTCATTGCCATAAGCAAGGTCATCTTGTAGACAAGTGTTGGACTTTGTATCTAGCAAGTCATCCATGACATTTGAAGAAGGTGGAGAAAGAGAATGGCAATAATGGAAAAGAAGATTCCATAATTGATGTGGGTCATGATGATTCACTTCATGATGAAGTGTAGCTGAAAGAAGCGCCAATGAAATGGTTTGTTCTTTTACATTGCATGTTGCATGTTTACACCAAGAAGGTGATTGAAAGCAGAGTATGTTGACTCACTTTATTGCAGGAAATTTTGTTCATTTCAGCTTTAGTACATGTACATATGAATGGGATTCTTGTACTTATGACTGTACTTGTGAGAGAGTTGAATAATTGTATACATGCATGAGAGTTTGTGTGTATGAACAATGAAATTTTGATAGTTTCATTGTGTTTGAACATTCATGAGTAATTGACTTGTGTTGGTCGATTGCTTTGTTTAACATGCATTTTGTCAACTTGAGAGTGTTGATCATTTACACATGCATGAGTGTCAACATGTGTTGATCGACTGTGTGTTGCATGCATGTCATATCGACTTGGAAGAGTTGATTTTGTCTCCAAAGGCAGAAAGGACATGTTGACGAAGTGTTTCATGATGTGAGATTATTATTTTTTTGGGAAAAGAATCATCAAATTATTTCACATGCTTATGCTTGGCTTGAGAGACAATTGTTTGAAGAGGCATGTTTTTGTCGACTTGTGTCTGGTTGATGAATATTGACATCGATATGTGAGAGTACATGGTGATGTTCACGTGATGTGAAATTTGTTTCTTTGAAGGAGAAAGAAGATATATCATCAAGTTGTTTCTTGCATGATGTGTTTGTTGTGACAAGATGTCAAAGAAAGTTTGCAGCCATTGTAGACCATGTTATGTGTTGACTCCAATAATAGAATGAGATGGCGAATGCATTCTTCCAAATGTGGAATTTAGAACCATGGAGGTAAAATAATGGTCATTTATTTTATTATTTTTATTGATGTTGAAGCTATTTGTTGTAGTTAACTCATTGTGCAAAGGAGGAACATGATTCTCAGTGGGAAGGCACTGAGGAATCAATTTGGTACAACAAAATTATTATATCAGCAAGAAGCCAGCAAATGTTGGATTGGGTCATCAACAAAAGGAGAACAGTGGTTGAAGAGCCAAGCCATTTACAAGGCAAGGCAAGGCATGTTAGTGAACCAAAGAGGTTGTCAAAGTGATTTCTCCAAGTAGAATCAAGATGATAGAACTTGGGAAATTCAAGAGTGTTCAACACTCATGAGATAACCAACTTTTGTGGGTCCAAAAGCATGTCAGTGGGAAGGAGTGATCATAATCTGGATCAGGGGCAAAAATTAGCTCAAAAATTAAAGTCCTCATAATCGCACCAAAATAGATTATAAGCGACTAGCCCGTCACAAGGAATCCAACACAACACATTTTGCTGAGAATCGAGTTCAGATGAAGGAGTTATGGTCTGCTGATCGCCATTCAGAACATACAAATTAAAAAAAAAAAAATTGCAGAACAAGTACAACTAATAACATGGCAGTACAGTTAGCATGCCGATAATATTCTTCAGTTTTTAGTCCAATGGGACTGTGGAAAGTGTCACTGTTGGATTCTCCAGTTTGGTTTGTGAAGGTAAAAATCACCCAATGTCCTCCAAAGTTGAATGTGGGTTCATGATTATTATGTGTTGGAAATTAATATTTTTAATATATTAAAGTTGGATTAATATTATATATATAATTAATATTTATATGGTTTTAACAAAAAATCATATATATATATATTCAGAACTTTATATATTAATAATATTTTAATTCCACATTACAATTCAAACCTAAAAGAAACTCAACGTTTATTTCAAAAAATGGCACATTATATAAACTATTCGTTATAGTTTAATGCAAAATATGGTGGAATTTAATACATTTAATTCCAAACATGGTGGCAAGAACATTTCAAATAACATTTTAAAGGTTTGAATGCGAATTTCGTTGGAGCACAAAAAAGTGCATGTGGAGGTGTGAGGTCGGGGTTCAACCCCGTGACCTCCCCCATGCCACTAAAGCCCTTCTACCAACGTGCCAAAGCCTCATTCCTTGAATTTGAAGGCATGAAACTTATATTTATGCAGTGCAGATTTCGAGGGCGGAGGAGAGGAGCGGGCCAGCCCTCCTCCTCATAGAACCACACACCATATGACCCAGTTTTAAGAGCCCAAAACTAAGTTCAGATTAGTTCATTTAAGCATGATTATCCACTGATTATTATTCAGCTAAATATGGCATAAGTTTTGTAGGAATCTCCAAATCTGGTGTCACTTTCAGATTTTTCGGAGCTAACTGCAATTTGCCAGATTTAGAGGAGGTTTTCTAGGCCAGAATTGAAGAGGCCATATCTTGGTCAATTTTCGACCAATGTTTGATTAAGGTTAGTAATTCTTAGTAGATTGGCATGCTATGAATCCATTGGAATAAATTTCAGAGGCAATGGATCTCATCTATAGGTTTTTTTGGCACGTTGAATAATTTTTAAGCCTAGGGCCACCAGGAGGGAAGGCCATGCCCATATCAGTTGAAGGCCAATTTCAGTGAGTGAATAGTCAATTTTTGATGTATTTGATGCTTTGAATATAGTGGTACAATGTATGGAGGAGTTGGAGCACATCAGAAGGTGATTATGTCACTTTGGAGATTAAACAAGCCCATGGCCACTAGGGTTGGAGGTCAAGCCTAGAGGAGCTGGTAACGAAATTCATAGATTGGAGAGTCATTTTTGGGGTATTTAAGTGTTTTGAAGCCAATGGAATAGTAAAAAAAACCATTGGAGAAATACTGGTGCTTTTAATCAGACATTTTACTCATAATCCCAAGAGGGCCTAGCTAGTTAAAGCAGGTCCATGGAGATGTAGCCAGGAGGGCTGAACTCCATCATTATCCATTGTGTTATGTGATTGTTGTGAGTTATGTTTATGCATTTCATTTTCTATAAATGAGTTTTTAATTGTTAATCACCTCATAATTTGATCATCAAAGACACATGAAACTACGCACATAAACCCCTTCACAAATGGTTAATTGAGCCAAGCCTTAAATACATTTTTAATACTGATGAGAGAGCTTGCGTAGAAATAAAAAGTTTTCCCATATTCAGATCACCAATGGTCCCCGCCCCCGAGGTGGTAACCAGGGTTGGGGCTAGACCCCAACCCCCTCCCAAATAATGTAAATTATATGAAATCAAAACTATGTGAAACCCATAGTCTTATAAGAACTAAAATCATGGTGCAATGGAAAAGGCTTTGTGCTGGAGGCTTGGAGCATACAATGTTAGAAAACTACAACGTGTTTTTGGGAGCATACAATGTTAGTTTTCTACGAAAAGAATTGCGGCAGTTTCAGAACGACGAGATCTACGTAGTCGTTCAAGTTCCACAACATTCTGACACCTTTCATTTTTGAGCACTTGATCACTAAAATACGATGATGCCCTAAAAAATTCCTTCATTTAATAACATGTGAGTTTTTTCATAATTCAAAGAGAGATTAGTTTCTTGGCATCTTCAAAGAACTTTTTCTGAATTTTCTAAGGCTTCTTCAAAAGCATTACCATAGACTGTAAAATCAACCATGTACACTTCTACATAATGATGGATTAGGTCAAAGAAAATACCTAGAATATCTCATTAAAATTAAGGTGGTAAGAGCATTACACAATCTAAATGGAAATAATTTGTAAGCATATGTTCCCCATGAACAATTAAATTCCATCTTATCTTGAAATTCGAATGCAATCTCTATTTGGTTATATCTACTAAAACCATCAAGAAAATAGAAATATTTTTTCTTGCTAAGCTATCTAAAACTTGATTAATGAAGGGTGGAGGAAAATGATATTTCAAAGTAGCTTTATTCAATTCTTTGTAATCTATGCAAAGTTCTCGCCATTTACCATTCCTTTTAGGAAAAAATTCCAATTTATGATATATGAAATATACATTCAACCATGATAAAAGATTCTCTATAGTGTAATTGTAATGATAAATTTTGTCTAAAATATGAGTAAAACATGCCCCCAAGATATGAGAAAACTTATAATTATTAATGGAATTGGTAATTTGAATTTATTCAGTATTTTCTTTAAAAGTCATGGCTTGTGAGACTGTTAATATAGGTTTAATATTTCATCATCATTTATATCATCTATCCATTCAATATTTTATAATCTAGTAATTGTTCTTGCAGGAGGATATATTATAAATTTGTTTGTTGCATTTCCATTAGAAGTAGTCATATCTCTAGATCAACAACTAATAAATGCATCAGTTGTGGCTAGCCATGATCTTCCTAAATTAATAGATGGCCTCCCAAGTTGGTTTTAGGTGTTAAAGTCATGAAATCAATCACGTACCCCCATGATTCTAATGAAACAAGAATATATTCTAATACATCTTTTGGTTTAATAGTAGATTTGTCTGCCAATTGTAAGGTAGTTTGTGTATAACGAAGATTTTTCAATTGTAGTTAATCCATTATTCCTTTTATCATTACATTTATTGTTGCACCTAAGTCTTTGAGTGTGTTTGGAATTGCAACACTATTGATGTGAATTTTTACAATGGGACTTCCTAGATCAAGATATTGTTCTATATATAAGTCTTTCCCATCATTATGTCTGCTAATCTACCAATAAGATGCACTTTGTGTTGTTCTTCCATTTTTCTTTTGAGTTTATTTAGACATAATTCATTTACTATTTTAACATAAATCGAAATATATTTTATTTCTTGAAGTAAAGGTATACAAATGTAAGCATTCCTCAATGCATCCAAAATATCAAAATCAAATGGTATTAATTGTTTTCATACATCTAATTTTTATCCACATATAATATTTTTGGAAAAGGAGGATCTTTAGATGTAGAGGGTTGATTTATTCGAGGGATAGAGGAAGTTTTTTTTATTGCTATATTGTCTATTATTTTATTGGGAATTTCTTCCTCATTATAGTCTTCAATGATAATAGGAGATTTTTTATGAGTACCCTTCCTAATCTAAAATGAATTCCATTAAGATATACAGGGGTAATCATGTAGGTTTGAAAATTCTGTAACTCAGTGTTGTAAGTGGGTTGAGCTTATTATTTGGATTTAGAGTGGGTTGTGCAGAAAGTTGGCTAGGTCTCTTAGGAGATTTTGTAGAAGACAATTCTAACTGTTGCGGTTGTGAATTTTGTTTTTGTATAGGAGGTTTATTGGGATAAGTTTGTTGAGGTTGAGAAGGATATTAGAGATAATATGGTGGATATTGAGGACTTTGGGGATATTGTTGTGGATATTGAGGAAAATTTGGCATACCTCCATAAGTGTGCCCTAGTTGTCCTTTTTTCCAAGGTTGGTTTTGGGTTTTTGTGGGCATGTTTTCTAAGGTAAAGGGGTATTCCAACTCTATTGTGGATATTGTTGATATAGATCAAATTTTCGAGTAGGATCTTAGGTAATTCCCGATTATTATGTTTTTCATGGTCTTCTTGGTGCAACATAGTAAAGTTACTTTGCAGTCTCATTTGCTCCATTGTCCTCTTGATATACTTCCTTTAGTCTTGGTAAGGTTGGAAAATCCTTTTTTGCATGATTTTATGCACATATAACATTGATCTGAATGTTATCTAAAGGAATTTTACAGAAAAGATGTTTTTTTTCTATATCTTTGACAATAAATTTTTTTTTTCTAATTTAGTCTACTTCTATTATATCATACATGGGAAAAAATTACAATGCTCGTCCTCTGAATTTGGCAAGCCAATTCCAGAGGGAAATTTCAAAAATTTAACAGCAAAATGGGGACTACCCCAGGTGGGGAAACTAGCCCATAAGAAGAGAGTATTAGGAGTTGCCCAAGATGGGAGATCATCTTGTCTAGTTTTGAGACTGAAATTGAAAAAAGTTCCAAAACATTTGCAAACTAGATAGCGCCAAAAGATAGCTGGAGTTAGAGATGAGCACCCAAAAATTGGACTTAAGGTAAGCCATCATTATTCTCAGGAAGGTTGGGAGCCTCTTCCATGATCCTGCAAGCATAAAGAGACTCGTCCTCCTCCTTGTTAGACTTGTGGACAGAAGAAGGAGGGAAAAGCAACACCTGGGGAACTGGCGAATTAGAGGAGGCTGCATGCAAGCTGGTGCTGTCATCCTTTCCATCCTCATCACTGCTTGAGCCATGACCACTGCGAGAACCTGTGCCACTGCTGGAATGATGACTACTACTGGAAGCGCTTTGCACAGGCAAGGCTTTCATCTTGCAGGGAATGGAGATAGGTGTTGACCGTATTGTGGATTTTCGAGGGTGATTTTTGGGATGAAGACCAGAGGATTCAGGCGGGGGATTTGGGAGATGAAGGGACAGCTGAGCAGAGAGGTTGATAGGGTCGAGAAGAATCGGCTCTTCCCAATCCACGGAGAGGTTCACCTCCCCACCAACGGCCATCGACGAAGGGGGTCTGGAGGGGAGACCGCGCCCACCAACGCGATGACATCTCATGCAATGTTGCTTTGGCATGTTGGGAAAGTGAGAAGAAGCTTGAGACAGGGAGGGGATGCTCTCAGGTGCAATAGAGAAGCACCCACAATGATACCTCGCAAAGAGGCAACTGCACTGAGTCTGGACAGAGCCAAGAGCCGAGGGCGCGATATAAATGCAGGAGGAAGACACAAGAGTTGTATGGAGAGATAAATGGAGTTTGGATGAGCGCGAAGGGAAAATTTAAGAGCCATTGATGCAGGACAAGACCGAGTTAATGCACATCACCCAAAGGATGTCACGTGAAAGCTGGCGAGGGTGGTAATTAAGGGAGTCGTTCCCTTGCATTTATCAGTGGGTGGGCGACCATGTGCAGGCGTGTGGGGAGGACAAGTCATGGCATCCAAGTGGCCCAAATTCTCATTGCTAAACACCCACATCTGGGGTTCAAAGATCTTTGTGCACCAGGAGAGTGCAATCATTTTTTAGGGCTTCATCATCAAGAGTATGGAGTTGGCTTGTGGTAAGGGGGGCGCCGTGAGTAACTCCTTTGTTCGCTAAGAGGTTGACTACTGGATTAGCAGTTCTTCTGATGTGTTTGAAGGAGACTGTTGTGCAGTTGAGGAGCCAATGCCTAAGGAGTTTGAAACATTCTGCTAGTCTCCAGCTCATGGAGAATTTAGAAGCAGACGATCCAGCCTGAAGGCGATCGACTATATCTATGATGATTTGGGAGTCCCTTCAATTTCCAAGGGGAAGAAAGTGTTCTCTTGCATAAGGAGGAGGCCTCGAAAAGGCCCTTCTAGCTCAGCTAAATTGTTGGTATCCCAACCAATGGAGCCAAAGTAGATGAAAAGGACCTCCCCTTCTGAATTTCTGAAAATCCCTCCGAAACTTGCGTCCCCAGGATTGCCCTTTGAGGCACCATCAAAGTTGAGCTTGAAGAGGCTAGGAGGAGGGGGGGACCAAGTGCTGGGAGAGCTGGGAGGATGGTTTGAAGGGGGCTCAAATATCAGATGCAAGTGAAGTGAGAGATTCTAGTTGGTCCAGGTGATTTTTTCCTGAGGGTGGGAAGGGAGATCAGAGTCCTTCCACCAATGAAGCGCAAGGGATTCCTGAAGGTTACTGAAAATAGTGGTCCAGAGGATGTCTGGTGGGGTGATATGATCCTAAAAGATTCGTCGGTTGCGTTCCTTCCAGATTGACCAGATAATGTGCTCAAGGAGGATTATCCATAGGGAATTGAGAAAATCGCATAGGAAGGGGGTGGAAGGCCAGGTCCGAATAGTATTGAAAATGCCCCCTTGCTGTCTATCCAATATTCTGTTGAGCAACACAACTTTGTCCCATATAGTATTAGCAAGAGTGAAAGAGTTGAAGAGGTGCTCAATGTTTTCTTCTACATTACCACAGTTCGGATAGCAGGAGGTCCTGATGAATCCTCTTTTGAGTAGGTTATCCCACGTAAGGATGCGTCTTTTACTAAGAATCTAGAGGAAGGTGGAGATTTTGGGCCAGATTCTAGGATGCTAGATTTGGGACTAGATAGTACCTTGGGGAGTCTAAGGATTGGGGAGGAGCAGGCGGTAGGCTTATTTGGTGGTGAAGGTGCCTCGAGTAGAGTATCCCCATCAAACAATGTCATCCCCTTTAGCGAAGTGAATTTCCTTTTGAGTAGTTCTTTGTTGATGTCTTCAGTGAGCTGTAACCCTCGTTCCTCTTGCAGATGGTCAGCTGGAAGCCACTAACGGTAGCTCGAAGTGATGTGAGGACTCCATAAATACTTGATTTGGGAGTTCTCCTGATTTATTAGGATGTCTTGCCAATCAGAATTAGGGAAGAGAGAGGCTAGTTTGGGCATCTGACGCCAAGATTCCTCCCAGAACTTAGTTTGAGATCCTGAGAGAACCTCCCAAAAGTTGTGGTCCCGAACAAGGGCATTGTGTTATTTAGCTGCTTTACATATGAGGGATCCATCTATCTTAATGTCGAGATGGATCATATCCCTGGATAGCCAATTATTTGTATATTTGGAGAGCCAAAGTTGGGCCCAGGGGACTTCAGGATTCGAGATCCAATGCCACCAGATTTTTTCTCCCATTATTGCATTTCCATGATGAGGATCTCTGAGCCCGAGCCCGCCTGAATTTTTGGGGACGCACACATCATGCCAGTTGACCAGTGCCCATTTCTTGTTATCTTTTTTTCCTCCCAAAAGGAAGTTTCTTTGGAGGTTTCTGATGGATTTGAGGACCCACTTGGGGGCAGCCAAAAACGAGAAGACGTAAAGAGGCATATAATGGAGGACAAAATTAATAAGGACCAAGCAACTAGCTAATTTGAGGGTACGATGCGTTCAGAGGGAGAGTTTGTTTTCCAGTTTGTGAAAGGTTTCTTTCTAAGAGGCATGCTTGATGGCTGAGTTAGTGAGGGGGGGGGGGGAATATTTTGAAGGGAGAGAGGAGATGGAGAACCCCATAATTATGGCTATGTTGCACTAAGTGAGGGCGGGAGTATTGAAGAAGAAAATTTGGGATTTTTCATTATTAATAGTAGGCCCGACTGCTAGGGAGAAGCAGTCCAGAATAACTTTTAAGGATCTGGCTTCCTGAACAGAAGGATGACCAAAGAGCATATTGTCATCTAAAAATTGCTGGTGGGAAATAGGTGGACAATGATGAATTCTAAGCCCTTTGAGAGAGCCAGATCTGACATAATGATTGATGAGCCTGCCAAGCCCTTCAGCCATCAGGAAAAAGAGGAAGGGCGAAAGGGGATCACCTTGACAGATACCTCTAGATGGTGAGAAGGGAGGAGGGTGAGACATTAATCAGAATGGAGAAGATGGGGGAGGAGATCAAGCTCTTGATCCAGTTAATCCAGGTAGGACTGAAGCCGTAAGAAAGCAGCATTTGGTGAATATAGTTCCAACTAAGTTTATCAAAAGCTTTAGAGAGGTAGATCTTGAGGAGCATACCTGGGATTTTACAGGTCTTCAGAGAGTGAGTAACCTCATGAGTGATAATGATGCCGTCAAGGATTTTCCTACCCTCTACATAGAAAGTTTTCTCTAGGGAGATTAAGAGGGGTATCAGAGGTTTGAGACGATTGGCGATCACTTTGGACATGAGCTTGTACATGATGTTGCATAAGGAAATAGGTTTGTATTTGTTAGGGGTGGTTGCATGCTCCTCCTTAGGGATAAGAGTGAGGAAAGTGGCATTGAGGGTTGGGAGCATCCATTGCATACTACGGGATTCCTCCACCATTTCACAGACTTCCATCTTTATGTATTCCCAGAAAAAATGGAAGAAATTGCTAGTGAAGCCATCTGGCCCCAGGGCCTTCCCAACCTTTAGTTGATCCATAGAATGATCCACTTCCTGCAGCTGAACTAGTCTCAAAAGAATTTGATTGTGATCATCAGTTATGATAGCTGGAATGTGCTGAGTGATGGTATTGATGGTGGCCTGTCTGTCCACAAGTGGTTCTGTAAGGGTATCCTTGAAATAGTTGAGGAGTTCCCGTTCAATGTCCTCATGAGTTTCCAGGTTGACACCTTGATCATTTTTTAGGATGGAGATTCGATTAATAATTATTTGTTGGATAGTATAGCGCTGAAAAAATTTGGTATTCTTCTCCCCCTCTTTGAGCCAACGGATTATGGATTTTTGCTTCTAGAGAATATCTTCTTGCAATCCTCTTTCTTCTATTAGGTTCTTGAGACTCTTTTCTTGACGATCCAAGTCCTCCGCGCACCCTTCCGATATGACAGTTTGTTGGAGGGTTTCCATATGAGTATCCAAATCCCTCTGGCTTTGGAAGATGTTGCCAAAGGAGCTATGATTCCAGTGCTTGAAGTTGGTACATCTTGGATAATTCTGGGGGGGTGATATTGCACCACCATCCAATGACCATTTATTTGAATCCTGGATGGGGAAGCCAGAACTTCTCAAACCAGAAGGGTTTGTTGAGAGCTCTACCACTACGCATCCAATGCAATTGGATGGGCCAATGATCAGATCCTGCTGTTGGCAGGATAGTCGAAAATATTTCATCCCTTGCATGAATTAAGGCATCTGAGATAAGAAAGTGGTCCAGGCGCGAAGCAATTTGTTGGGAGCCCCTTCTTCGGTTGTTCCAGGTGTGAAGCCCATTTTAGGTGGGCAGATCGATCAACTGATTCTGAAGGATGAAGTCCTTAAAGCAGTGACTGTCATTATCCAGGTGTAGACAACCTCCATGTTTTTCATAGAGGTTGGTGATCATGTTAAAATCACCTCCCAGAATCCAGGGGGGTGGTATCGAGGGGCATTAAGGGAAGTAATATCATCCAAGAGTTAAATTTTGCGAGCAGAGGCTTGGGGGAAGTAGGCATTGGTGAGATGACCATGGATGCTGGTGCTTAACAGATGGAAGGAGGTTTGAATGAAGTTGAGAGAGGCATGGAGGTTAGAGAGGGATAGGATGGAAGGGTTCCAAGCTATGGCAAGTCCTCCGGATGCCCCAAGGGCATCGACAACTACAGTATTACAGCCATGCCAGAGCCTAGATACGATATAATGAAAGGTGGTGCTGGAGCATTTGGTTTCCTACATGAAAAATATGGAAGGGTTATCATTCTTGATTCTATTTTTTATCATATGGAGCTTTGAGGGGCTATTGATCCCTCCAATGTTCCATGAAGTGAGCTTCATCATTTAGAATGGTGGGGGAGGACCTTGTAGAGCTTTGTAAACTTAGGGTATTGTCTAGATTCAACAAATTGATCCCCAAAAATAATCAGTTTTTGCATATCTGTAGTTTTTCCATGTTTTCTGGATTCCCTGATTATGTTGATTATTTCCCGAGGAATGTGCTCTCCCTGAATGCCAAGTTGCATGCTTCCTTTTAGAAGCTGGTGGGGTGATATGATCTCGAAAGATTCATCGGTTGTGTTCCTTCCAGATTGACCAGAGAATGTGCCCAGGGAGGATGATCCATAGGGAATTGAGCAAATCGCTTAGGAAGGGGGTGGAAGGCCAAGTCCGAATAGTATAGAAAATTTCCCCTTACTATCTGTCTGATATTTTGCTGAGCATCACATCTTTGTCCCATAGAGTATTAGCAAGAGTGTAAGAGTTGAAGAGGTGCTCAATTTTTTATTCTTCATTACCACAGTTCGAACAGCGGGAGGGCCCGATGAATCCTCCTTTGAGCAGGTTATTCCACGTAAGGATGCGTCTTTTGCTGAGAAGCCAGAGGAAGGTGGAGATTTTGGGCCATATTATGGGATGCCATATTTGGGACTAGATAGTATCTTGGGGAGTCTGAGGATTGGGGAGGAGCAGGCAGTAGGCTTCTTTGGTGGTGAAGTTGCCTCAAGTAGAGTATCCCCATCAAACAATGTCATCCCCTTCAGCGAAGCGAATTTTCCTTTTAAGCAGTTCTTTGTTGATGTCTTCAGTGAGCTGTAACCCTCATTCCTCTTGCAGATGGTCAGCTAGAAGCCACTGATGGTAGATGAAAGTGATGTGAGGACTATAGCAATAATTGATTTGGGAGTTCTCCTAATTGATTAGGATGTCCTGCCAATCAGAATTAGGGAAGAGAGTGTTGGAAATACTGAGAGGGGGGGTGAAACAGTATTCGTTTCAATTAGAGCATTAGTTAATCTTCAATTATTATCAGTGTTTGTATAATGATAGCAGCAAACAAGAGGAACACAAATGCACACAGTTTTTAAGGTGGAAACCCACTCCGCGACAAAAACCACCTAATGCTTTTCTAATAATTCTTTAATATTCAATTCCAATTGAAAATAAAGCTCCAACTTCCTAGAATCTAGAAAAGCATTCTTCTCCAGCTCCCACTGGATGGACACTCCAATGCCCGAGATTCTTCAGTAGTCAACTAAACGGATGCCACAACACCCAATGAGCTACAACTCACCCTAGCACCACCCTACCACCCTATGTAAAAATAAAATAAGAATGGACTCCCATACCGGAGAAAATGGTCCACTTTACAATGATATAGAATGATGTAGAAGAAGAATATATACTAGACCATAACCCCAACTTTGACACAACCACCTAATGATGATCCTAGACTTCCCAACACTGCCTCTTCAACCCTTGGTAGATAGAAACTAGTACAATTTTTACAATAATGTATTTATAATGACTTAGTACAATGATACCTTTACAATGATTGTATGCAGTGCCGCCCACTTGAAGACTTCATAGGATGAACTTCTTGCTGTTGTTATGCACCTTGGTTGATTCTCTTTTCATGCTACCCTCTGCTGCACCTTGCTTTGCTTTGCTGCCCTAGAAAGTCTAGTCCTTTGCAACCCTTGACAACACATGATCTAGCTTTTTCTTTGCCTTCTAGGAGCTCGATTTTGAATTTGGTGTATCTCTGTTATTTTAGATCCTCAATATTTGATTTTTGGTCATGTAGTAGTCCTCTGAGTCATCTTTCCAATGCCATAGGTCTGACCCAATTTGGATTCTTCAAGAGAGAGTTATACCCAATCTCTCACAATTGCCTAATTATGGACTATTTCAGCAGAGCGCACTTGTACGCATGCCACATGTCACTGTTTCTTAATTTGGCTCTGAAATTGATAAAGAAAAAAGTATAGACTGTGCACTACACCACTTTTTATAGAATTCCAATCTGATACTCTGAGAGAGAGGTATGACGAATTTACCAAGGTCACTTCTTTGAGATGAATTTCAGGAGCCTGCAAAAACCCTGACTTCCACAGATCATATCTCCAAAAATATTGTGCATCTTGATCTGAAATTTTTACAACAGATTCCTCAGGATTTTGGATTCACCTCATATAAATTTCAGCTTCTGAACCTTCATAGAAAAAAAGTTAGAGCGAAAATACCACGATGACCTGTTTCAGATGGTGAAATCCCTTGCCTAAGGAGGAAATGAAGATCACAATTTATATAAATGCTTAAGTTGAGAGGGGATTCAACAAGTAAACGTGGGAGTGATTTTAGGAGCTTTAAAAAATATTAATTATGACTTTTCAATGACCCATGCCCCAACCCCATGGGGTTTTAGCCCACTAACTTGGGGTACAAACTTCAAACATGAATATCTCTCAAACCGTGAAGAATTACATGGCGTGCCATATATCAACGGAAACATATCGACAATTAGAAACCATCAAAATAATTATTGACCCAGAATATATTAATTTGGTAGGTAAAAATTCCCATGCAATATTGGGTTAGCACCTGGTGCTGCTTGGGTTGACATGAATGACAACCGCTGATCAACAGAGAGAGGCTAGTTTGGGCATATGATCCCAAGAATCCTCCCAAAAATTAGTTTGAGATCCTGAGCGAACCTCCCAAAAGCTGTGGTCCCGAACAAGAGCCCTGTGTTGTTTAGCTGCTTTCCATATGAGGGAGCCATCTATCTCAGTGTCGAGGTAGATCAGATCCCTGACTAGCCAATTATTTTATATTTGGAGAGCCAAAGTTGGGCCCAGGGGACTTCAGGATTGGAGATCCAATGCCACCAGATTTTTGCTCCCATTATTACATTGCTGTGATGAGGATCTTTGAGCCTGAGCCCGCCTGAATTTTTGGGGATGCACACATCATGCCAGTTGACTAGCGTCCATTTCCTGTTATCTTTCTTTCCTCCCCAAAGGAAGTTTCTTTGGGGGTTTCTAATGGATTTGAGGACCCACTTGGAGGTAGCCAAAACCGAGAAGAGGTAAAGAGGCATAGAATGGAGGATAGAATTAATAAGGACCAAGAGGCTAGCTAAGTTGAGGGCACGATGGGTCTAGAGGGAGAGTTTGTTTTCCACTTTGTCCAAGAGTTATTACCAAGAGGCGTTCTTGATGGCTAAGTCAATGAGGGGGGCCTTCAGATATTTTGAAGGGAGAGAGGAGATGGAGAACCCCATAATTCTAGATATGTTGCACTGAGTGAGGGTGGGAGTATTGGAGAAGAAAATTTGGGATTTTTCATTATTAATAGTAGGCTCGGCTGCTAGTGAGAAGCAATCCATAATAGATTTGAAGGATCTGGCTTCCTGAACGGAAGGATGACCAAAGAGCATATTGTCATATACAAATTGCTGGTGGGAAATAGGTGGACAACAATGAATGCTAAGCCCTTTGAGAGAGCTGGATTTGACATAATGATTGATGAGTCTGCCAAGCCCTTCAACCATCAGGACAAAGAGGAAGGGGGAAAGGGGATCACCTTGACGGATACCTCTCGATGGCGAGAAGGGAGAGGAGGGCGAGCTGTTAGGCAAAATGGAGAATACGGGGGAGGAGATCAGGCTCATGATCCAGTGAATCCAGGTAGGACTGAAGCCGTAAGCAAGCAACATTTGGTGAATATAGTTCCATCTGAGTTTATTAAAAGCTTTAGAGAGGTCGATCTTGAGGTACATACCTGGGATTTTACAGGTCTTCAGAGAGTGAGTAACCTCATGAGTGAGAATGATGCCATCAAGGAGTTTCCTTCCCTCTACATATCTAGTTTGCTCCGGGGAGATTAAGAGGGGTAGTAGAGGTTTGATATGATTGGCGATCACTTTGGATTTGAGCTTGTACATGACGTTGCATAAGGCGATAGGTTTGTATTTGCTGGGGGTGGTTGCATGCTCCTCCTTAGTGATAAGAGTGAGGAAAGTGGCATTGAGGGCTGGGAGCATCCAGTGCATACTCCCGGATTCCTCCACCATTTCCCAGACTTCCATATTTATGTCTTCCCAGAAAAAATGGAAGAAATTGGTAGTGAAGCCATCCGGCCCGGGGCCTTCCTAGCCTTTATTTGATCCATTGCATGATCCACTTCCTGCAGCTAAACTGGTCTCAAAAGAATTTTATTGTGATCATCCGTTATGATAGCTAGATTGTGTTGAGTGATGGTATTGATGGCGGTCTGTCTGTCCACAGGTGGTTCCGTAAGGGTATCCTTGAAATAGTTGAGGAGTTCCCGTTCGATGTCCTCATGAGTTTCTAGGTTGACGCCTTGATTGTTTTTTAGGATGGAGATTCGATTAATCATTCTTTGTTGGATAGTATAGCGGTGAAAAATTATGGTATTCTTCTCCTCCTCTTTGAGCCAACGGATTCTGCATTTTTTCTTCTAGAGAATATCTTCCTACAATAATATTTCTTCTATTAGGTTATTGAGACTCTATTCTTGATGATCCAAGTCCTCCATGCACCCTTCCGAGATGATAGTTTTTTGGAGGGTTGCCATCTGAGTATCCAAATCCCTCTGGCAATGGAAGATGTTTCCAAAGGAGGTCTGATTCCAGTGCTTTAATCTGGATTTTAGGATCTTAAGATTTTTTTGAAGTTGGTACATATTGGATCCTTCCGGGGGGATAATACTATGCCACCATCCAACGACCATTTCTTTGAATCCTGGATGGGGAAGCCAGAACTAGTCAAACCGGAAGGGCTTTTTGAGAGCTCTACCAGGATGCGTCCAATGCAATTGGATGGGCCAATGATCAGATATTGCTGCTGGCAGGATAGTGGAAAAGATGTCACCCCTCGCATGAATTAACACATTCGAGATAAGAAAGAGGTCTAGGCACGAAGAAATCTGTTGGGAGCCCCTTCTTCGGTTGTTCCAGGTGTGAAGCCCATTGGAGGTGGGTAGATCGATCAACTGATTCTAAAGGATGAAGTCCTTAAAGCGGTGGCTGTCATTATCCAGGTGCAGACGGCCTCCACATTTTTCATTGAGGTTGGTGATCATGTTAAAATTTCCTCCAAAAATCCATAGGGGGTGGTCTCAAGGGGCATTAAGGGAATCAATATCATCTAAGATTTGAATTTTGCGAGCAAAGGCTTGGGGGAGGTAGACATTGGTGAGATGATCGTGGATGCTGGTGCCTAACAGATGGAAGGAGGCTTAAATGAAGTTGAGAGAGGCATGAAGGTCAGAGAGGGATAGGATGGAAGGGTTCCAAGCTATGGCAAGTCCTTCGGAGGCCCCAAGGATGTCGACAACTACAGTATTACAGCCAAGCCAGAGACTAGATATGATAGAATGAAAGGTGGTGCTGGAGCATTTGGTTTCCTGCATGAAAAATATGGAAGGGTTATCATGCCTAATTCTATTTTTTATCATACAGAGCTTTGAGGGGATATTGATCCCTCTGAGGTTCCATGAAGTGAGCTTCATCATTTAGAATGGTGGGGGAGGACCTTGTAGAACTTTTTCAGCTTAGGGTATCGTCCAAATTCAACCAATCGATCCCCCAAAATAATTAGTCTTTGCAGATCTATAGGTCTACCATGTTTTCTGGATTCCCTGATTATGTTGATTGTTTCCCGAGGAATGTGCTCTCCCTGAATTCCCATTTGTGCGCTTCCTTTTAGAATATGAGCTTTGAATAGAGCTTCCTCCAGGCTGTCGATTTGTCTGGCTGGAATGGTGTGGTATTTCTTGTTTTTGCATGCAATTTCAAGGTCGGTGATGCCCAGATCGCCAAAGTCTATGGATTCTGGTTCTTCATCCATGTAAGTGATAGTGGTCTGATTCTTTCCTTTCCTTTGAGCTTCCTTCTGTAGGGGGATAAACTGAGTGTCAACTTACATATTTGAATTGGGTTTCAAGGGTAGATTTTGGATTTGAATGGAGGCCGAAGGTGAGATCTCTTTTTGCTTATCTTTCTTCTTGGATCCTTGTGTCTTGTCTTGGAGATCTTTGTCGGAGGGCTTAGAGCTTTGAGTAGGATTCAAGCTTGAAGCAGAGGCTTTAGAGGGGGGCCATTGGACGGGGGCGGGGGGGGGGGGGGGGGGGTGGTTGCCATGGGAGGAGGTAGGGGGGTCCTTCTCCGGGGATTGGATGGCCAAGAGGTGAAATCTGTTGTTGGTGGAAGGTTGAGAGGGTCCGAGATTGGGGATGGGTTTTTTTGCATGCCTTTTACAAGAGGAGACTTTGGTGAAACTGTCAGGATCAGAGGAATCAGGGGCATGGGATGTCTTAGGGTGAATATTAAGAGGGGAATCCATGAAAATATGGCCATGCTTGTGGCATTTGCGACAGCGGAAGAGAACATGCTCATAATCAATAGTTTGAATCCATTCAAAATAATTATGACAGAGACTTAACGAGTCCGAGAGAGCATTGGCGAGATGCAAGTAGACACAAATCCCGACATAGGTAGTATATCGGTTGTGTTTGGTTTCGTCGGTGATCTTGATAAAATATCCTAGGCTGTTGCCAATTTCTTTAAGGGTGATATCTTCCCAGTATTCCTGAGGAAGGGAGTAGAGTCGGATCCACACCAGAGCCTAGTTGAAATCTTCTTTGTTAGGGTTGAAACGTTCAATATAGTCCCTAAGGAACAGGCTGGCTGCATTAAAGAAGTACGGTCGCCCATTTATAACTCTGTTTTTGTCCTCAAGGTATGTAAATATTATGTTAAAGAATCCTTGGGGACCAAGATGGAGGGTGAGTTGGCCTTTAGGCTTCCATTCATAGAGGGCTTTCTCTGTTGGCCAAAAGCCTATGAACTTCCCAATGAGGGCATGATCATGCATGTATTAGATCCTACCATTGATCTGTTCAGCCAGGAAGTGGATCTCGAGCCACTTGGGCGCGATTGGGATACAGGTTGAGGACGTCGTATTGTGTTGGACGTTGCTGCCATGGTATTCATTTTTTGGAGTTGCAGGGATCTCTCCAGGCTTGGCAGGGCTTCTCAAACCGCTCTGAGGCGTTTCAGTCTGGCCGGCTTTGTTGTTATTGATTGAATCGTCTGCGCTCCATCAATGGGGGAGGGGGGGGGGGGTAGCATTTCCCCCCCTGTTGTTGCTGCCATTCTATTAATTCTCAGAATGCAGGAGCTAACATGCTCAGAGATGTAGGTGAGAGGGATCGGGAGCCTTGTCGACGCCCTCTACAGGGGCGAGGGAAACCCTAAGTTCCATGACCCGACTCTTCTTAGTCATTCGATCTCTCTCCATCTACTCTCATTCATCCATCATCGAGAAAATATCTTCGAAAATATATTGATAAGGCTACATTTTTTATTTTATTTTATGGATTTTCAATGTATCTAATTGCTAACTAAGAGTAGCAATAATATTTTTTAAAATCTTTTTCAAGTAAGTTGTTTAATTCTGCTCTACTTACTACACGAGTTGTTGACTTAGTTACCCTATAGATATTGGAATCTCTGGGTCCCTTACCATATTTGGATCTTCCTCTTTATTTTTTTGCATAATCCACAAATACCTACAAAAAATAGTTGAGATATATCCCTTTTCCCCATTAGATTCAAAATATTTATCCATTCATCTCTATTGCCTCTAAGTAAAATATTTTTTGAAGTATCAAAACTTAAATTATGTTGTTTAGCTATTTTGACATTATAGGAAAATATCCCCAAGGGTTAGTTCAATTGGTCGATTTTTCATAGCTAAAGAAATATCTAATGGGAGGTCATGGGGTCAATTATCGTCAATTAACTTGGGTTTAGGCTCTACTTATAAGCTGGAAGGATGTGATCCCTTCGGGTAGACTGCTTGGATATTTTCTCTCTCAAAAAAAAAAAAACACATTATAGGAAAATATTTTTACAGAATCCTCAAGAGGTTCATCTTTTTCTTGATTGATTTTAAAACTGTTCTCTTTCAAATCATGATCTATACAATAGTCTTTATACTTTTCGAGAAAAAACTTGACACATTTCATCCCAAGTTCTAACAAAGTTCATACCTAATCCCATGAACCATAGTAAAACACCATCTTGAAGAGTAGCAAGAAATCACTTTAATTTTTGAGTGTTTAATCAGTAATCATAGCTTCTACCCCAATACCTTAATTCAAAGAGAAATTTTTTAGGACCTTCTATTCTTAACCCATGAAAATTTGGTAGCACAAAAGGTGAAATATTTTTCATGCTCACATTAGTTGTTGGATCTTGAATGGGGAAGCCAAATTATTCTTGCTCTTTTTTTTATTCTTCTTGATGTACTTATCTTCTTCGTCCATTTATTCCAGCTCCTATTCCAGTTTTAGTTCTTGTTCCAATTCCAGCTCATGTTTCTCCTATCCCTTATAGCCTATTGTCAAGTATTGATGATTTTTCTTTATTAGAATATGGTGGTTCTTGAAATGAATTTTCTATAATTGGTATCTATTGGATTGAATGATCTTCAAATTAACTCTCCTCTATTATAAATTATTTAATTGGTATCTCCAACTGATGTCCACTGAGTACCACCTCAGTACCTCTCTTGTTGGATGTGAATAGAATAGAACTACTAGTATTGAATATTTTCTTGTTCTTGAGTTCTTTCTCATGATTGTGAAGTTTCCTTTGGATACTTCTTCTACCTACAAATTTTGGGATGTGTGATGCGGATGATGATGTGACTCTTACTATAGCATTTGTTGAGCTAGTTGAGGTTGTAGGTGGATGAAGTGTTGAAGTGATTCTATGTCTAACAAATATACCTCTAGAATCTCTTTCCTTATTCATGCATCCTACTTTTCATGCTTTACTTATGCAACTAGTTGGATGCTTAGATTAGAGACCAAATCTTATGTACACTTCTTTGGAAATTACGCCAAAAATGTTGGTCAATTATTTTTAACTAGAACTCTATTACATTTGATTCATCAATATGGGATGGTAAACTTTTGAAATGTAATGCCAATATATGTAGGGTATAGCCTCTAACTTAATAGATTGAAAATCACTTGTTAATTGCTTACTATTGAGTATTGAAAACATAAGTTTAATTATGGTAACAAATAAAATTAAACTATCTTCAACATACTCATGGTTCTAAACATCTTTAAACCCTCACAGAAATGTAAATATGTTTCATGAAACAATGACAAAGTCTAAGGTTCTGCAATTAAATATGAATAGGTTTTTATTCAATTGGATGGTTCATATGAGTAGGCTAAACTGCGTTGACACATCACACTAGACTATAAATAAAATAAATCGAAAACACGCATTCAAATCTATTGAAACTAACAAGAATTTAAAACATTGAATGAAACATATAAGCAAACAAACTATAGCTAAAATTAAACAAAAAATGGCAATTCTTCCCTTACAAAGAGGCACTTCCTGACTCGATTGCGTATTGCTAAGGAAGTCATACGTCCCGTGATACTATTAAAGAAATACATTATAAAATAATTTACAAACTATAATCACACAAGGAATTAGTATGCTAATAACAAAGTTTATATTAAAATATCAGAGTGTTTCCACATAACCAGACTGGACTCCCTAGTATCATTGCCTAGATGAGCATTTATAAAACTTGAATATAATTATTCAGAGATCTCTAATGTGAGTTTTTAGAACTGTTCTGCAAAATAATTTCATTCAGATTTTATGGAAACATAAGAAAAGGGGATGCATCCACGTATTCATAAATTCATGTTAAATATACATGAATTTCACATACATAATATTATTATCAAATATGGCTTGATCTTCATGGGGTGATATCCAACATGTGTCAAAAACTTGTTACTAATCCATACTCTACCTCTGCCATATGTACTCTGCCACCACTTGACTATGCCTTTGACTCTGCTTTTGTGATGATTCAGAAAACGCTGGGTTGAATTGGATAGGTGGAGGATCTTGAGCTTACTATTTTCCACGCCCTCCAACTCATTTGTTATATCATTCCCACACCTGTATATGCTTGTGACTCGGCTACATAATTATAGACTACTTACAAAATGACTCTATTTATATGGACACAAACATTTAAATTGTTTTCATTAAAGAATACATGAAAATATAAAAATATGGAAATTTTACCTTGAATTTCCTTGATATTTTACCCTTGTAGCCCAGTTAAAGATTTTATATCCAAATGATGGCAATGGAATGTGAAATAGTAAATATGGCAGGATTCTAGGAATATGATATGCACACAATAACAAAAAGGTGACAAAAAGGATTTATTCCCAAAGTTCAACGGTCATGACTTTAGTTTTGTTGCTATTAACAATCATGTCTATATTGGAGAAAAAATATTGGAGGATTATGAGTTGCTTGCCAAAATAGTAATGAATCCTTTCCAAAATAACAATATCAGCAACATAAAGGAGAATAATTGTGACCATACGAGCAAGCACGGGGCCAACACAACCTGCATCTTCCAAATACTCTTCTAGCTTATCAATGTATATGCCGAAATGGGTACGGGGTAAGGGAAACCTTTTATTCACTCCAATATTACATTTAATTCTTCCAACCAACCCTCAACTTGAGAGGAACCATTATCTCTTCTAGCCTCTTCCATAACATTGTTCTAGGAATTGTGTCAAAATATTTTCTAAAAAAAAAAAAAAAAGAGATTAATTTTATTATTGTATCACTCCCCTATAATTAACCTAAGAGTAACAACATGGTCCACAGTTGAATGCTATCTCTTATACCCAGCTTGGCCTTTAGCTTTTTTACCATGGCTTTCAAGCCAAAGGCTAATATTCTTTTCCAAAATAAGCCCGTACAACTTAGATAAAATATGGCTAATCATAGTGGTCTTGCAATTAGAGTAAATGATTTTATCCCCACTCTTAAAGATAGGCACAATAAGTCTCTGCATCCAAGGCTTAGGGAAAGGCTTGCTTCACTACCGAATTAAAGAGCTTGTGTATGCGTGGGATGATGATAGGTTCTCCTATTTTAAAATTTTTAGCTTGGTAGCTTTCAATGTCCTTAGATTTCCCATTAGAGAGTTGCTTAACCCCAAACTCGATGTCTTCCAAAGAAAATTATCATCCTTTATAAGGGAATTCTAAATGGTGTCCAGGGCATTAGAGGGCTCATACAGGTTTTTAAGGTAAATATTCTAGTTATTCAAGAGATCAAATAATTTTCTTTAGTCTCATGAACCAAAATTTTCCTCTAAAACTTTCTAGGGGCATACTTAGAGAGGTGTAGTTACTACTCTTGCTTTCTACTTATATAATATATTTTCTTTCTTTTAATAAGATCTTTGTATACATTTATCTTTTCAATTTTGAAGGTTTCATTAGGAGCATCCCTAATCACTTTTCTAGTAATTTTACAATCATTATCATAGTAAGGGTTGGTAATTATATTATTCTCTTTATATTACTCCTTGGTAGAGAACTTTCTAATGGTAGCCAAGAGGGATGTAGTAAAATTATGATAGATATTTTAAATTTTATCCTTATAAGTTAAGAGGTGTAAATCCCTATTTAAATATTTCATAAAGAGATCCATTTTACTTATGTTAAAATATAGGTGGATTTGAATCTCACAGTTCTCATGCATGTGCTTGTTTTACATGGAACAATATAAAGTTAAAGATAAAGGTCTATGATTAGAATCAGGGTCATGGTATTTTAAGAGGTCAAAGTTTAGAATTTGGTTGGAAACATGGATATCAGATATCACATAATCCACAACACTACTTTCAAGTCCATACATAAAAGTCATCTAGTTGGAGTTTGGCCATTGAATTATGCCATTGGAAATTATAAGGTATTAAGAACTATAAAGTTTGACTAACTTAGTACCAAATAAATTCTTGATTAGGCATTTAAAATTTATTTTGAATCTACTAGCTAAATTAAGGTCTTCATCTAGCTAAAAAGGGTTAAGGTTCGAATCATTACTTAGAAGAATAGCTTGCTTACATGCAGTTATAGTATTAAAGTATCCTAATAAGAGGATATTACCTTCATTCCTTAGACTATGGATATACTACTATAAGGTACTATAAGGGATATTGCTATCTAGATTGTTTTTCTTAGAAAAAATAGAGTTGATACTATGTGAAATAACAAATTGTGATATAAAGCCTTTAGTATTAATGTCAGATATTTCAATCCACATGTAGTGATTGAGGGGTTATATTATGACAATGAGTGTGAGGAGAGAAAATTTTTATATAATATGTTATCCCTCCAATTCCTCTGCTAGAGGATTTCTGGTTCCAAGACGACCAAATACTGAATTCATCTATGTGATGGACCTTAGACTCATCATGCTCCCAAGTTTAAACTAAAAAAATAATATCAATCCCTTGACACCCAAATTAACATAAGGAAATTATGCCATGGAAAGCCATGACACTTCTAAAATATGATCCAATGTGTTCCAAATTCCTAGTTATTAATTTCCTTTTAGTCTATATCCCTAATAATAGTTTTCCTATTTCTAATTATTTCTCATTTTCCTTCCTTTCTGGCTTCCTTTAAATTTTGAACATCCTTCCTTGATCTATTGGAATATGGTTCTCACTTATAATGAATAATTTTTATATTTTTACAAATATTTATAAGATCATAAATTAAATCTAACCTAAAAGTTATCAAATATATTGAAATTAATATTAATGAATTTAAAAATATTTAATGTTTTTTTTCCATATAAGTAATTTTTGATTTTAATCAATTGATTTTAACATTTTAATATCAATAAATTATTTTCAATGTTTTGAACATGTAAAATTGAAATTTGATCAATTATAGAATTTATTTTTTAATTTTTTAATTTGATTTTTTATTTATTTATTTTTTCTGAAAAGTAATATTGAAAAAAATCGTTTTTTTATTAATTTTACTTCTTTGAATTTTATAATTGAATATAAAAACTTATATATATTTTTATTAATCATTTAAATGTTTCTCTTTAGTTCTACAAGTTGGATATATATATATATATATATATATATATATATATATAATACAAAAACAAAGTTATCGATCAAACAAGAACTATTACCTCAAAACGAGAACTCTAGCCCAAAAAAACTCAAAAAACAAGAAAAAACAACCTAAAAGGAAAAGTGTGTATTCTAGAATGTACTTTATTTTTTAGGGTCAAATTTCAACATTTTTTTTTTTAAATTATGCTAAAAACCGAAATTTTTCTTGAAAAAAAAGATTGAAAAAACACCCTCGAAACAAAAAGTGTTGATGCTAGAATAACCAAAAGAAAATTCAGGTCACAATTTTGACACTTTTGAATAATGGAATTAAAGATAAAATATTAGGACTTTGAAAAATCGTAAAATTCCAATAATTTTGATACATGATGTTAAAGATAAAAATATCATGTCTCCAAGCCTTATAATTCCCAACATTTTTCATCCACCTTGTTAAAGATAAAATATCTTGACTCTAAAAAACCCTAAAATTGTAATTGTTTTCAACCATAGCATTGAAGATAAAATGTCATACCACAGAAAAACCTTAATATTTTGACAAGTTTTCAACCATGGTTTTAAAAATCTTAGTTTTTTAACATATTTGAACCATGCAATTATGGACAAATTATATCACTAAAACAATTTTTAAAAATGAACAAGTAAATGGAAGATTTATTATTCCAAGAGTAATTTTTATTTTAAAGGCTAAAAATATATCTCTTTTCAAATCTTAGCCTAAGACAACTTATCTAATTGCAACCAAAACCTAAAAATCAACCATGAAAACGAAGTGTCCTCTTTCAATGAGGCATAAAATTTTCAAAGTTTTTAGAAGTATCTTATAACAAATGTTAATAATAAATAATATCATGACAATATCATTGCATAATTTAAAATTTCAGCATTAATTTCTAATATTTTTTACCTTTTAATCAAAATATCAACTTTGGGATATTGAATATAATATACATCATTTTTTTAATTCATTGTTGCATTGTGGATATTATAAAGAGATGAATTCTTCATAATTAAAACATATAATCCAAAAATCATAGAAATGAATCATAACTTCATGTAAGATCATATGGAAGTCAAAATATGTATTTCAATTTACCATGCAAACATCAATTACATAAAAATGTCTTAGACATTTATTCAAAATCAGTCATAGGTTTTGGCACACCATCAGAACCTACATCTTTAGATGAATGATTAGACACAGATGAAGATGATCCATATTCTTCTCTTTCATAAACTAGTGATCCATCTGAGTCAACACATATTCCCATCATTTCAGGTTTCAAAAGTGTTCTAGAACTACGACTAGATTCAACAAACTCCCATCTCAACACTATTTCTTTCGGTAGAAATTTCTTCAATATCTCTATGGTGTTTAAGCTAAGAGTTCCTCTCTTTGTCAAATTGAATTCATACACAAGTATGTCAACATCCTCCAATTTTAAGAGGTCTATGTGACAACGATTTATATTTGTGCCCTTTGTTTTTCTCTTTCTGCCAATATTTTTATCAACTACCATCTCTGGCTTGTACACACCATTGAATGGGTGGGTAGTTTTGGCATACCAATGTACTTCAACAACTGTAATATATTCATTTTATTTAATGACCTTTATAACCTTGGTAACCTAGAATGGATAGCCAAGTGGATCTCCATCTACTAACACTTCTATCATGCAACCCTCCTTAACATCCTGCATAGAACCCCTGTAAAGGTCTTCCATGGCTTCACGTTGTGCACATGATCTTCTAGAACCAATATATATTTCTCTTTCCTCTACTCGTAGAGAATTAATAATACCTTGAGAGTGTTGTTGTTCAACAATGTGTCTTTCCTCATGTTCATTTGGAATATTTTGTGGCCAAATAAATGGAGTCTTCAAAACCATATCCTCATTTATTGATCTTGAAATCATATCACTTTGATTATTGAAAAAAAAAACTCCCACCAAACTGAATCAACAAAATCAAAGTACTCATATGTATCTCTAATACATATTTTAATTTCTTCCAGACATTTAGAATAATTTATATCTCGCTTATGCCTTCATTGCATGATGGATTTCAACAACTGATTGTAATAACAATATCTTTGATGCAAATATTGGATGCTCTGGAATGAACTTCAAAAATACTAAACTTGATGACGACCCCCATTCTGCAACTGTTGAATACTTCTTGCCCCATATAAGTGTTATCCCATAATTTTTTTTGATACAAAATTGATGCTGGTCATTAAGTTGTTCAATGCATTTCTCCTCACCATGTGATCCCAAAATAAACCTTCGCATGTCAATAGTTTCTTCCAACACATGGAAAACAAGCTCTGAAATGTATGAGTTCTTAATACATTGAAGTAATGATGACAGGCTCCCAACATATTTCCTCCTCAATTTTACTGAAAAACGACTGAACATTTGATCAATATGGTCATGAGTATGCCCAACAAGAAGGAAACCAACCTTTATATTTTTAAAAATTCCCAATTCAACGAGCATGTTTAGATACCCAAAAATAACTTGATTTTTGTTTTCATGGATTGCGTTATCTAATTTTACATACAGAACTTCAGGAAGAATACTAGACCAATGAGTAACCACATCATGGATTATAGTTATGGTCATATTTGCATCATTATGAATATTTGGAGCTGTGAAGTAAACCCCTTGGAAACATCTTCCCGTTAAAGACCATACAACCAACCAGATGAAATTGAATGAAATTTTCCTCATGGGAATTTTTTGGTGTGCGGAAACAAATGTGGCAGAAGTGTTTTATTTTGGTCCATACCATCAATTATCAAACCCAAATATTTTTTTGGATTACTTCTTTCGATGTTTGTACAATTTTTTTCTATCACTTGTTTGCAGATTGTGATGCTCTTGAAGTACTTTCACAATGGAATCTACACATAAAATAAAAGAAACCTATTAATAAATATATTTTCATAGTTGAGAATTATCTAATTTTTAAAAATAATGTTATGAACGCATACCTCTTTCTACCCCTTGAAATTCATCGCTTTTTTCTTTAAGAGAAGAACATGTACAACAAACCCCCATCCTTGTCTTCTTAGGAATACAAACATTATTGAATTTGGTCTTCCATACCCTTGTAAAATATGAATATGTAATAAAATTACCAACTCCTTCAGCACCTTCTGCATATTCTTTGTATAAGCTGTAGATTTCTCGTCTCGAGAAATTATCTAGAATATGTATTGTGTCTTTATTTGGAATACACACTCCATGATTTGAAAAGAAGTATTTCATCCATGACATAACAATATTTGATAACGCCCTAGCCTCTTGTTTATAATGTACTTCTGGATAATATGTGGGATCCTTTTCCAGCCTTTCTTGGACTCTTGACAAACTAAAATTACTTATTGAATGCAACATTTTGAAATCATTTCTACAGAGAAATACATACCCAATATGATAATCATAACCTTCCAGTGCAGATTGCATGCAACCCACTGTTGGGCTAGGGTCCCCTGGGGTCAAATTTGAGTCAATTGTGTCTATTTTTTTAAGGCACAACACATAGTTCAAGGGGCTTTGGGGTGGGTCAAAGCTCCTTTTTTTTGTAACGGGTTAAATAGTAAAACATGGGGCTCAAACCATAGTTTGAGCCCATGGTTTATTTTCATTTGAATTATATAAATAGGCATGTTGAGTCAAGTCGGAGTATAACTTGAAATTGATAGATGATTATGTACTGTTGATGTGTTTTTGGGAAAGTTTTTGTGATAATTATGAGTAGAGATAGGCTTATGTGGCTGTGTGCATGGAGACCCGCGTCTTGGGCTATGTGCAAGGACTATGTGACTTTGTGAGCAAGAGGTTGAATTGTAATCATTGAAGATCTACTAATAAAGAAAGGTTTTGTTCATTGAGTTGCTTATAGATATGTTGTAGTTTAAATTATTGATGCATATTTGTCTGAGTTGATTATATAATTGTGTAAGATCTGTATATGTTCCTGTTAATGGTTTCTGTGAAATAATATATTGATAACATAGATCTTTGCGTTTGCGCAAGTTTGTTTTTGTGTTAAGGGTTTAATTAAAGTTAGATATGAATCGGGTTAAAAGGAACTTGCACAAAACATGAGTAGTTAGATCAGATTCAAAGGGTTACATCCAGAACATAGTTCTCCCTCATGGTGTGGAAACTTGGTTCCAACACCCCCCATACTACTTCGGGTGAGACTTTGGTATGTGCAAGTAGATCATTGCCTAAAGGGCCAATAGTTGCAGGGTTTTGTTGGTTGTGAAAAAAACTTTGAACCTGGGTCAGGACCCCTTAAGCCAAAAAATGGTTTTGTTGCTAGGACCAGAATCTCATTGAGGGATATTTGATGTTGTGGCATCTGACTAAGCCTAAATTACAAGATTGGTTGGATAGAAAGGTGTGTGAATTCGCGATCCAAGAGAACTGGAATCCACAATTATCTGTTGAAGAGTGGGAACAAAGATATATTTATATAGAGTAGCATGAAATTTTCTTTGCGAACTTTGCAACCAAACTACACGAGTGGTTATCTCAGCTCGTTTAATTTCAAACCTGTTGGAAGGACGACACAATTACCAAGTGGGCTCCAGAGTTGATTAAAAAATTGGAAAAATCGAGCAATAAGATCACCCATGCAATAGATTATTGGATCGACATCATTATGGGTGGATTTGTCACTGAATTTTCTATTGATGCCTTTGTGTCATACTTTGAAGATGAAAGAAGGTTTTTCAAAGGCCCTTGAGGTAAGTTCTTGTGCTCTTTAAAGTTGCGGGTTAAAATTATTTTATGTAAAAAGAGTACTCTTTGAAATCATACTGAGTGAATGCTCAGAAGAGGTCAACCCAACTCTACGCGCATTGCAAAAATTTATAACACAGACCTAGACAAATATTTTTTGTATAGTCCCCTCAAAGGAAAATTTGACAGTGATGAAGAGTATGAAACCAACAATTCTGGTGAATCAATGTAGTTTGAAGAAAGGACTACAACTGCGCTTCATATCCCATCCACCCCACTCTGGAATCTGCCTCACACTCTAGTCCATCCCACTCCACCTCCCAGTCCACCTCCACCACTAGTATTCGATATGGTTAACTCTATTAATATGTAGACTTTTAAGAGTGTTGGGAATGAAGACACTAAATAATTCTGGTTCGTCACAGAGGTTGTGTGGAAGGTACAACATATTAATGATGATGATGTTAAGAAGTCGTAGCTCGCTAGTGCATTCCAATAATGTGCGTTGGAATGGTATATGAGGTATGTAACAAATAACCCAAATGCGACGATAGATAATCTCAAAGATGCATTAAAGGAACAGTTCTGAAAGCCAAAGTCATTTTCTCAATGTGTTACCGAATTAAAGGATATTCATCAGGAAGTGAATGAAACTCTATGGGAAGCGTATCAACGGTTAAAACACATCGTCAAAGAGGGAGGATTTACTATTAGTGATGATCAACATAAAGAATGTTTCATTGCAATGTTATTACTGCATTTGTGCCTGCCTTTGTCTCAACAAAATATCGTGTCCCAGGACCAAGTTGTGGAAATCACAATGAAGCTGGAGGCTTTTATAGTCCAAAATGTGTAGGTTAGGGTTAAACAGATTTAGACTCAATCGGCTACCCTACACTTAGAACTGAAAATATTATGGAAGGAGAATGGGAAGGACATGCGCACGAAAATATGGTGTATGTGCTGCAAAGTTGAAGGACACTACTAGGAGAAATGCCCTATATTTGGTGAATATATGGAATTTGGGGGACTGAGTCTGATCAAACCTAACCCAGGGGTTGGAGCACTGCCAGGTGTGAACCCTCCAATATGGTGTGCAATATGTCAAGTAGTCAGACAATATCCTACGTACTATTTCTCCAAGTTGCACGAATATATTCCGATGGTCAAGCAACTCTATTGCAACTTTTGTCGATCTGTAGGCCATGATGAGAAGCACTGTCACAGTTTTGACCTAATGATTGACCAAGCTGTGACCTACAAGATGTAGTTAGAAAATAGAGGTCCATATTCACGTACGTCACCCTCTGGGCATGGGGGATTTCAGGAACAAGGGTGTGGAAGAGGAGGAGGATGTGTTCGATAATTTGTTATAAATGTGGAGAAGTCAACCACTTCGCGTGCGACTGCACAAACCCAAAAAAAATTCCTGTAGGTATTTTCGGTAGTTTGACCATGTAATTAAGGATTTAACTGTGTTGTTTGCGATGATGCAGGAGAAGAAGACTATGACACCTACACAAGATGTTCAGATGATGAGGGCAGAGCTGCGCGATGAAGAGCCTAGTGTTAATATTGTGACCAGAAGTGGTGTAACTATTGGTGAAAACAACGCTGAAGGTAAGAAACCTGCTACAGATTTCTGGGTTCAGAAAGCTCCTAAGAAGAAGGAAGGATTTAACTTGCAGAAGGAAAAGGATAATTTCAACGAAGTAAAGAAGATATTTATGGACCCTGGTGCATCCACATCAAAATTATCAATCAATCCTATTGATACCATAGAGGTGACTGATCCAACTGAGTTAAAAGTGTTCTTGCAGGCTTGTATTAAGCTTCTGCGCAATAAGAAGGCAATTGAAAATATGAAAAAACTAATTGATATATGCACTAAGAAGGAATAACCCCAGAAGGGATAACCCCAGAAGTAATAGAGGGTTGTAAAAAAAATCTAGATGAGAAATGCGCTTGACTGCTCAAATATGAGACTTTGAGATCGATCAAGTTATCCTAGATATGGGATCTGATGCAAATGTACAACCTAAGAAAACATGGAAAATAATGGGAGAGCCTAAGCTCGAATGGTCCACATTTAAACTGTGCATGGATAACCAACAAAATATTATCCTAATGGGAAGACTCCCTAGGGTAGTAGTTGACATTTGAGGAGTCAAGGTGTTTGCAGATTTTGAAGTCATCGAGATTGTTGATGATACAAACCCGTATCCTACACTACTAGGCTTAGACTGGGCTTTTTATATGGATGCTATTATTAAGCTCAAGTGCAGGAGCATGCTATTTGAAAGCAATGGGACAAGCGTAGTGGTCCCTCTAGATCCAACAGAAGGAGCAAGATACATAAAGCCGGTGCGCAATGATTATGCCGAGGATGATGTCGACTGTGTGTACAAATTCACTGCAAGGGACGAGGATTGGATCAATCCCATAGAATATGGTTGTCTTAGTTGGGATAAGGATAGTTCATGCTCGTTAGACTTAGATGAAGAATTGGAAAACTGGTAGAACTGCTTACATGAAGCATTCACACTGCTTTGTAATCGAGTTACCAGATCTCTGCGTTGTATATCATCTGAGGTACGTGAAATGTCCTATTATGATGGTATAGGAGATTTAAATTTGTTTCTAGATGCAGTAGAAATCGATGTTACAGAGGAACAACGGTTCTGTACACTCGATTTAGCTCTGCACTCAAACCCAACGCGCTGGTGGGGAACTCATAAATAGAATATTGCTACTTGGAAGGACTGACATCGAATCTTATGGTTGTGATTTGGTAGCCCCATCACTCGAATGAGAGGAACATACTCAAGTGTAGATGATCCGCGCATTCATTTAGCTAATTGGAATACAGTTTGGGGAGAAGAGCCGCAACCATAATGGGTTTAAATATTAATCCATACATTAGGCAGGTTACCCATGAATTGGTACTTGGAGACTAAGCTGTGACATGGTACTATTGAATGGACTATGCTGAAGGAAAGCTTCATTTTGACTTTAAGCTTTGAAAGTGGGTTATAGAATGTTAATGAGGCATTATAGGATATTCGAGATGTTATCTTTGATATGCCGAAGGAATCGGTGGTATGGGCCTAACCAGAATGGAATGCGCAGTTAGAGGCTACAGCTGAATGCTGAAATGTGACCACTGAAGACAACGAGGAGGATCCAAGAAATATTAATATTCCTGAGTCTGAGGGTCAGCGTGCAGTTTCTAGACTCGAGATTGCATTGTGAGATGTTACTGAACCTGTTAATACCATGAAAGTTAATTTGGGACAAAAGACCAGCCTAAGTTTGCCAAGATAGGAGATTATTGGGATGAAGATATAGTGGGTAAGATTGCAGAACTTATCACTGAGTATCAATAGTTGTTCCCTACTAAATTTTCTGAGCTAAAAGGGATTATTGGAGATCTTGGCGTGATGAAAATCACCTTGAAACCAAATGTTAGGCCTATCAAGCAACAACCTTACAAATTGAACCCAAAGTATAAGAAAAAGGTTAAGGAAGAACTAGAAAAGGTGGTTGTTGCAGGAATTATTGAACCAACAGAAGAACCAGATTGGGTGAGTCCCATGGTAGTCCAAGAAAAGAAAAAAAAAGGTGAAATAAGGATATGTGTTGACTTGGGAAAATTGAATGATGCCTGTGTACATGATGTTTTTCCGACCCCATTCTTAGATGAGCTGTTGGAAAATGAAGGAGGGCAGGAAGCCTATTCATTTACAGATGGATTTTCAGGATATCATCAGATAAGGATCACACTTGAAGACTAGAGCAAGGCTCCATTTATGATAGAATGGGGTTTGTTCCAATATAATGTGACGCCATTCAAACTGAAGAATGCGCCAACCATATTTTCGTGCATAGTAGTTTCTGCCTTCAAAGACTATATCCACAAATTCTTGGAGGTGTACTTTTATGATTGGAATATTTTGGGGTCTTGAAGAAACATGTTTACAGCCTACGGTTGATGCTAAACACTTGTCAATAGTACCATATTTCTCTGAAATTGAAGAAGTGTATATTCCGCGTCCCCTTTGGTATTTTTTTGGGACATATTTTCTGTCAAGAAGGAATGATGGTTGATCCAGCAAAGATCGTTGTCATTATTAATATGGATCCCCCAATGAATGTAAAACAGTTGCACTCTCTCTTGGGACATACTTGCTATTATTGGAAGTTTATTTAAGCTTATGTGAATATCACTATGCCGATGGAGAAGTTGTTGAAGAAGGACACCAGTTTTTTTTGGGATGAGGATTGTCAGAAGAGTTTGGAAAAACTCAAGGAGAAGATGGTAAGTGTGCCCATCTTGGTATTCCCGGATTGGAAAATGGAATTCCATGTGCATGTTGATGCTTCATGTATCGCACTAGGAGTTCTAATAAAGTAGCCAGGTGTTAGAGATATTGACCACCCGATTGAATTGTCAAGTTGGACGCTGTCAACTACTAAGCACAATTATTCAACTAAAAAACGAGAAGGGATAGCCATGGTGTATGCGCTGCAGAAATTCCGTCATTATTTTCTTGGAGGTAATTTCAAGATGTTCATAGATCATTCTGATTTTAAATACCTAGTGAACAAGATCGTCTTGGGGGGGAAGATCCGCAGGTGACTCCTTTTGTTCCAGGAATATGATTTCGAGGTAATTATGAAGCTTGGAAGGTTGGATGCGAGACCTAACCACTTATCGTGAATTGAAAGTAGTCAAGAGCCAACTAATTTGGAGGAGGGATTATCAGAGACGCAGTTGTTTGCCATTAAGATAGTTGATGACCATTTTTTAGATAGCATCGGTTATCTGACTACTGGAACTACACCTACAGAATATATGCTTAAGCAAAAGAAAGAACTGGTCGTGCACACAATAGTATTCACCTTGATCACACTTCAATTATACAAGATGGGAGATGACAAAGTCTTGAGTCGATATGTGTCTGAGTTTGAAAGACCTAGAATATTTGCTGAAGCACATGGAGGTGTTGCAGGTGGTCATTATGCTGGAAATCCGACCCCACAGAAGGTTTTAAGAGCTGGGTTATGGTGGCCTATGGTACATAATGATTCTAAGGAATACTGTCGTGATTGTGATGTATGTAAGAGGACGGGAAGACCCTCGCGCAGAGTAGATATTCCACTACAACAGAAGGCTACTTTACAGGCATTTAACAAGTGGCCAATTGATTTTTTTCGGATCGATTAACCCTCCGAGGAAGAATAATGGAGTTCTATATCATCACGGCTAAAAAATATTTGACTAGGTGGGTGGAGGCTCAACCTATGAAATATTGCAGCGTAGAAACAGTTGCACACTTGATTTTCGAGAGTATTCTGACAAGTTTTGGGCGTCCCAAAATCCTAATGAGTGATCAGGGTATGAATTTTTTAAATGAGAGCATTCAACCGCTGACAACAGAATTCAAAATACATCATCATAAGAGCATGCCCTATCATCCTTAGGAAAATGGAGTCGTAGAAGCGTTCAATAAGATATTGGAAAATTTTCTCACAAAGATATGCAATGCTAATCGCAATGACTAGGATGTACACATACCTGTTATTCTATGGAAATACAGGACTATGTGCAAGAAGTTGATGAGACAAACACCTTTTAGGATGGTCTACAGGAAAGAGGTTGTGATGCCAATGGAATACATTATCCATACTGTGTGTATCGCAACAGTTACCAACATGGCTGATCTAGAAATTATGGAGGAGCGATTGTCGCAGCTTGTTGCACTAGAAGAAGATAGATTCATTATTGGGTTTCACCAATAGATGCAGAAGGCATGCAAGAATTCTTGGAATGATTGACACATTAGAAAAAATATTTTTAAGAAGGATAATTTGGTATTACTTTATGAAAGAAAGTTTGCGCACTTTCCAGAGAAGTTTAAGATGCACTGGCTTGGGCCCTATATTATCAAGGAAATCCTAGAAGGAGGTTCAATTCGTTTGACTGCCTTGAATGGTGAATTCCTTCTTGGATGTGTTAATGGAAGTCACCTAAAACCTTACAGGGATGACCCCATCTCTAGAACGACAGATGACTATGTTAGCCACCTATAATATTTGTTATAGCAAAAGGTTGCTAAGAATTTTTTGAGCCTTCAAAGAACAAATTTCATTGCTAAAAATTGTTGGCTCTTGAAGACTCTTGAAGGCCTCATGCCTCTGTCCAAAATATTCATTGCTGTTCCCATTTTATACACAGAAATTTTGCTAATTTCATGAGAAAAGACTGCTGAAAAACCATCATTTCCCCCCTTATCCCTCTTCCAAAAATTAACCTTCATTTGATCCCTTTTTCTCCATAAAATTCCTCTATTTTCTATGATTTCCCTTCTTCCATTCATGAAAATCATCTTTACAAGGTTAAAAACTCACTACCGAAACCCCCAAAATCCATTAAAAACCTTGAAAATTTCATGAAAAATACATGTTTTTGCATAAGGCTTAAGCCCCCTTGCACTGAGTTTCAAAACCACTTCCCCACATGCCCACACCCTGTAACCCAAGCGCTAAACCTATCCGGCGCTTATCGCATCGGAAAGTTTCAAATGCACAAGTCTTTCCCATATTCCGAAGTTTCCGATGCGATTAGCCTTTATATAACTATACCATGGGCCCGCCTTCGCGCTTAAAACCTTATGAAAATCCATTCCCGATCCACTTTTTCCTTTGTAAAACCCAAAAACCCACTTTTCTAAAGTTTTGGTCTAAAAAACCAAAGTCACGTGTTAATATAAATGGTTAGATTGAAAAGAGCCGATCGCGCAATCGCATCGAAGAAATCCAATGGGTTGATTAAAAAGACCCACATCAAAATTTCCGATGCGATTGGGTGTTATATATGTTAAACTCCCCCCCGAATTTTGATTCATATGACTTTTCCCCCGGGACCAAGCGTCGAAGTCCCGAAGCGCTCAATCACATCGCAATATTTCAAATGGGTTGATTGAAAGACCAGCCCGAGGCTTCAATTGAAATTGGCTCCTTTTGAATATATAAAGCCCCAGGCCCATTGTATTTCATATATCTAACGGCCCCGCAGTCGGGTGCCTATCCACCTTATATAAATATTCCGCCTCAATCCATAAAAAACCTTTGTTTTTATTTTAAACTTTGGGTTTTATATATTATAAGGGTTTTTTCCGCCGGTTCATTTCAAAGCTAATCCCCGCCGTTGATCAATAGCCGATCAAACGACCAACGTTAATTCACATCGCATGTCTCAAATGGCATCGCATAATCGCATCACATTTCTCAATCGCTGCATTTGTTTGTCCACCCCCGATTGCTGAATCCCCCGATTCATTCTCCACCGTTGATATCGTCCTTATATCAACGACCATCGCTTAATCGCCTCTGCCCTCCCAATCACACAATCGCATCAGAGATTTTCATCGCACCCCTTTTCTCCTCCCGCCGATTGCGATCCTCCGATTGGATCTGGACCGTTCACGTGTCCAAATCGGACGGTCCCAGATCGTTCCCGCATTATTTCATCACCTTCCTCCTTCTGCCAAGAGGATTCCAACACGTAATCCCCGCCATTGATCCCTGCGCGATCAACAGTCCTCACTTTTTCTTCCTTCGATCTTCTTTGACCTCCTTTAAATAAATCTCCACCGTTGGACAATTTCCATCCAATGGCTACACTCCTTCCCCGCCTTCTGAAAGCAGTTAAACCCTAAAAATGTAGGATTTTCTAATATTTTGTGTTTTCACAGGTGTTTTAATGTTTTTTTCATTATAAATGAAGAAAAGTCGAGGGCTGAGAATGACGATTCTCATGCCCTCGATTTATTAAAGAGAAGCCATCCACAGGTTGTTTCTCCATGTTTCATCAACGCTTCATGGGCATTGATGCCTTTAAAAGACCTGCGCGGCCCTACACATCGACAAGACACTGTTTTATTAAAAACACAGTTAAAGAGTATCATTTTTTGAAGCACAGAGTGCAGCAGAACAGAAGATTGAATATTAATTCCACAGTTTTATGGATTTCGGCTAAGATTGATCATCAAAAGCCTAATCCATTGAATTAAAACACAATTAAAGGAATATCATAAGTGTTTAATAGACCGAAAGGCCTCCATCACCACAATTGATGCGAATTGATTCCTCAGCTACCATAAGTGTCACCTGTGCCTTAAAACATTCAAGACAGAGGCCGAAGTTATTGAGCAGAATCAGATATTTTGCCTCAGCACAGCCAGGGAGTTACTTCTGCAAGGAAATAAATGCAGAAATATCTGCAGAGTTACTCCAAACATTACGCAGAGCCTCGAAGTAAAACAAAGCTCCCACCGAGTTTTATTCATAATTGTAAAATAGTTAATACAAAAATCCACCAGTAAACTTCTTCATCGAGCCCCTCAAAAGGCCAAGAAGTCTTGAATCTGTATTAATTGTCTTAAGAGATCTTTTATCAGATCTCACCTCCTCATCCTTCTATAAATACTTCTGTAGAAGATGAGAAACTGTTGGTTGTAGAACTTTGAAATGCATTTGAGCTTAAAATTCTGACTGTAAATAGTGTTCACTGGCCCTTGGAGCTCTGCTTGTGTTAGTCTTGTTAGGCTGGATAGTGAAGATGATTGCTGAACTGAAACATTGGACCTGAGTTTTGTAACTGGTTTGACATCAATAAACAAGCTGTTTCTTGGGATCCTGGTCTATATCAATAGTGAAGTGCCCCTTCTTTGTTATTTTTTTCCTTTATGTATGTCATATTGTTCACTATTCTCTGATAAAGAACAACATTTATAGAGTTAGGACCTGGTGTACATCAGTAACCTTCTCTGACTGAAAATATTTATCTCAATGTTTTCCTCCAAATTTTTTATTTAAGAATGATTCAATACAGTTTAAGAAGTTAGGAATGCTGGAGTTCCCTCTTCCTACTATTTTCTTTAAACATTGTTCTTGAAAGTTATTTTCCTTATTTGCTTATTAAAAGTTAGACTAGAAAGTGATGGTTTGCCCTGTTTCTAGCTTCTATTCTCCAAAGGAAAATTCTAAAAGTTTCCCTTGGTGTTAACTGAAAGGAGACTAGGTTTAAAAGTACTTTATCTGATCTTAAGTTTATACTCTGTCTTCTCTTATATGTTTTCATAGTTTCTGAAGGTAATTATGTGGATTACTGGATTGTTTGTCAATTAAGTTGCTTTAATACAAACTTTCCCAAGAAGTCAATGGTTAGCCCTGCACTTGGTTGGTTTTAAACAGTTACTTAAGAGGCTTTTCTTGTTTGGACTAACTATAAATCCTTTGTGAAATTATTATCAGTTTCCACCCCTCCAACACTTTATTGTTCCCATTCCATCATTTTAAATCTCGATAATCTTGTGATGTAGATGACTTGCCCCTTGGATCACTCTTGATGTTGTTGCTCAATTTAAGCCATGTTATGACTCCATAGCCCAATGGACTAAAAACCAACGTTATATCTATCTTTTTAGCCTAGTTGTTCTATTCACTTGCAACTTCTCACCTTTGAAACTCTTTGCACTTAGGAATTTCCACCTCAAACAGTATTCATGCTCAACCATCCAAAAAACAAAACAAACCCTTGGCCTTCATAACTAGCCTAATATTATTACCCCAAATTTCAAAGAAAAATCCATCTTTGCACTTATTGGAGAGATCCCTCTCCGGATTCAGGAGGGATAGATCCTAGAATCCCAAAGTTGGTTGAAACGATGTTGTTTCTGTGATCGGACTTTGCCAATCTTGCTGATTACAGATCCCTAACATTTCTGGCGACTCCACTGGGGAAGGAACCTAATTGTAATCTCTGGTTCCCCTTAAAAATTTCATACAAAAATTGTGAGTAAAAATAAGCCTTTTCAAGCACTACCAAAAAATGGTAATCACGGTAAAACTTGTTTGAATCAGTGGAAAACTAGGTAAAACCTAGGATTATCTTAAGACTTTATCTAACCTTGAAAGATCAGCTGACTTAGCCATAAGAGTAAACTGTCTTTGTCTCATAACCGTAGCTAAGTTTTGAAACAGAGTTAGGATATTCTTAAAAACCATACAACTGAAAAATAACTCAAAAAATAGCTAAAAATATTTCAGATTGGTATCCAATAAACATGGTGGTGGACCATAAAACCTTTTACCTCCTTAGGGGCTAAATACTTCCACTTGGCGACTCCACAATCCTGAACAGACCTTGAGACTCCACTGGGAAGAACCCTTATCATTATAATATCTTTCAAACTCAGTTAGAACACTGTAGGATTAAATTTTTTGTAAAACATACTAGTTAACCTCTCAAAGATTGTCATACCTGGTTGAGCTTGTCTTGTTTATTTGGGTCTGAAAAACACAACATAGTGGCTCCTAGAAAGATTCACACTAGAGCCTATCCTGACCCTGATCCACCTGAAGTAGTTGATAACCCAGAAGGTATCCTTAGGAAGTCTCCTAAGATTAAATTATCAACTGTTTTCAGATCACCCTTGAGAGCTAATTCAGTTCCTGAAAATCTTTCAACTCTACAACAATCTCAAGTTGACTTAGTAAATCCATTTAGAACTAGGTCTCTCGGTGATTTAGATCAGTTAGATTCTGAGTCTTCACTATCATCTCCTGAAACAAGTGAACCTCTTGGTAGCAGAGAAACAAAACCTCCTGATTTACATTTCCTTCACAACTTAGGTGTCTCTCATCCAAGATCAGCTCCGAAATTTATTCCTGGTCCATCCACTTTTTCTCACCCTACATCCACTGTTCAAACCACTACACCTCAGCCCACTTTTCCTGTTGTTAATCCACTCCTTGTGAATCCACCCCCACCACATATCATGGCAGCAAGGTATGCTCCGTTAGTCCTTCCTACACCATTATTCAATCTTCCATAGGACTATCAGTCCAAAATTCCATTATATGATGCTAGCAATGCTACAACTGCATCAAAACATGTGGATAAGATGAATGACTACTTTGACAAAAATGAAATTGATGACGATTTTGTCAAGCTTAGGTTATTTGCTCAGAGCTTAGGGGGAGAAGCAAGAAAATGATTCAAAGGCCTAGCCCCCCATAGTATTAATGATCTCCAAGCCTTCCATCAAACATTCTTAAACAAATGGGAAGTAAAGAAGAATCCTCTCCAAGTCCTTTCTGATTACAAGAACCTCCATAGAAACATTGGGGAAAGTGTGCAAGCTTATTGCACTAGATTCAATAGTGTGTATAATGCACTTTCCCCAGAACTAAAACCTCCACAGGGCTCAGCTTTAAATAATTTTCCTGAAGGGTTTGACTCTGACATGACCTATCAGCTGAGAGAGAGAGATTTTTCAACTTTTGAAGATATGCAAAAAGGTGCTCTTTCTGTGGAAATCAACTTAATGGAGAAGAGAGCAAGAATGAAAACTGAAAAGAGAGTATCTTTTAGAGAGGAATCCTCCTACTTCAAACTCAAAGATGGAGAGAATGATGGAATAAATGATGAAAGAGATGAGCATAATTAAGAGAGCACAAGAAAATCAAAACCAAACTGCTCCTCAAAATAGAAACCAGAACCAAAACCAGAATTTTAGAAGAAACCAACCTCCAAACAGAGCTAGGGAATATGATCAGTAGATCGCTCCTCCCTTTCATCAGAACTATGTAAGTGAGGTTGAGGAAACAAATGAGATAACAGAGGAAGATGATATCAACATGCTGGGGGTTGATAATGATGACTTTGAGATTCATTATGATAGAAAACAAGGTCTATACACACCTTATGATGACAAAAGAGATGATGATGAAAATTGTTATCAAGACATGGAAAATGTCATCATAGAGTCTCAAAGGGAATATGACCTTAGAATCAAAACTAGTCAACAGCCCCCCAACAACAAAACCTCTGACAAATCTTCACAAAATAGCACTACAACCAAGCCTAAAATTGTCAAACAAAAGGACAAAGCAGTGGCTGTAAATTCTGATAAAGGAAAGGAGAAAGGCACTCAAAGCAATGAAAAATAGAGTGCAGACCTTAGCAGTACTAACACTTCAGCTAGTACTCCTGTGAAAACAATTTTTTCAAATGTAAATAAAACAAATCAGCAATCTGATATTGATGATAAAGTGACAACTAATAAGGCTGAAACCAACACTTCAAAGAACCAATTTCCCTTCAGCCTTGAACAAGAAATTTAAAATATTAAAATCTCTATTCCCTTGAACAAGTTAGCTGCCCAACATGTATATAGAACCCAAATTTTGAAGGCTTTAAATATAGAAGAGAACAATGATACAGTCAATCTTAATGATGACTAGCCAGAGCTTATTTTTGGTCCAAAGATTGAAGGTAGATATCAAGAGGGACCTGTTCCTCCATTTTATGTGAGTTTAAACGTTCATGACAAAATTTTGCACAATGCTATGCACGATTCCGGGGCTTCCCATAATTTAATGCCAAAAGCTGTAATGGAGAGCCTTGGTCTAGAAATCACCATACCTTACAAAGATCTGTACTCCTTTGATTCTAGCAGAGTAAAATGTTTAGGATTGATCAAAGACCTTTGTGTTAACTTAGCCCAAATTCCAGCCAAATGTTTAGTCATGGATATTGTTGTGGCTGTCGTGCCCCCAAAGTATGGAATGTTATTATCAAGATCTTGGGGGGCTAAGTTACAAGGGACTATGCAAATGGACATGACCTATGCGACTATCCCTGTTTTCAATCAGAACAGAAGATTTTACAGGGAGTCTCATATGCAATACATAGTTACAAGTCAAGACAGATCGTAGAACTCCCCTTTATACTCTGTAAACACAGGCCTTGATTCATTTATCCTCTTTAATGAAGAAACATTAGATGAACAAGTCACTTTAACAGGATTAGCGGCCGACAGGGAGGAAGAGGAGCACAACGCAGAAATGTTAAAACAGTTTGCTGCGTTTGAAGACATTAGAAAACTAAACAAAGGTCTTGAACTACAGGTCATGCGTCCTTTGCTTTTAAACCTGGACACTAAAGAAAACGACCCTAAAATAAGCGCAAATCTTGGGGAATCGAAACAAATACAACTAAGTGCTGAGTTCCCACAACAACCTTTGAGCATGTTAGTTGAAGAGAACAGTAACCAGGATGAAACTAAGAACAGTCCTTTGTGGAGTATGTATTTTGATGGATCCTGCACTAAGAACAATGCTGGCGCAGGTGTCTAGATTACTAACACTGAAAACAACCACACCGAATGTATTTCCTGTACATTAAACTTTTAGTGTTCCAATAACATAGCAGAATATGAATCCCTTCTCCTAGGCTTACGTTTGTTGAAAAATATAGGAGCCAAAAGAATTAAAGTTCACGGGGATACAGAGTTAGTTATTAGGCAGGTAAATGGGGAGTATAACGCAAATCATCCTAGACTCAGGGCCTACAGAAACGATGTCATGGACCTTTTGAAAACATTCGAGGAGTCCAAATTGTTTTTTGTCCCAAGAAAAAGAAATATCGCGGCCCACAATTTAGCCTTTGCAGCTAGAACATGCTTAACGCCATATAGCACCCGAGACTGCACAACTCAGATAAAATTTAGACCAGCTGTGCCTGATAATGAGAAGTATTGGTAGGTGTTTGAAAATGTCAAACAAATAGAAGACTTCATGCAATTCAAAAATGAATTCGAACTAAACGGTTCAGACTCAGACTATGAAACAGACTGCAAGGAAGAAAATTTTCTTGATGAAGAAGAACCGTCTCCTGAGCTTGCTAATATAAATCGATTATCTAGCAAACTTGAAAGAAAAACAGAAATGAATGCAGAGTTTGAAACAGAGGAGTTAGAAACTCTGCACTCTAAAGATGAAAGTTTGCCTAAGGGTCTGGCCCCTTTAGAAGAGTTGTTCGATTTTAACGATGTGGCAAATAAACCAAAAATAGAACCTGTAGGGACCAAAGTGGAAGAGTGTAATATTGGCAGCGAACTTAAGCTGAAAATGATTAAACTGTCCAAGACTTTACCGGCTCACATTAAACTTAAATACATCAAGATGTTTAAAGAGTTCTCTGATGTTTTCGCATGTAGTTACGAAGATCTTAAATCCTACGACACTGAAATAATACAACACAAAATTCCCCTCAAAGAAAACCAAAAACCATTCAAACAGAAACTGCACAGAATAAACCCTGTTCAGTTGCCTTTGGTTCAGAAGGAAATCATGAAAATGTACGATGCTGGTATTATTGTCCCTATTAGATATTCTAAATGGGTATCTAATCTAGTGTCTGTTAGGAAGAAAACTGGAGAAATCAGGCTTTGTATAGACTTTAGGGACTTAAAAAAAGATTCATTAAAAGAAAACTAGCCTTTACCCAAGATGGACCATATTTTACAAAGGGTGGTAGGGTCTAAAAGAATTTCTTTGTTGGATGGCTATTCAGGGTACAATCAGATTTTAGTTCACCCTGCTGATCAATTAAAGACAACCTTTATTACACCATGGGGCACTTTCATGTATGTGAAGATACCTTTTGGTCTAATGAATGCTGGAGCAACTTTTCAAAGAGCCATGGACATAGCATTCTCGGAGGAACTGGGCTTCTTCATCATTATCTATCTTGATGATGTGACTGTGTTTTCAAAAATAGATGAAGAGCACTTAGAACATTTAAGAAAGGTTTTCGAGAAGTGCAGAAAGTTTGGGATATCTTTAAACCATAAGAAGACACTATTTGGTCTCCAATAAGGTAAACTTATTGGGCACATCATTTCTGAGGAGGGTATAAAGATAGATCCAAAGAGGATTGAGGCCATATTACAAATATCTCATCCTCGAAACATCAAAGAGTTGTAGTCTTTCATCGGAAAAATTAACTTTTTGAAAAGGTTCATCCCCAACTTGGCTAAGCTCCTTAGGAATATCACAAACATGTTAAAGAAGGAGCAAGGGGTAAAATGGACCTTGGAAGCAAAGAAGTCCTTCGAACTGGTGAAACTAGCATTAACCAAAACACTGGTTCTTATAAGTCCTGATTTTTCAAAATATTTTTATATTTTTTCATTTGCATCAGAACATACCATAGCTGCTGTCCTTTTACAGAAAAATTCACAAGGACAAGAGCAGCCTATTGCATTCTTTAGTAAGGCATTGAGGGATGCCCCTTTGAAGTATAACATTATGGAGAAGCAAGCTTTTGTTTTGGTTAAAGCTTTGAAAGACTTCAGGGTGTACATCCTTCACTCACACATCATTGCCTTCGTCCCAAACTCAGTTGTTAAAGAAATTCTAACACAGGACCCAGATGGTAAGAGAGGTAAGTGGATTGCTATTATTCTTGAATATGACTTAGAGATAAAACCCACTAAACTCATCAAAGGACAAGGTCTAGCTATATTAATGGCTGAATCAAATTTTGAAGTTCTTGATATTAATATGATTGATGCTTTGGATGACCAGGAAGAATTCTCAACTCCTATATTTGAAGACCATTTTATCAATTCTCCTTGGTATGCTGATATTATTTACGTTTTGCTTAATTTGAATACACCTCCTGTTTTGACAAAAACAAAGGCAAGATTCTTAAAGTTAAGAGTTGTAAACTATTGCATTATAGATAGATGTCTTTATTGGAAAAATTCAAGTAGTGTATTGCTTAAATGTTTGCCTGAGTTTGATGTAGAGAAGGTTAAATATCAGTTCCATGAAGGAGAGTGCGGAGGTCATTTGTACTGGAAGACAACAACCAACAAAATTTTGAGGGCTGGTTTCTATTGGCCTACTCTTTTCCATGATGTACATAAGATGATCACAACCTGTCATAAATGTCAACTTTTTGAAGGCAAAAGAAAACTGTTACCTCTACCTTTGCATCCCATCACTGTTGAGGCCCCATTTCAACAGTGGGGACTTGACTTCATAGGAGAAATCCATCCCCCATCTTCTGCCCAACACAGATGGATTCTCACTGCCACAGAATATTTCACTAAGTGGATAGAAGCCATTCCTTGTAGGCAGGCCAATGATTTAGTTATTATAAAATTCATGGAGACTAACATTCTCTCCATATTTGGCTGTCCTACCAAGATTATCATTGATAATGCAGCAGCATTTGGATCAAAGAAGATGGTTGAGTTCTGTCATAGATATCACATAACATTGGGGCATTCCACGACCTATTACCCTCAAGGTAATGGACTTGTAGAATCCTCAAACAAAAGCTTAGTGAACATAATCAAGAAAATTTTGGAGGACAACAAGAAGTCTTGGCACACAAATCTAGTTCATGCACTTTGGGCTGACAGATTGACTTTGAAGAAATCTATTGGTATGTCACCTTTTCGGCTTGTGTATGGAACTGATGAAAATTTTCCAAACAGCCTTGGTGTACCAGTAATGAAGTTGATTCAAGAGTTACAAACTGAAGAAAATGACATGATCAGAAGAATAAACCAGACCATTCATCTTCAACAAACCAGAGAGGAAGTTTATAACAAAGCATTGCAGAAGCAGGACAGAATTAAAAAGCTTTTTGACAGAAGAACAAAGGCCACAAATTTCAAGATTGGGGAAAAAGTTTTAAAATGGGATTCAAGAAGGGAAGACAAGGTAAAGCATGGAAAATTTGACAACTTATGGCTTGGCCCTTGTTGGGAGAAATATTGAGAGGGGGGGGGGGGGGGTGAATCAGTATTTAGGGTTGAACTATTTTTCTTTTATTTCTCTTAAAACCTAAGTTACAGCACTGCATCCAACATGTATGTACAGATATCTTATTATGTTTTTACTTAGAGCATTGCATCAGATAAGCATTAAGCATGAACAGAACAAACCATCAAACATACACAACACATATGAACACCGGGATTTAAGGTGGAAACCCAATTTGGGAGAAAACCACCGTTGCCGTAATCTCAGTCTTCAATATTTATTATAGAGAAAACTTCTTACAATATATGCTGGTGCAGACTTATACCAGCACGCAGGCACCCACCTGCAGAAGGCTACAACCTTCTCTCGTTTACCAACTACCACTGGAAGGGAGCTACAACCCCCTCTCTGAAGGCTTCAACCCTCAGCACTACTGCTGACCTTGTTTCATCAATTTTTATACTGGATCCACCAATTTCCATACGACATACCTTGCTGGTTACCAGATTTATTTATCTTATGTATACTCACACCAATTCTTCATGATGTCATCCGTCATTCAAACCAGAGATTTATCATCGTCAGATTATATTCATGGGTGCATCGTGGTCTCAGATTTATCAGTTAAGAACAGAGCTCACTCATACATATATTCTTTTAGAAAATGTATTCACAACCCTTACAATGCACACATCGTTCTTTATTTTTCTTCTTCTTATATAGTTTTCCCTTTATTAAAACCATGAGTCAGAACCACGAACCGCTAGTGGTATTCCTTTTAGTTTATCCCACGGGGCCTTTGATATCTTTTTAATTTATTTATCAATTTTTAAAGAAATTGATAAGTAATTATATTTACAACTTTTTGAATTCCCAAGCCTTATATCTAAAGTTTAACCCTTTGGACTTTATAGAAACATCCAACGCTTCTAAATAAATTAATCTTGCGATAAACCTTTGATCCCGGGCCCACATACATAGTTAATAGCCAATCCAATACGCCCATCGTACCACAGTAAATCTCGTGCAAGTCCAGCGTCCGATCACCGTTAGATTAACAAGTTTCTCAATCAATGACATATATGCATATCGCTTCGTCGAACGTTAACGGGCGATGGCCCACCGTACCTATGTTAATCTTCGCGCACCTTCAACAAATAATGACCGTCTGATGGCCTCTTCCCAGATCAACGGCGCTCAACGATATCGTTGGGCGTCCTGGGTCAAACTATAACGTGTGATGGCGTACAGTAAAACACGGTTTTGTAAAATTGTACAGGGATGCGTGTCGAGTATTCTATGGAATCGCTCCTCATCCGGAAATACCGCTTACTCCGCATAGGTGGTGCGATAAAAACCGTAAACCACCTTTACTGTTCATATGGTCATGGCTCCGCTCATCCACGCAGGGTTCCGACGCCTTTTGGAAGTATTATTATAATTAAATTGCTCTTTAATGATTTGCGTTCTGTCGTCACCAAGTGTTCCGCTACTCCATTAATCTGTGCCATCTCCCATCAACTCCCTCATCAGATACAGAGTATTATTCAAACCTTCCAATTACATAGGACATCATTCGACTTCATTACAAATATTATTCACACAGAGGTTCAGGGGATTCCATAATACACATATCCTGATGAATTCATTCTTCTCTGTGCGCCGTAGGTATCCTCTGCCCATTATGAAATTAATTACACAGGTCATGTAAATTCCAGATTTACTCGAACATAATTCCATGGTTCTTCATCCACATACACAAATCTTGGCCAGATATTCAATTTTTCCTTCAATCTATTGCCTTGACTCTTCCTAGCAGCTCTCCCTTTTTCCATCTCCTTTGCAAACTGTATTAAACCCCTAATTCCTCTGTTTCATCTACTGCCTTTGCTACCTCTCTGTTTCTTTTGCCTTCCTGTCTTTGCTTTGCCAATTCCTTTGCCATCAATGAAAATATTTCCAACAGCCCTTACCCTATTCATTCAGCTGCTGGTAACAATGCATTTTTCTTATAGGAGTCGAATGGAGCAGAATTGTTTGGGGGTCCTGTCAATGGCAGGATGCTTAAGCATTACTTATCTTAATCAATACTATGTTTTGAAGCCTTTTTATATTTTTCATTATAAATATCTCATTCACCATTGCATTCAAAGTTAGAAAAATCAAAAATACAAAAACAAATAAAGAGAAAAGAGGGCAGATTGTAAAACAAGAAAGGTATAGCCCCATACCAAAAAAGAGAAACAATTCTGAAATTGTGCAAGCTTAAATACCACTCCTAAAAACCACACTTCTAGTTAGTCAAAAAGCCTAATCTTGACTAATTAGTTTTAAATTTTCTGCTAATAGGGTAGTGAATATGATTTTCCAAACTGTTTAATCTTGGCTTATCAGTAGAATGTTTAGGATAGAAATTAAAGGTTCAAACATGTTCAAAATCTAAAACTAAGGTTTCAAAAAGAAATGACTCAAATCTGTTTTATTTTTTCTGAGTCAAAAAGAAGTAAATCTGGTTCTAATTAGCTCAAAATCTAAACCAGAGAGCAAGGAAGAAACAACTCACATAAGAGTCAAAACAGAGCTGTAAAAAGAGAAGGCCATGATGAGAAACTTTCAGATCTTAAGCCTTCCATTTTTGTTTTAAATTTTCTGCAAAATAAATGTCTATGAGCCGCTTGTTTTTATGCCATAGATCACAGCAAGTTAAACAGCTTAATCTTGACTTGACTGTTTTTAAATTTCTGTTGTAGAATTTAGAGAATAAAAAATCTGTTAGACTGTTTAATCCTAACAGATTGATAGAATAGGTAGAGAATCATATGGGCTCAACTATTTAATCTGAGTCCATGGAGAAATAAGGAGTAGAAATAGATTATATTTCCTGTTTTCAAAAGAATAAAATGTTGTGAAAATATTTTTCCAATCCAAGTGCACTCTAATGAAGAAAAAATGCTAGATCAGTAGGATTGGGTAGGTAGAAAGTTTGTATTGATGAAGGTCCATTGTTTTCATAACTGCTAACATGTTTTCAGAGAAGATCATCCCAACAAAGGAAGGGCAGCCCAATGGATCAGACACAGGTCAGCCTCCCAGAGAACATAAAGGATGTGGCACAGGTCAGCCAACCAGAGAATGCAAGTTTGAAGTTCTTGATGCCTTCAAGAAGACATCATCCCCAAGTGGAGTCACTGTTAGCCACCTATAATATTTGTTATAGAAAAAAGTGGCTAAGACTTTTTTGAGCCTTCAAAGAACAAATTTCATTGCTAAAATTTTTTGGCTCTTGAAGACTCTTGAAGGCCTCATGCCTCTATCCAAAATCTTCATTGTTGTTCCCATTTTATACTCAGAAATTCTGCTAATTTCATGAGAAAAGACTACTGAAAACCCATAATTTTCCCCCTTCTCCCTCTTCCAAAAATTAACCTTCATTTTCTCCCCTTTTCTCCATAACATTCCTCTATTTTTTATGATTTCCCTTCTTCCATTCATGAAAATCATCTTTACAAGGTTAAAAACTCACTTTTTAACCTTACCGAAACCCCCAAAATCCATTAAAAACCTTGAAAATTTCATGAAAAATACATGTTTTTGCATAAGGCTTAAGCCCCCTTGGGCTGAGTTTCAAAACCACTTCCCCCACATGCCCACACCTTGGAACCCAAGCACTAAACCTATCCGGCGCTTATCGCATCGGAAAGTTTCGAATGCACAAGTCTTTCCCATATTCCGAAGTTTCCGATGCGATTGGCTTTGTATTGGAAAACTCCGATGCGATTAGCCTTTATATAACTATACCATGGGCCCGCCTTCGCGCTTAAAACCTTATGAAAATCCATTCCCGATCTGCTTTTTCCTTTGTAAAACCCAAAAACCCACTTTTCCAAAGTTTTGGTCTAAAAAACCAAAGTCACGTGTTAATATAAATGGTTAGATTGAAAAGAGCCGATCGCGCAATCGCATTAGAGAAATCCAATGGGTTGACTAAAAAGACCCACATCAAACTTTCAGATGCGATTGGGTGTTATATATGTTAAACTCCCCCCCGCCTTTTGATTCATATGACTTTTCCCCCGGGACCAAGCGTCGAAGTCCCGAAGCGCTCAATCACATCGCAATATTTCAAATGCGTTGATTGAAAGACCAGCCCGAGGCTCCGATTGCGATTGGATCCTTTTGAATATATAAAGCCCCAGGCCCATTGTATTTCATATATCCAACAGCCCCGCAGTCGGGCGCCTATCCACCTTATATAAATATTCCGCCCCGATCCATAAAAAACCTTTGTTTTTATTTTAAACTTTGGGTTTTATATATTATAAGGGTTTTTTCCGCCGGTTCATTTCAAAGCTAATCCCCACCGTTGATTAATAGCCGATCAAACGACCATCGTTCAATTGCATTGCATAACTCAAATCGCATCGCATTTCTTAAATCGCATCGCATTTCTCAATCCTTGCATTTGTTTGTCCACCCCCGATTGCCAAATCCCCCGATTCATTCTCCACCGTTGATATCGTCCTTAGATCAACGGCCATCGCTTAATCGCCTCTACTCTCCCGATCACGCAATCGCATCGGAGATTTTCATCGCACCCCTTTTCTCCTCCCGCCGATTGCGATCCTCCGATTGGATCTAGACCGTCCACGTGTCCAAATCGGACGGTCCCAGATCGTTCCTGTATTATTTCATCATCTTCGGCCTTCTGCCAAGATGATTCCAACATGTAATCCCCACCGTTGATCCCTGCGCGATCGACGGTCCTCACTTTTTCTTCCTTCGCTCTTCTTTGACCTCCTTTAAATAAATCTCCACCGTTGGACAATTTCCATCCAATGGATATGCTCCTTCCCCGCCTTCTGAAAGCAGTTAAACCTTAAAAACGCAAGATTTTCTAATATTTTGTGTTTTCGCAGGTGTTTCAATGGTTTTTTCATTATAAATGAAGAAAAGCCGAGGGCTGAGAATGACGATTCTCATGCCCTCGATTTATTAAAGAGAAGCCATCCACAGGTTGTTTCTCCACATTTCATCAACGCTTCATGGGCATTGATGCCTTTAAAAGACCTGCGCGGCCCTGCACATCGAAAAGACACTGTTTTATTAAAAACATAGTTAAAGAGTATCAGTTTTTGAAGCACAGAGCGCAGCATAACAGAATATTGAAGATTAATTCCACAGTTTGATGGATTTCGGATAAGATTGATCATCAAAAGCCTAATCCATTGAATTAAAACACAATTAAAGGAATATTATAAGTGTTTAATAGACCGAAAGGCCTCCATCGCCACATTTGAGGCGAATTGATTCCTCAGCTACCATAAGTGCCACCTGTGCCTTAAAACATTCAAGACAGAGGCCGAAGTTATTGATCAGAATCAGATATTTTGCCTCAACACAGCCAGAGAGTTACTTCTGCAAGGAAATAAATGCAGAAATATCTGCAGAGTTACTCCAAACATTACGCAGAGCCTCGAAGTCAAACAAATCTCCCACCAAGTTTTATTCATAATTGTAAAACAGTTAATACAACAATCCACCTGTAAAATTCTTCATCGAGCCCCTCAAAAGGCCAAGAAGTCTTGAATCTGTATTAATTGCCTTAAGAGATCTTTTATCATATCTCACCTCCTCATCCTTCTATAAGTACTTCTGTAGAATATGAGAAACTGTTGGTTGTAGAACTTTGAAATTCATTTGAGCTTAAAATTCTGACTGTAAATAGTGTTCACTGGCCCTTGGAACTCTGCTTGTGTTAATCTTGTTAGGCTGGATAGTGAAGATGATCACGAAAGTGGAATCAAAACATTGACCAGTAATCAGAATCGGTTTGAACACAATAAACAAGCTGTTTCTTGGGATCCTGGTCTATATCACTGGTGAAGTGCCCCTTCTTTGTTATTTTTTTCCTTTATGTATGTCATATTGTTCACTATTCTCTGATAAAGAACACCATTTATAGAGTTAGGACCTGCTGTACATCAGTAACCTTCTATGACTGAAAAGCTTTATCTCAATGTTTTCCTCCAAATTGTTTATTTAAGAATGATTCAATACAGTTTAAGCAGTTAGGAATGTTGGAGTTCCCTCTTCCTACTGTTTGCTTTAAAAATTGTTCTTGAAAGTTATTTTCCTTATTTGCTTATTAAAAGTTAGACTAGAAAGTGATGGTTTTCCCTGTTTCTAGCTTCTATTCTCCGAAGGAAAATTCTGAAAGTTTCCCTTGGTGTTAACTGAAAGCAGACTAGGTTTAAAAGTACTTTATCTGATCTTAAGTTTATACTCTGTCTTCTCTTATATGTTTTCATAGTTTCTGAAGGTAATTATGTGGATTACTGGATTGTTTGTCAATTAAGCTTCTTTAATACAAACTTTCCCAAGAAGTCAATGGTTAGCCCTGCACTTGGTTGGTTTTAAACAGTTACTTAAGAGGCTTTTCTTGTTTGGACTGACTATAAATCCTTTGTGAAATTATTATCAGTTTCCACCCCTCCAACACTTTATTGTTCCCATTCCATCATTTTAAATCTCAATAATATTGTGATGTAGATGACTTGCCCCTTGGATCACTCTTGATGTTGTTGCTCAATTTAAGCCCTGTTATGACTCCATAGCCCAATGGACTAAAAACCAGCGTTATATCTATCTTTTTAGCCTAGTTGTTCTATTCACTTGCAAATTCTCACCTTTGAAACTCTTTGCACTTAGGACTTTCCGCCTCAAACAGTATTCATGCTCAACCATCCAAAAAATAAAACAAACCCTTGGCCTTCATAACTAGCCTAATATTATTACCCCAAATTTCAAAGACAAATCCATTTTTGCACTTATTGGAGAGATCCCTCTCAGGATTCAGGAGGGCTAGATCCTAGAATCCCAAATTTGGTTGAAACGATGTTGTTTCTGTGATCAGACTTTGCCTATCTTGCTGATTACAGATCCCTAACAGACTATATGGCCTGAAGAATATCTTATCACTCCGCACAGCTGCGGGGGGGCGCGTAATTTTAAGGAAGTCTGGCAGAGGGCATGGAGATTCTTGTCAAATTTTTAAGCAATGAAGTTTGAGGGCACACAAGTATCTGTGAATCCAGTGCAAGGGCTACGTCAGAAGGAGGTTGAAATCACAGATATGCTAGAAAATAGTCGTTGGAACAATAAAACTGGATAGGACAACTTTATTACCATTAAGAGGAGCAGGAAAAATACATTTAATGGGGAGATTAAACCAGGTTTCAGGTCATTTTAGCATTAATGGAGTTACGTCAATGGAAATAAGGTCGTTGAGGCTGCAGCATCACTATAAATATGGCAGGGAAGTTTGCATTAGTCACATTTTATTTCTGAGTTTTCTGCTTGAAGTATCCCCTTCGCTCCTTCTCTCTTTGTTGTTTTATATGTCTGCATCTTGGGAGCCATTTGAAGAGACATTGCGCTAGCAAGGTTTATTCCATTTGATCCCAAAAGCCATGACTTCCAGTAAGAATACCCCTAATGAGCTGCAAGCAGCTGCTGCCAGTTGTGCACCACATTAGAAGAAAGGTCAAACTTTGGATACCAAAAATTCTCCGCACAAGACCCCGAAGTCAAAACCGACTCCTCATGCTGAGAAACAAAAGTAACCAATGGAGGAAGAACCCAAGGTAACTGCGCCGATGGAAGGATTTACCGAGGAAGCTAAGACAATTTCATAGTTACCTCCATATATGGCGCCAAGGAATTCGTCGGTTGATGTTCCTAGAGATCCTGACAAGGTCAAAGTGTTCATTGATACACCATTGTTGCCAAAGAACGTGTTGGTCAAGGGTGACCTACTGGGATGAGTACCCTTTCTGAAATTAGAAGATTTGGATTTGGTGTACTACGTGAAGTTTCTTAAGCTTTCGCCATTTCACTACTTGGATCAAGTCCCCTATGAAACGAGAGTCATAAAGGTAGAACCAAAGTAGTGGGCTCTGGGGTTGCAGAAGGTTGGGCTCCTCAGCCTACTTCACCTTCCCCACTTTGGTCGCAACAATATAAAAAATGTTTGTCTATGCCAGCTGCTTATGATCGTACATGACAATTATCTTTGGTTGGGAATGACGATTCCCATCATTGATATGTTAACCATCCAATCATAGGGTTTCCATACCAAGGAGTAGACCCAACCGAAGCCTTTGGAGGAAAGGATCTGCAGAAGAAAGTTGTGGAGAATATGAAGAAGAAGTATGGAGTGGTCCACAACACGAGAGGATTTGTAGTTAGTACAATTAACGACCCGGTGGTCATATTTTCCACTCAAACCTTGGCATGCAAATTAATGAGGAAGTGTTGCGCCACTGAAGTTCCAGCGCCAGTCATTGCGTTAGCCACGTGATGCGTCAAAGGGGTGTAGTAAAATTGGGCCAGGTACCTGCGCTAGGAGTTCTTAGAAAATTTATGGGTGGAACAGGAGGAAGAAAGCTATTCCAATATGCATGGTTGTTGCTTCTCATTGAACTAGTGGGTTGGAAGACGTCGTCGCAGTCCCAAATTCCAAACATTGAACCTATTTTATGTGAGCCGCATGTTATGCATCTCTTTGGGTAACGAATAATCCTTCCAGAGTGACGGTGAATAATATTTTTTGGGCACTCTTCCAGATAGAGCTTCACCAAGCGGTTGTGTCAAAGCCACACCTTTCACTGACACTGTATGAAAAATACAAGCACATCACAGATTTTAAAGCATCCTTTCATAATGTGCATATCTGTGCGGAGGCCGATATGTCAAAAGTGTGGTATGAATTGCCTTAACTTGCCACTAAAGATGATCTCGTCCAGGTGATGACCAATTGGCACCCTTCTTGGTTAATTGCAACAACAAATACCGGTGCCACTTCTCGTGCTCATCCTAATCCATATGCTTCAAATCCTAGTACAAAGAAAGATACGCAGAAAGATACCCAGGAGTTTACAACAACAATAGAGACAACAGAGCAAGCGAAGGAATCTACGGATGTCGCCAAAAATACAGAATTGGAGGACCTTGATGGAGATAGTGTTGATGCACCATCAACACTAAGAGGGGGCCCTAGTCACAGATAAGCCCACGGAGAAACAGGAAGGAAACCAAGAATACAGGAAAAAAACCTTTGGTTTTGAAAGAAGGAGATTTTGGAAAATTTGGAAACACCGTCAAAGCCATGAATGGAAGCCTAAAGTACAACGGAGCAGAAGTACAAGGTCATCTTTGATGATGTTCAGCAGGGCATCCAATAGTTAAAAGTGCAAGTGAGTGAGATTTAGGCGAGCATGAATCAAGCGAGCGTGATTTCAGTTGGCACCTCAGTCGCTGAATCAACTACAAAGAGACGAGTATTCCATGTTCCATTTGTAGCACTTCAGTCTTTTCAGCCAGGACAATGCACCACTAATATTGGAATCAACTTGGCTACACTTCTTAGTGGCTAGTTGCACTCAATGCATTCAATGATCACATACGAATTACATTATCATGATTATTTTGCATCACACGCTACTAAAAAAGAGCAGAAGTGGGCTGAAGTATTATATCACAGCCAAAATATAGCTAAACAAGCCCAGGATGTCGCAAAGAGTCATCGTGCGCAACTGGAGACACTTATCAATAAGGTATGCTCTGAGATTCCTGACTTACAAGTACCCACCACTGTAGTAGCCACTACAAAGCTCGAGTGTATTACATCCATGCTCAAAGCATCCAAGACAGAGATCCAAATAGTGTGCACTAATTTGGAGTAGAATATTGTAGACCTCCATATGAATTTACAACCCGAGACACCTCTGGAAGTCAGAGCACAGTGTGCTCCAATCGTTCAGGAAGCCACTACAAGCATCACTGTCATTGTGGATGCATGCAACAATTTGTTTAAGGATTCCATGAGCATCTGGAAATCTGTCCAGGATGATCCCATAGTTTAGTAGTTGGGGAAAAAATTGCAGGCTAAGGAGGATCAGTTCAACTAAATCCGGGTCACTGCATCGATCATGGTACCATCACAAAGATTAGCGCGCCTGTAGGAATGACGTAATATTCAGACAGAGATAGACATGATGTGCTAAAAGGAGTAGTTTCTGGAAACTAGAATGTAGCCTTGGGCGAAGGAATCACTTCAGCTGTTGCATACCATAGATGGGGCACTCAAAGGCCTCCAACAGACTCAGTGAAGTATCAGTTTAGCAGTAGAAGGACCTACAACAGAGAAGCTAGTTGGAAAAGCACAAAATTCCGCAACACAGAGCACTTATACCATCCAACCATTAAAGGTTACTATCGAGGCGCTCAAGGCCAAGATGCAGGAATCCATACCTGAGTGACTTGAGGACGAGTCACGAGTTTTTGTTGGGGGTCTGTTAGGCTAGGGTCCCCTAGGGTCAAATTTGAGTCTATTTTTTCTATTTTGTTAAAGCGGAGCGTGCAGATCAAGGGGCTTTGGGGTGGGTCAAAGCTCCTTCTTTTTGTAACATGTTAAAGGGTAAAACATGGGGCTCAAACCATTGTTTGAGCCCATGGTTTTTGCACATTTGAATTATATAAATAGGCATGTTGATTCAAGTCAAAATATAGCTTGAAACATGGTAGATGATTATGTACTATTGATGTGATTTTGGGAAAGTTTATGTGATAAGTCTGAGTAGAGATAGGCTCTTGTGGCTGTGTGGGCGGAGACCTAAGTCCTGGGTTGTCTGTGACGAATCTACGACTATGTGCGCAAGAGACTGAATTATAATCATTGAAGATTTTCTAATAAAGAGAGGTTTTGGCGAAAGTCCCATTTACTTGCATTATATCTGTTTATGTGTTGATTCATTGAGTTACTTATAGATCTGTTGTAGTTTACATTATTGATGCGTATTTGTCTAAGTTGATTATAAAATTGCACAAGACTGTTTCTGTGTTAAGGGTTTAATTAAAGTTAGATCTGAATCAGGTTAAAAATCACTTGCACAAAAAAATAGTAGTTAGATCAGATTTGAAGGGTTAGATCCACAACATAGTTCTCCCTCAGGGTTTGGAAACTTGGTTCCAGCACACCCCCCCCCCCCCATACTGCCTCAGGTGAGAATTTGGTCTGCACAAGAAGATCACTACCGAAATGGCCAGTAGTTGGAGGGTTTTGTTGGTTGTGCAGAACACTCTGAACCTGGGTGGACCTGTTAAGCCAACACCCAATAAATATGAAATTTTCATGATTTTATTCATTGACAGATATATTTTCCTTTTTTCCATTGCAAATTTGAAATCCATATGTTTCAAGAAATCCTTTCAACAACATTCACTTGAAATCAGATCACCAATATAACTTATGCTTGTGAGATATGTTGTCCTAACCCTTGTATAAATGGAATTTGGATTGATATGAAAAGGTCTACTCCTACTCCTAATTACAATATTTTCTTGCAAAGACTTCATTATTCCATTATTCTTTATAGAAGCATTTTCATCACCATTAGGAGGAATATTATCCTCACTATCATCATTCTGAACATAGTTAAGAAATTCATCATCATCATTGCCTGGAAAATATTCATTACCATCCTCACTTGAAGATAATTTTTCACAAAAATCATCTACACTTTTGAAACCCTGACTTAGACAAAATTCTTCACCATCTTCATCCATGCTTTTGAAATCTTCCCTTGGAGGATTCAATTCTTCATCACGATGAGTGCCTTTGAAACGTCACTTAGAGAAAATGCATTATTCGGATATGTGCCTCTAAAATGATCATTTGCAAGAAATTATTCATCCTCCCCATCATAACTTGTGCTCTCATAATCCTTACGGCTAGGAATGATTGGAAAATTTGACTCTCTATTTATAGTCAAATTATCATTTGCAGAAAATTATTCATCCTCAACTTCGTCAGTGGCGGTCTCTTAATCCTTCGGATTCAAAATACGTGGAAATATTGAATCTCTATTTTAATGAAAATTATTCATCCTCCCCTTCCTTAGTGGTGCTCTCATAATCCATAGGATTAGGCCTAAGTGGAAGCTTTGAATCTCTATTCACTAGAAATTATTCATCCTCCCCATCCCCTTCCTCACTGGTGCTCTCATGATCCTTAGGATTAGGAATAAGTGGACACTTTGAATCTCTATTTATTGGAAATTCTTTATCCCCCCTTCATTAGTGGTGCTCTCATAATACTTAGGATTAAGATGAAGTGGAAAATTTGACTCTGGAAATTCTTCATCCCCCCTTTCATCAGTGGTGCTCTCATAATCCTTAAGATTAAGACAAAGTGGAAATTTTGACTTTGGAAATTCTTCATCTCCCCTTTCATTAGTGGTGGTCGCATAATCCTTAGGATTATGATGAAGTGGAAATTTTGACTCTGGAAATTCTTCATACCCCCCTTCATCAATGGTGCCATCATAATCCTTAGGATTAGTAGGAAGTGGAAATTTTGACTCTGGAAATTCTTCATCATGCCCTACATCACTGGTGCTCTCATAATCCTTATAATTAAGACTAAGTGGAATAATGACTCTCTATTTACAATAATTTCTTTTTTCTTCCCTTCATCAATTCTATTCTCATCATCCTTAGGATTACGACCAAGTCAAAAATTTGACTCTCTATTCATGGTGGATGAACTCCTGTTATATTCATCAATTTGAATAGAGTTGTTGCATGACGAAGATGCTAATGCTGCAGAAAGAAAAACCTTACTATCAAAAGAATCCATATTAGGGGAATTTTGAAGTCTAAAAAGGGCCTCCTAAGGAAATTATAAAATAATAGTGGGATAGTAAAATAATATTAGATTACATCATCAAATTTTAGAGGGAAAACATAAAAACTACTTTTTCAACTCATATTTTCAACTTATTTCCATATGGGTTTACTCAAATTTCGAGCATGAACACTCAATGGATGCAAAATTTGATTCCTCATCCAAGGAGTACCCATGTTGCATACTTTCAATGGACCCGACTAAACAAAAAATTAGGAATACATGAAAAACGTGATTGCAATCATTTTTTTCATGTATTTCTCATTTTTCATGTAGCAGGGTCCATCGAAAGTATGAAGCATGGGTACTTCTTAGATAAATAATTAAATTTTGCATCCAATGAGTACCCCCGCTTGAAATTTGAGTAAAACCTTAGGGAGATAAGTTGAAAATACAAGTTGAAAAAGTAGTTTTATTATTTTATTATTATTTACTTTTTTTACCTTTTTACCCCAAAAATGGTGAATCATCCTCCATGGTTGACATCATCATCTTGAATTCTATTGGCACTTATGAAGTTTATTTTGGTTGTACATTTTTCTTAGGAGGCTCATTTTAGACCTCAAAAGTTCTCTAATGTGAATTTCAACAAGAAGATGTTGAATGATACAAATGCACTCTCTCCCAATGACAATATAAAGTTTAAAGACTCAAAATTTTCCTCTAAAATCCCCCCCCCAAAAAAATTATCGCTAAAATTTTTCCCTCCAAAGTTTCCCCACAAATTTTTTTGCTAAAATATTTCCCTCTAAAATTTCATTTGAAATATGTCCCTCCAAAATTTTCATCTAAAATGTATTTCTAAACATTTTATTAAACTATTGGTCTAGAAATATTTCACCCTACTTTTTATTCAAAATATCTACAAAAATATGGAATTGTTTACAGATGCAATATAATAGCCCGGACAATAGGTTTTTGTCGGAATTCAGTAAAAAAAAAAATTCAAAAAATCAGGTAGTTGGAGTGTGATTTTTTTGTTTGATGATGAAAATGGATTCAACACCATCAAAAAACCCTGAGCACCGAAAATCCTGAAATTTGACAGCTGGAATCTAGATTTTCAAAGATTTATGCCATAATTTCTTGGTTATTTTGTGGGGTTTTTAGACTATGACAAAAAATATTCATTTCATGCATTCCTTCGAAACTAAAATAAAATTTTTATTTAAATGATTTAACATTGACTACGTATCGAAATTAATTTTTAAAATTTATGTTTTCTTTTTTTGCCTACATTGAATAAAAGTTAATATAAACCTATAATATTAACTACATATAAATTTTCTTGATTTTAATTTTAATCCCACATTCGTGAAACACTTAAGCAATCACACAATCTTCGCTATATAATAACAATCATTATTCCTATTCCTCACATCACATCAAGTCTTCTGAATTTTGTTAAAAAGTTTGGAGCAATTTTGTAGAGGTCTTGCATTGGCATCGATAACACATTGAATGAGAGTTTTTCACATTTGAAAGGTTAGTTTTCCTTCTATTTTGACCATTTATACATGAATTTGGGGAGAAGTTGTTTTTGTTATGGTTTTTATGTTCCAATACTATTCTTTTTTATTTTTTCCTTTTTTCTTTGAATTTTGTTTTGCAATATCATAATTTACAGGAAAAGCCACGTTAAAAACCCTACTTTTTTATAATTTTATAGCAAATAATATGGAAAAAAATACTCAAATTTTAAGGTTTTTAGGACAAAAAATAAGAAACTTTTATTTTTTAGGGTCGTTGAGTTCCTCCACGAAACAAAAAACCAAAAAACAACCATTCACATTATATATATATATATATATATATATATATATATATATATATATATATATTCTTTTTCTTAAACATGCAAACAAAAAAATTAAAAAAAAATTATTATTTTTTTCAATTGTTTTTAATTTTTAATTTTTTACATTGTATGGTATGTTTTATTTTTATTTTTAAATTTATTTAAACGACATATATATATTTATAGGCTTTTATAAAAAAAATTTATTATATATATATATATATATATATCTATTTAAAAAAGTTCAATTTATTTTTATTATTTTTATTTAAAAATTTGATTCCCAGAATCAATCCCTGCCCAACCAAACTCCAACCCTCGACGAGCAATTATTTATTTTATTTTTAATTTTTTAAATTAAAATGATAAAAAAAATTTAAAAAACAAAAATTTAAAAAATTTAAGATTAAAATAATTATAAAAAATATTAAAATAATTTTTTTTTTAAATTAAAATAACTAACTAACTAACTAACTATATATATATATATATATATATATATATATATATAATTGATTTTTTGAAATTGATTGTTTTTTTTTTTAATAAATAAATAAAATTCTCATTCATATATATATATATATTAAAAATTATACATAATTTTAAAAATATATAATTATATTCGGAAAAATTGTATAGTTAATTTTTTTTTTAATTTTAATTTATATGGCTTTAAAAAAAACTACGTTTTTTTTTTAAATTTATTTTATAGAAATTTATTTTCGATTAATTTTAAAAATATATATAATTCTATTTTAAAATTTTTTGATTTATATAATTAAACAAACATTATTATTATAATTATTATTAATTTAAATTTATATTGGTAAACTTTTAAAACAAAAATTCATTTAATTAAGATATGTGTTTTCTTATATATATATATATATATATATATATATATATATATATATATATATATATCAGGAAAATGGCATCAAAGAAGATCTTTGTGAATGTTTCTGCAATAAGGGCAACAATTGCCAAATCTAAAGTTGCAGCTTGACACACTAAGGATATTGCTGGACATAGTATAGATACTGTTGGACACACTAAGGATATTGCTAGACACACTAAGGATACTTTTGGACACACTATGAATATTGTTGAACACACAAAAACTGAGAAACGCAATAAAAGTCAAGCAAGTAGCCCATCAAGTACATTCAAGATTATTTTTGAATGGAAGAACACACAGGAAATAAATAAAACAATTTTTTGATGGTATCTTCAAGACAATGAAACTGATGATGGTGTACATATCTATCTGTATTGTGGTATGATTAACTTTGGTGAATCATATGAGTTGATGGGCAGAGTACGAGAAATATTTTTGGTGCCAAATACAAACACTGCTTATGTTCTTGCAAGAATGGTTAATACACGTGAACATGTTAGATATCGTCTATCAAAGGTTAAGTATGACACATATGAACAATATACATAGTTGTGTGTAGAAATCGCAAGCAACATTGCAAATAACATTGTAAGTGTTCTTATTGAGAGTCTTACAAACATGTTGGAGGGTATTTACTATTTAGAGCCAAATGTTATAACTGTGATCAACACTGTCCACACAGAGATAGAATAAGAAAGGAGAAGGAAGCAATGATCAATAGCTCGTGACACTGCAATAATACAAAGAGGGGATCACTAAAGAATCACTAAGGTGGGTCAATCTAGTAAAGCTAAACATGTTTCTTTTGAAGATGTGGAGGTGAAGCTGAAAAATATGTTAACATTAGTGAGGAGGAGATTAGAACTATTGCTGTAAAGGAGAAAAAAAATAAAACACCAAAAAGAAAAATGCCCAAAGATGTCTCTCTTCTAGCTGATGATGAAAAGCTTGTTTATCAAAAAAAGGATATGTTAACCGGTAAGAAGAAGAAATCAAATGTTGGTCAACCTATAAAAGTCATGAGCAATAGTGAAGAACAAACTGAAAGCTCTAAAGGTAGTAGAGAAATCATAACACCAGGGGCTGAGTTAGAGGATGACATTATTAAAACAAAAAAAAATTCCATTCAAAATCAGTTGAGGAAGAATAAATTAATTAATGGTGGCTATTGGAGTGAGGCCCCCTGGGGTGTACTTTTTGGGGGTCAATTTTGTACATTTTTTTTTGTACGCGTTGTGCGCAAATGGTCAAAGGGGCTTTGGGGTGGGTCAAATTCCCTTAATTATTATAATGGGTTAAATGGAAATACCATGAATCTCACACCATGGTATATGCACATCTATGATAGTATAAATATGTAAGAGTCAAGCAAACCATTTGCAGAAAAAGAAACCTTTGTAGAAGAGAAAAAGAGCTTTGCAGAAGTAGGTACCTCAACATCAAGAAAACCTATGGATGTGAACGGGGTAGATTAATATATAAAGCCCTTCCTACAGGCTTGTATCAAATTGTTGTGCAATAAGAAGGAAATCGAGAACCTCCAAGCGTTGATAGATAACTGCGCAGAGAAAGAACATCCCCAAATGGAGAAGAAGGTTGTTAACAAGATCTATAAGAATAAAAGAAGAATTGGACAAGAAATGTGCTTGAATGCTCAGATTGGTGCATATGAGATGGATCAGGTCATTCTGGATCTAGGATCTGATGCGAATGTTTTACCAAAGAATACTTGGCAACAAATGGGAGAATCAAAGTTGGAATGGTCCACGATCCAGCTGTGCATGGAAAATCAGAAAAATATTATCCCATTAGGAAGGCTCTCGCAGGTCGTAGTGGATATCGAAGGAGTAAGGGTGTTCATACACTTTGAAGTGATACATATTGTGGATGATTTGACCCCTATCTTGTGTTGTTGGGTTTAGACTAGGCTATCGATATGGGGGGCATCATCAATATTAAGTGCATAAGTATGGTATTTGAGAATAATGGAATCAGAGTTGTGGTCCCCGTAGATCCTGCAGAAGGTGAAAGATATACAGAGCTGGTGAACGTAGATGATGATGGCGATCATATATGTAAGTTGACAGCACGAGATGAAGATTGGATCAACTCGATAACTGATGTACGATTCAACTGGGAGAAGTATAGCTCCTGCTTTTCAAATTCAGATGAGGAACTGGAGAATTTGTAGAACTTACTGCATGAAGTCTCTACGTTGCATTGCAATCGGGTGACGAAAGCTCTTCGGTGCATATCCTCAGAGGTATGACAATTACCTTATTATGATGGTCTGAGTAGTATCAACTTTTTTTTAGAAGAACTTACAAAAGCTGTTCCAGAAGCACAATGGTTCCATGCACTTGATATTGCACTGTGCTCAACCCCAACACGGTGGTGGGAGATGCACAAGGAAACTTGGGTAACTGCGGAGAATGTACCCGCATGATGCACCTGCGATTTGACAATCCATAAACCAGAATGTGAGAGACCTATTCTAAAGAGGTCGATCTGCGTAGACATTTGGCTTGATGGACTGAAGCTTGGGGCGAAGAATTGAAGCCAAAATGGGTGCATATATTCATTCACACTTTGGGGAAGGTTCCTATGGATTGGTACGTTGAAACTGAGCTACGAAGAGGAACCAATGAATGGACTACGCTAATAGAAAGTTTATCCTGACCGTTAGTTTTGAAAGTCATCTTTGACACCACAAAAGCCAAAGGTTGAGCGCGCCTTGCCAGCATGGGATGTGTAGATGGAGGACATCATTAATTCTCTAAATTTGTCAGTTGAATATAATGAGGAAGACGCAAGGAACATTACGATCCCTGAATCTAAAGTACAATGTGCAGTTTCCGGGCGTATGATTGAGTCACTAGATGTAACTAAGCTTATAAATATTTAGCAAGTCAACATTGGCTCAGAGGAACAACCGAAATTAGCAAATATAGGGGATTAATGGGATGATGATACGGTGGGAAAGGTCTTCGAGCTATTGACCGAATATCATGCCATTCGGTTTGAAGAATGCACCAGTTATCTTCTCGCGCATGGTAGTAGCTGAGTTCAACGAATACATCCATAAATTATTAGAAGTATACTTTGAGTACTATACTGTATTTGGATTGTTAAAGAAGCATGTATCAAGTCTGCGTCTAATGTTGGATACTTTTCAGAAGTATCAAATCTCACTCAATCTAAAAAAGTGTATATTTTGTGTTCCATTTGGGATCTTGCTTCGTCATATTGTCTGTTAGCAAGTATTTATGGTGGATCCCGCAAATATCGTTGTTATTATTAACTTGGAAGTTATTGAAAATGTGAAATAGCTACGCTTAATTTTGGGGCATACAGGGTATTACCAGAAGTTCATTCAAGGCTACACGATGATCACTGCGTTGATGGAGAAGTTGTTGAATAAGGATGCCTCATTTTGTTGGGATGAGGACTTCCATAAGAGCTTTTAATTTCTTAAGGAGAAGATGGTCACTACACCCATATTAGTCTTTCCAGAATGCATGAAGGAATTCTAGGTAAATGTCGATGCCTCCTACATTGCGCAGGGAGCTATCTTAACACAGCCAGGAGCTGGGGAGATTGACCACTCTATTTAAATTGCAAGTAGTATTTTGTCGCGTTCAGAGTGTAATTAATCGACCACAGAGAGGGAAGGATTTTCTATGGTCTATGCGCTACAAAAGTTCCGCCACTATCTTTTGGGAGGCCACTTTAAGATGTTTGCTGACCACTCTGATTTGAAGTACCTAGTCAAAAAGCCTGTGTTGTGGGGGAAGATATACATATGGTTGTTTCTATTTCATGAGTATGAATTTGAATTAATTGTGAAACCTGGGAGATTGAATGTTGGGACAGACCATCGGTCGCACATTGAAAGTGGAGAAGAGCCAACTAGCTTGGAAAACAGATTACCAGATGCACAATTATTTTCCATCAAAGTATTCGATGATCATTTTGCAGATATTATTCATTTCCTGACCACTGTAAGTGCGCCCATGGAATATATGTTGCAACAAAATAAGGATCTAGTCACACGCACATCTGAATTTACCTTGATTGTTGGTCAGCTGTATAAAATGGGTGCAGATGAGGTCCTGTGGAGGTATGTGTTGGAAATTGAAAGAAGGGATATATTAGCTGAGGCTCATGGAGGGGTTGCAGGAGGTCACTATGCAGGGAAAGAAACTGTGTAGAAGATTTGACGAGCTGGTTTATGGTGGCCCACGGTGCACAGTGATGCACATGCGTATTCCCACGCTTGTGATGTATGCCAAAGGAAAAGGAGACCATCGCGCAGATATGAGATGCCATTGCACCCAAAAATGGCTCTGCAAGCTTTTTAAAAATGGGCCATTGATTTTATTGGACCTATCGACCCCCCATGGAAGAAGACAGGTGCACACTACATAATCATTGCGACAAATTATGTGACCAGATGGGTTGAGGCTAAGCCTGTAAAGGATTGTAATGCATACACAACTGCACACTTTATTTTTTAGAACATCTTCACTCAGTTTGGGTGCCCTAAGATTTTTATGAGCGACCGTGGTACACACTTTTTCAATGAAACTATTCAAGCTATGACAGAAGAATTCTAGATTCATCATCAAAAGAGTACTCTGTATCACCCACATGTGAATGGTGTGGTGGAAGATTTTAATAAGATATTGGAAAACGCGCTCACAAAGATCTGCAATGTTAATCAAAATTATTTGGATGTGTTCATACCTTTGGTTCTTTGGGCATATAGAACCACGTGCAAGAAGCTGACAAGAAAGACACCATTCCGAATGGTGTATGGGCATGGCGTTTTTATGCTGGTGGAGTATATTGTTCCGAGCTTGCTCATTACAAAATTCACTAATATGGTTGAGCAGGATATTATGGAAGAACGGTTGTCACAATTGGTCGTGTTGGAAGAGGACCGATTGATTGCAGGATTCCATCAGAAGGTGCAAAAGGTGCGCGAAAAGGCTTAGCATGATAGACACATTAGATATATGCTCTTTAAAGAAGAGGATATAGTTTTTTTATATGACAGTAATTTTGTGCGCCACCCTGGGAAGTTCAAAATGCATTGGCTCAGACCATATATTGTTAAGGAAATCATAGACAGAGGTACGGTACGCCTGGCCACATTAAGCGGCGAAGCCCTTCCTGGGTATATCAACGGAAGTCGACTGAAACCATACAAGGATGACCCTCTCCGTGTGCGCACCAAATGAAAATATGGCCGGAAGTATGGGTCTGCGCAACAAGGTTGGCGGATGCGCATACAAGTGCGATGATCGTGCAACAACTGCGTGAGAAGGTTGACTTGGTTGCAGAGATGCCAAATATAGTCGTTGGCACAGTAAATCTGGACAAGACAGTGTTCTTACCATTTGGAGGAGCAGCTAAAATTCATTTAATGAGGAGATTATGCTAGATTTGGGGTCGTTTTAGCATTTATGGGGCTAAATTAATGAGTAGAATGCCATTTATGACACGCCTATGCTATAAATATGACCAAAAGGGTCGCATTAGTTACCTTTTATTTCTATCCTATCTATGTGATTTACGCTCTCTAGTTTTTGAGTATTTTTTGACACTTATGTCTGGCCTTGATCCGATATTTTAGGAAGAGCTACGCCACCAAGGTTTGAATCATATTATTCTGCCCAGTATGACTACCACCAAGCCCACGCCTTCTACGAAACTGACTGAGGAAACCCCTACGCAGGCTGTTGAAACCCCTGCGTCAATCCAATCTAAGAAGGGACAGTCCTCAGGGTCCCGAAAGTCTCCCCGCTAGAAGACCTTAAAGCCATGTTCAACTTATGCAAAGCAACAGAAGAAGCCTATGGCGAAATTTCCCCAAACCATCATGAAGGAGGATGTTGTATAAGCATTCGATCCTATCTCGTGGCTGCCTGCGTACGTCGCATTGCGCAAAGCCTTAGTAAAAGTCCCAAAAAATATAGACAAGGTGTAATCGTATATCAATATGTTGTTATTCCCATAAATTTTCTTGTTGAAGGTGACATGTTCAGAAAAATCCCACTGCTAAAGATGGAGGACTGGGACCTGGCAGACTCGGAGAAATTCCTGGAGCGTGCACCCATAATGTACTTGGAGAAGATCCTTTATGACGGTGGCATAACCAGAGTTGAGCCAAATTCTTGGGCGTTGACCCTCCAGAAATTGGGGTTTCTTAACCCCTTGCACATTCCGCACTTCAGGCACAACCTAATCAATGATATATGCATGTGTCAGCTGCTCGTCCTTGTCCATGATGAATGCCTATGGCTAGGAGGGCCGATTACGATCGATGTTGCGCTGATCCATCAGATTACCAACTTTCTTGACCAAGGGGAGGACCCTACGAAGACCTTTGGTGGAAAGAGCCAAGAGAAAAAGGTGGGCAAGGATGTCAAGGATAAGTACAAGGTCTTGCGCAATACCCGGGATTTTCTGGTGCATGAAATTAATGATCCTGTAGTCTAGATGAGTACACTGATCCTCGCATGCAAGGTGATGCAAAAGTTTCAGCCAAAGGAAGTTCCGGCCCATGTCATTGGGCTAACAGAGCTATGTGAGAAGGGCATGCAGTTTAATTGGTCCCAATACCCATGCACCGAGTTTCTGGCCAATGTGCGCAAAGTCTAGGAAGAAGGAAATCACTTCTACTATGCTTGGTTGTTAGTCCTCATCACACTAATTGGGTGGAAGAAGTCGTAGGATACATAGTTCCCTGATATTGAGCCAGACATGTGTGAAGCCACTCACTACGCAACCTTATGGAATTCAAAGATCCCATCAAGAGTAAGGGAGAACAAGATCTTTTGGGTGTTGTTCAACTCTGCATTGTTCTAAGAGATTCAGTCAAATCCAAGGCTGTTTCCGACCCTCTAAGATCAATAAAAAAATATTGTAGACTTCAAAGCCATGTTTCATAACATGCACCTCCGCGCGAAGATTATTGTGGAAGGTATTTGGTATGAGCTGCCATACCTAGTCACAGAGGATGACTTGGTGTGCATCAAAGCAGAATGGTTGACTATCTGGTTAGAGCCGTGCATCACTAGGGGTGCCTCGTCATCTGTGCTAAAGACTCCAGCTAAGCCACGCACAACCAAGGAGACGTCGTTGAAAGGAAAGGAAATAGAGGCAGAGCCTGAGTCTACTACGATGAGAGAAACAATTGATCTAGAGAAGGAAGTTGATCAGAAATATGGAAAAGGAATCGAGGCCCCTGATAGGTAGATACCTAAAGGCACTAAGAGAGGGTCTGAGGCCACTATGGGTCCACACAAGAAGAGGAAGGGTTCCAAGTTGGTAGTAATAGAGGATCTAACCCTTACAGAAGATTAATTCACCAAAATTGAGAACACGGTCAAGTCTTCCACAAAGGATATCTAGAACGATATGGAGGCACAATACTAGTCAGTCCTTGAGGGAGTACAGTCAGGCCTCTAGGAGTTAAAGATGTAAGCAAGCGCAATTCAAGAGAGCGTGAAGAAAGAAAGCCTGCAAAAAGCGAGCATGACAACAGCCAACATTGGTCAAACAAGTGTGAAACCGATTAGAATGGTGCTTCCATCCCCTTTAGATAATCAAATTATTCAGATTCTAGGGCCAACCATTACAGTCGAGCATCCGGCCTTGCGCGCTATTGTGAAAGCCTGTGGAGTGGTTATCATCGACCTGGCAATGCTATGTGGTGGAAAGATCCATGCTATCCACACCATAATCGTAGATGAGTTACAGAACTGGGAAGCCCATGCCTTCTAAGCCGTGCCGAGTCTCAACAACAAGACACAATGCTATAGAAGAAGCAACAAAATGCAGAGGAGGTGCACCGTGTAGCTAAGAATCGTCACACTGCATTAGAAGCTATGATTGATTAATTGTGCAGTGACATGCCAGAGGTCACTGTCCCTGCATTAGCTGCGCCGAAAATGAAGTTAGAGAGCCTAGTCACTGTGCTAAAAAGCATCGCGCAGAGATCCAGACCATTTGGGAAAACTTTGAACAACAGATCGCCGAGCTACAAAAGAAGTTCCAACCAAAGACACCACCGGAGGTATGAGCACAACGCGCAATGGAGGTAAAGGCAACCACTAACAGTGTAGCAGCAATAGTGGCCGAATGTGGTATGTTTCTGGATGAGGCCATGGGTTTTTGGACTTATGTTTAGAATGACCCAATGGTCCAATGGTCGAGAAATGAGCTCATAATAACAACAACAGTTTACATAGATCAGGATGGTGGTGCCAACTTTGGTAACAACACAGAGGCTTACCATAGTTCATGAGGGAAAGGCCATTTAGACAAATATCGAGGACCTACACCTCCGAGAGAAGCTACTGGAAAAAAGGATGCAACCTTAGGTTGAGGAAGCCCTGCAGCTCTCGTAGAACCTTGACAACACCCTCAAAAGCCTACAATCGACTCAACGCAACAATAGTTTGGTAGCTGAGGGGCCAACAACAGAAAAATTGGTAGATGAAGAACATAGTGCCACCACGCAGAGTATTGAAGTCATCACGCCACTTCGAAGCTCTATCGAAGCCTTGAAGGCAAAGATGAAGGAAACCACCCCACAGTGACTCGAGATGAGTCATGAGATTGTGTTGGGGGCCTATTGGAGTGGGGCCGCCGGGGTGTACTTTTTTGGGGTTAATTTTGTCTAAGTTTTGTTGTACGCGCTGCGCGTAAATGGTCAAAGGGGCTTTGGGGCGGGTCAAAGTCCCTTAATTATTGTAATGGGTTAAAGGGAAAAACCATGAGTCTCACACCATGGTTTTAGACCATGGTATGTGTGCATCTATGATAGTATAAATATGTTAGAGTCAAGCGATCAATAGATAAGATCATGATCTATATGGTTGTTGATTAATATTTTGATCTAAGTCTGGGTTTTGTCTGGGTAGAAAGGCTCCTGCTGGCTATGTGCGTGGAGACCTAAGTCCTGAGCTACGTGTGGAATCTGATACTATGTGCACAAAAGATAGATTGTGATGAATTGAAATATCCCTTAATAAAGAAGGAATTTTTGGTGAACCCAAATTCTTATGTGATTTACTGTCTTGATTATCTGTTATTTGTTGTCAATTTGAATATGTTATATTATTACGCATTTGCTTCTATAATTGGTTAATTGCATCTATGCGCGAGAATTAGTTGATTTTAAATGAATAAATATGGCTAAAATATACTTTGTGCAAAACATATTGAAGTATTCTATGTCAATCTACGGAAGGGTTAGATTTGCTACTGTGATTGCGAAAATATATTATATTACTTGCAGTAAGTCTGATTATTCCTACCACATCAAAATCTCCCTTAGGGTGTAGAAACATGGTTCCAACACCCCCCCATACTGCATCGGGTGAGACTTTGGTCTGCGCAAGCATATCACTACCGAAAGGGCTAGTAGTTGGAGGGATTTTTTGGTTGCGCGATAACTCTGAACCTGGGTTAGGACCCCTTAAGCCAATAGTGGCCACAAATTTTACCTTAATGTCAGCCAATTCTATAGGCGAGATGAAGGACAATATCAATATAAAATTAGAAAGGCACATCACCTACATGTACATAACCTAAAAACTTTATTCAGGTTCAATCTATATGCACATGTGGTGGATTATGTGGTTCTTGTTGACCCACGTCAGGTTCCCAACAAATAGACATTTGAAAAGACACAATGTTTTGAATACAAACATTATGTAATTGGAGGGAACCATTTGGCAGATGCTAGAAGACAATTAATTGAGGAATATCCCAATAAATCTCTTTTTGAAACAATGAAATGCATCATTTACGTTGGTTTAATAGAAACAAAATCAAATTTATTGGCATGGGATCATAATGCAAATAATGAATACAAAATGTCTATGAATTTCACCCAAAGGGTCAGATTTATTCATAATGAATTCATAGAAAAATGTGGTGGGGATAAGGCAAAAGTTAGTCTAAGCTTTTGGACGGAATGTTTAATGGAAGCAGGATATCAAATTGAGGATAAAATCATTTCAAAAGGTGGCAAAGTTCATTCAAATATATTCAGAGGCATGGATAACATTTTTCAGTTGGCATTTAGAATTTGGGATATTTGGGTATTGATTGATGATATTTTTGAGTGGTGGGAGAATATTTCCATAAAAAATCATAAGGTTAAAAGGTGTAATCCCATAATATGTACCAACAGTAAGATAGGTCATGAAATGAAGCAACTTTCAAAGGATATGACTATCACACCTTGGAGAACAATGCAAGGAGTGAAGGATGAGAAACTAGGCAAATCAATACTATGCCATGTGAAGTCGGGTGAATTATCAATAGATGAAATATGCGCAGAATTTCAAAAGTAAGTTTGTTGAATTAGTTTTAATTTTTCTTTGATTATAATTTTTTTTTAAATATAACATACTTTTGTTGGCATAATTTGTTATATATCTCTATATTAACAAATTTTACTTTATTTATTCAGTCATAAAATTTATATGAAAATACAAGAACATGTGGTTAAAATATTGAATGAAGACAGTTGGGATGGTGTTGTCCGCAACTACTAAGAATAAAGTTCTACAATAACACTTAAATATTTTTATCTTTCATTCAATAAGGTATGTTGATTTATACATTCATTTTATTCATATGTAAACTATTTTTATTTTATTACTTATACATATATATATATATTTTTTATGTCATTAAAGATGTCGAAGAAGGATGAAAATGGAGTACCAAATACTTTCAAAAGCTTTATTGAAAAAGTTAGGTTGGAAAATATGAGAAAGCAGTGTCTTATGAATGTTGAACTTGATCCTACTATTAATCATTTCATTTCAAATGGGCTAGAAACTATCCAATATCAAATAATACCAGGTGATTATGAAGGCATTGCAAAACTCATACCTAAAAGGGAATATGTGCTAATTATTTTAGATATTTCTCATGGTTTCAATTTCGCAGACATTGAATATGATAGTGGACCATAAACTTATCAAGCTTTTAGTAAAATGGTTACAGGCTTTCAAGAAATCAGAACATTAACACTATTGATATTTGTGACATTTCATTCAGACACACGATTTGCAATACTATTAACAAGCTTTAAGGGAAAAGAAAACTCAAGGTTGCACCTTACATGGCAAGAAATTGAATTTGTATATTTGATTAATGTTTATTTTTTTATTTAGATACAATTTAATTGAACTTTTACTATGTCATGTTACAGGCAGAAGTCAAATCTTGTTTCTTTCGAAGATCAACCCATTATAAATGATTGTGAGTTCATCCATGTTGAATGTTAGACAAAAGAGAATACCTATAAGCGTATTCTTCTGAAACGAGTATATGGGAAGAGTCATAGTCAAGTACTGGTTCATGATGTTGTTGTAAGAAAACTAACATATGAGGATAAAGATGCAAAATGAGAGATAGTTAACATTTATAAAAAACTGCAAGTATTGATTAATTATTTTATAGATCTATTTTCAATGAAGAAGATTGGGTTTTGGATTTATTATCAGGTTCAGGTGAGTTTTATTATATAAAATTGAATTTAAATATTTTAGTTTTTAGTTTTTATGTGATTATACTAATTTTCTTAATTATTTCTTTTGTGTCTGATTATTAGGTACAACACTAGCATGTTGCCTACAAAAAGAAAGAAATTACATTACCATTGAGAAAGACTTAATGCAATGAAAATTTATTCAACAAAGAATTAATGCTCTTCAATTTCTTCCAGATGCAATGCAATAAGTTGGTTTGAGAAAAGGGGATTTTAATGAATCATGTGTAGAAAAAAAGACGAGGAACCTCAACCACCATTATATGGAATGATTGGAAAACGACACTTTGGAAGATTTGCAGACATCAAAGATGGATTAGAAGAGGACAATGACCAAAATGAAGCAGAAAATTTTGTGGAAGAATACATTAATGATGGTCTAGAAGATGTTGAACATGGATTAGTTGATATTATTGATTAGCTTTAAGTTATGTTTGCAAACCTTAATTTTGCGAGCTATTCATCAGTTTTACTTGTAATGTTTAGACTTTGAGATTTTATGAGAAAAGCCATTATTTTTTGCAAAAAAACTATGATTACTATTAATTTTTGACATAAAATTCATAAAAAATGCTATTTTTCAAAGTTTTTTTTGTTAAGATTTTCAAAAAAATCAATTATTTAACATTTTATTTTTAATAAAAAGTCTCAAAATATGTATTTCTTTCATTGTATTTATATTGAAAATGTGTATTTTTTTGTCATATTGTTAAAAATATTGGGTTTTTAGCGAGAATTATTTGATGTGCATTGAAAAATTAATTAACAATACATATAGAAAATCCTAACTTTAAAATATTGAGTTTTATTTTTTTTAACTATGTGAAAAAATGAAGATTTCACTATATATATATATATATATATATATATATATATATATATATATATATATATATATATAATAAATACACTTAAAAATAAACATGAAGAAGACATTAGAAAACATAAAGTGTTAAAATCAATCCTCTAAAAAAAGGGGTGATTCTGCATCATCACTTTTCAAAATCGACATGAAAATCATGACATTATATATCATTATATATATATATATATATTAAGGTACCAAAAATATGCTAAACAAAAGAGTGATTCTACATCACTACTTTTCAAAATCGAGTGTTTTTTTCTGCATCACCACTTTTCAAAATCGGGTATTTTTTTTCGCTACCTCAAAAAAACGGGTACCATGTAATTTTCTCATTTGATTGGTAACTTTGTTCAAAATTAAATGGTTTTTAATCATCGATATAAATCAAACATTAAAACACTTTATAATACATCTCACATTGCAAAAATTTAAAAAAATCATAAAAATTAACTAAATTATAACTTTATTCTAAATTATTATTATTAATTATAAAAATAATTAATATATAAACTAAATATACACACATTAAAAAAATTTAACAAGATTCTTAACCATGCATATTCACTCTAACTTTAATATGGAGATTTTTAATTTGTAAATAAACTTTGTTACAATACCATGGTTTATCAATACCACATGCCCAAAAAACCATAACTGCACTTGTTCATATGTCATTTTTTAAATTAATCAATTTAGTTTAAAGAGAAAAATGAGAATAACTATTTTAGAGATAAATCTCAACCTTTCATTTGTATATATTATTAATAATATCCCAATATATTTTGTGAAAGTTAAATCTCTATTATTCATCTAATAATTATTGATAATTAAATTTAAATTATAAAAATCCTTGACGTAATTAAAAAATTAATTTAAAAATCTTAATCTTATACTTTATTTTTTTAATAAATCAAAATTTAACCTTTACACTTACTTTAATATATATGTTTATATTTACTTTAATATATATATATATATATATATATATATATATATATATATATATATATATATATATTTGTTTTATTATAAATAGTTACAAATTTCCAACCACTAATTATGAGGCAATGATTTTTTATCTCGAACGTCAACCAATTTAAATTTCTTTCCATTTCTTTTAATGATATATTTTCACTCCATTAAAACATATGTATAAGGGATTGTTTCCCATTTTCAAATATGAATGGCTTGATTTGTCTCACATCTTTATCTCATGAAGAATTTTCAATCATAATATTTTATATATGAAGGGTTGTATCTTGTTACGTTCGTGTTTACTATTTGTTAGTGGTTATGTTTTGAAGTTTTGTTAAGAAGAAAGATTTAATAGTGATTCTAACATTTGAATTTGAGTTTGTTGTCTTTTTTTCTCTTTTCGAAATCTTAAATTTTGAGTAAACATCACTTGAAAATCATGTTTCCCTAAAGCATTAGGAAAATCCATTGAGAATCACCCCACCTTATAACTATGTTATTTAATAAATCTAGACTTAAGTCAAACTCTACAAAGATACAAGTATACAAATAATGTCCCTTCTAAACCTAATTTAATATTAAAAAAAACAATCCACCGTATTTTCTAATATTTTCTTTAATTTGAAGAGTTTATAAAAGGGTGATTCAATCTCGTCTAGATAAAGTTTATAGTGAGTAAGGTTTATAGTGATACTTACTGTAGTTAAGTTGAAATCATAAAATTATGATTTAATGAAAAAGCTAGTGCTTCTCCAAATCTATGATTCTTTTCTAAACTTCTTTTAAATAAATGTATTTATAAATATAATATTTCAAAGTTATAAAATCAAAAATATTTTTAATGTTAAAATTTTCTAAATTACTTTTAAATAAATGTATTTATAAATACAATATTTCAAAGTTATAAAATCAAGCTTTTCATTATAATGTTATAACTAACAATATTTTTAATGTTAAAATTTTATCTAAAATTTGCATCTAACTTTAATGAGTACCACACATACTTATTTACAATAAGCATCAATCCATATTAAATGAAACTTAAACTTTGATAAAAGCTTTAACATCATCTTATTTTTACTTTCTCAAATAGCCACTCTACACTTTTACTTACTCAAATAGCCACCCTAAATTTCAAAAACTTTTTGAAAATATATAAGGATCATCTACCTTTCTAATATCAATTAAATTGATGGTATCTAATTTTTAAATTATCTTTAATTACACTAAAATTGATTGGCTGCTGTTCCTTGAGGCCTGTAATGCTCTATAACCTGCTGCTGTGGTATATGTTCCTGTCTGGCCCCATCCCCAACTATCTTTCTTGGATCGATTTTCTGGGACCACCTCCTCCAGCAGATACGCAAGCATGTTTTTTTGCTGAGATAACCGATCAGGGACATCGTGGAAGTCCCACCATCCCAATATCCATGGTGATCCCATTTGGAGATGTCATATATACTATTTATGCCTGCACGTTCCAGCCAGGCTTTAAGATTTGCGATTTCATCAATTTCAGCCAAAGGGTCGCCTCCCATAATTCGATCAAGCCACAAACTTGTGCACTTTCCGTTGCCAGGTATTCTGTAAACGTTTTTTTTGAAAAAATTAATGCTTTTGCAGCATAAGCTCCATACCTGCGTGCAATTAACTGAATTATCAATTTGCAGGTTCCTGAGAGGAGTTTTGTGGACGTATTTTGTCCTCAGGATAGCGCTAACTGGGTGACTGGGCTCGTGGACCATCTTCCATAGAATCTTGCCTCCTAGAGCTAGATTAACAAGAGTGGGATCGCAAATTTGTAGCCCACCCTCAGAGATCGACTTTTTAACCAGATCCTAGTTTACTAAGTGCATTTTATTCTGGTTTCCCTTCCCTCCTTGCCATAAAAAATCTCGGAGGAGTTTGGAGATCTGATCCATCACATTTCTTGGAGCTAAGAGGAATGTTGCTTGGTAGATTGGGAAAGCAGACAACAGAGATTTGATTAGAATAACTTTACCTCCTTTTGTTAGCCAGAATCCTCCCCATGCTGAAATTTTTGTTTTGATTTTACTGATGATTTCACTCCAGAGCGACCTCTTATTAACTCCATTTAAGATGGGGAGACCAAGATACTTGATCCTTTCCCATTGGGAATGACCTTTGAACCTAAGGAGGTTCGAAATTCTTGTGAGTTCTTGCTATTATATATTCCAACTGTAAACTTCGCTTTTGCTTTCATTGACTAATGCATCCGAGACTCTACAATAACTTTTAAGAACAGTGTCAAAGGCTTTGGAAATTCTGGTGGAGGCTCCTCCAAGAAGGAGGGAATCATCTGCGAAGAGAGCATGGTTCAGAGGGTCAGTGCCAATGGAGGGTTTGAGACCAGGAATGGATCCAGCAGTTCTTTTAGCTGTGATTTTTCGACTGAGGGAGTCCGCCATCAAAATATACAGGAAGGGAGAGAGAGGGCATCCCTGCCTAATACCTCTCTGAGCTTGAAAAAATTTAGCAGGGCGTCCGTTGACTAGAGGGGCAATCCATGGATTATCAATGCAGGGTTTGATAAGGCTAACAAAGTGGGGCGAGAAGCCAAAGGAGAGAAGAACATTAACGAGGAAGGAGTGGTTGACTCTATCGAATGCATTTTCCATATCAATTTTTATCAACATCCCTTTCTCTTTCCGCTGTTTGCTTAAATGAATTGTCTCCTGGACTTGAATGACATTGTCCAGGATATGCCTGCCTTCAACGAAACCACCTTGAGAGCTGGAGATCAGCCTTTTGAGCAGTGGCTTGATCCTATTTGCTAAAAGTTTGGCCAGAATTTTATAAGAGGCATTACAAAGCAATATGGGCCTGAATCTTGTAAAGGCTTTAGGGTTGGTTTCTTTAGGAATTAAGGCAAGGTAGGTGGAGTTGGTTCCTCCTCCTATCTTAGCTTTTTTCAAAAACCCTCTTATCATTTTTTGGAGATCATTTTTGATGATATCCCAGCAAGACTTGTAGAAATGAATAGTGAATCCATCTAGCCCAGGGGCCTTGTCTGATTCCATGGACCAAATGACTTTGATGATTTCTTCCTCAGAAATTGGATAAGAGAGAGCTGCGTTGTCTTCAGGGCTGATGAGATGGGGGATGTTTGAGAGGAAATCAGCAGTTTCCTCCACATTGCCTTGAGTCCCCTCACTGTAGAGATTCATGAAGTGGTTTTCTACAGCTACTTTGATTTGGGTGAACCCTTTGTAGACCTGACCCTCAACTGTTTTAATTTCTAATATGTGGTTCCTGGAGAGTCGAGCTCTATATTGTCGGTGGAAGAAGGAGGTGTTCCGGTCTCCTACCTTCAGCCAAAAACTTCTGGATTTGATTCTCCAATACTCTTCTTCCATTCGGAAGGATCGGAAGGTAGAGATTTGGGTTTTTACTTCTTTTTCCAACAACTCTGCTGTGATGTCTTTGCTTTCCATTTCTGCTTGCAGGGTCTGCAGAGTCTGCAATGCTTCATTTCTTTAGCTGGTTGGTGTTGGGACTGGTTTATTTATCCATTCCTTCAGGGCTTGCTTTGTAGCCTTGAGTTTTTGCTCCCAGACATAGCTTGAGGACCCTGAGAAGGGTTTGGCCCAAGTTGTTTTCACTGTTTCTATGAAGCCTTCTCTTTCGATCCATAGAGTACTAAATATGAATGGGAGTGGGCCAAGATCTTCTTCATCTTCTAGTAGAAGCTGAACTGGCTTGTGATCCGAGGTCAGTTTGGGAAGGATTTTTGTGATGATTATCTTCTTGTTCATCATCAGAGAGATTTTCTGTCCAGGAGGGTAGAAATGTGGTCCACCCCAACTTTGTTATTGGACCAAGTGAAGAGGCCTCAGATAGGATTGAAATCTAGGAGATCCCAAATCTGTGTGAACTCTTCCACTGTGGCCAGCATGGGGTCCCTGCTACTATTTCGTCCCCTCTTCTCTTTTGATTTCGGGACTATATTTAGATCCCCGACAAGGATAATGTTGCTGGGAGAATGATGCTCTAAGTATGCTGAGAGGGAGTTCCAGCATTCTCATTTTTCAGTATAAATGACAAGTACATAAAGATTGAAGAGAGAGATGATCAACTTACTTGCGCAGTGTGTTAGCTCCGTGAAGATCCAATGTTGGGTTTCATGGGATTTGTTCAGATGGAATAGGTCTTCTGTCCAGAGAGTTTCCAGTCCTCCAAAAGAGCCCCTTGAGCTTAATGCTTTGCCTACACTTTTCTTCCATTTCGACTTGCTGATTTCTAGAAGGGCTTGCCCTTCTATCTTGGTCTCTTGGAGCATGAGAATATCTGAGGGGTCTACTTTCAAGAGGTCCTTAACTGCTTCATATTTTGAGGGATTCCCCAGTCCTCTACAGTTCCAAGAAACGAGACACATTATTTACTTGTGGGGGGATTAGAGCCTCCCTTAGAAGGCCTTGGTATGGTATTTCTGCCAATATACATCTCTATTGTGGGTCGGATTCTTTGTGTTTTAAGTCTTTCGGCCTCCTCTTCCCTCACTTCTTTGCCAGATTTCCTTCCTGCTCTTTTTGACGGGCGCTCATAGGTTTCATCCTCTGAAGAGCCTAAGATTTCCACTGGTTTTTTCCTTGTGACTTCTGCATATGAGGGATTGGAAGGGCTGCCTTGGGAGGCTTCGATCTGTATTGCTTCCCCTCCATCTTTGCTGGGCGGGGGGATTCCTATCTGTTCTAGATTTTCCTGACCTGGGTTTGCAGGATTGATATTAGTGCTTTCTTTACCATTTGGGATTGATTCCTTTTCTTGGTTAGGGTTGGAACTGCTTGGAGCTCCATTCATATTTCTTTTACCAATACCTTTTTTTTATGAGAAATTTTCTGGACTAGGGTCCATTGCTCACCATTTTGTTTGTCTGGTTGCTCCTCGGCCTTTTTCTTGCAATGCTTTGCAAAGTGTCCATGGCCATGGAAATGTCTGCATTTTAAAGGAAGCTATTCGTAATCCAATTCCTAGACATGCGTCCACCCAGTGACAGTGAGCTTGATTGCTTTCGGAAACCCCTCTTCTAGATCCATTTCTACGTAGATGCGGGCACATGAACACTGGTATTTTCTTGCAGCTTGATCTATGTATTTTCCTAGAGCGTTGTCGATGATTTGAAGGGACTTTTGATTCCAGCAATGGAGGGGCAGATGGGGAAGACGCACCCAAACCAGGACAACAGATGGGACATCCTGGGTGGGGTCGAAATCAGGTGACCATTTGTTTAGGTAAAGACCTTGCGGACCCATAAAGTATGGGCCATTCCCGAAGATTAAACTTCTGTCCTCCACGCTCTTGAATATGAACACGAAGAATCCTTTGCCCACGAAATAGCTTTTAACGCCCTCTTTGGTCAATGGTGTCCAGTTCCTTTGAAGCCAGTCTTCCACCAACTTGGGAGAAGGCCAGAGGCCCGTGAACTGGCCTATGAGACCTCTCTCAGCTAGGTTTAGTGCCGCTTTGCATGTTTCTTCTTCGGGGAGGGCAACCGAGGGTATATAATCCATTTTATTGATGAAATTCTGTTGATTTGTAGAGGTAGATCGCTTGATACTTGTTGCTATCATCGATTTGAAGGCAAACACCTCCGAAGGCGGGATGAGGGGGGGGGGGGGGGGGGTGACAGGGCCCCCGCTGGACTCCATGGTCGAAGAGGAGGCACAACAGAGCTGTGTGAAGCTGCGCAGCTACCATAGGGGCGCACGGGCGAGCTCCCAGCAACCCTAATGCATGCGGATCGCTTGGAGGCAGAGCGACATTTTTCATCACATTATTTAACCATGCATATTCACTCTAATTTTAATATGGAGATTTTTAATTTGTAAATAAACTTTGTTACAATACCATGGTTTATCAATACCACATGCCCAAAAAACCATAACTCATTTCATATGGCACTTGTTCATATGTCATTTTTTAAATTAATCAATTTAGTTAAAAGAGAAAAATGAGAATAACTACTTTGGAGATAAATCTCAACCTTTCATTTGTATATATTATTAATAATATCCTAATATATTTTATGAAAATTAAATCTCTATTATTCACCTAATAATTATTGATAATTAAATTTGAATTATAAAAATCTTTGACGTAATTAAAAAATTAATTTAAAAATCTTAATCTTATACTTTACTTTTTTTTAATAAATCAAAATTTAACCTTTACACTTACTTTAATATATATATATATATATATATATATATTTGTTTTTACTTTAATACATATATATATATATATATATATGTTTTTTTTATTATAAACAGTTACAAATTTCCCAACACTAATTAAGAGGCAATGTTTTTTTTATCTTGAATGTCAACCTATTTAAATTTCTTTCCATTTCTTTTAATGATATATTATCACTCCATTAAAACATATGCATACGGGATTGTTTCCCATTTTCAAATATGAATGGCTTGATTTGTCTCACATCTTGAAGAATTTTCAATCATAATATTTTATATATGAAGGGTTCTATCTTGTTATGTTCGTGTTTACTATTTGTTAGTGGTTATGTTGTGAAGTTTTAGTAAGAAAGATTTAATAGTGATTCTAACATTTGAATTTGAGTTTGTTGTCTTTTTTTTCTTTTAGAAATCTTAAATTTTGAGTAAACATCACTTGAAAATCATGTTTTCCTACAGCATTACATAAATCCATTGAGAATCACCCCACCTTATAACTATGTTATTTAATAATTCTAGACTTAAGTCAAACTCTACAAAGATACAAGTATAAAAATAATGTCCCTTCTAAACCTAATTTAATATTAAAAAAAAACAATCTACCGTATTTTCTAATAAAAGGGTGATTCAATCTCGTTTATATAAAGTTTATAGTGAGTAAGGTTTATAGTGATACTTACTGTAGTTAAGTTGAAATCATAAAATTATGATTTAATGAAAAAGCTAGTGCTTCTCCAAATCTATGATCCTTTTCTAAACTTCTTTTAAATAAATGTATTTATAAATACAATACTTCAAAGTTATAAAACCAAGCTTTTTACTATAAAAATATTTTTAATGTTAAAATTTTCCAAATATTTTTTAAATAAATGTATTTATAAACACAATATTTCAAAATTATAAAATCAAGCTTTTCATTATAATGTTATGACTAAAAATATTTTTAATGTTAAAATTTTATCTAAAATTTGCATCTAACTTTAATGAGTACCACACACTTATTTACAATAAACATCAATCCATATTAAATGAAACTTAAACTTTGATTAAAGCTTTAACATCATCCTATTTTTACTTGCTCAAATAGCCACCCTACACTTTTACTTACTCAAATAGCCACCCTAAATTTCAAAAACTTTTTGAAAATATATAAGGATCATCTACCCTTCTAATATCAATTAAATTGATGGTATCTAATTTTTAAATTATCTTTAATTACACTAAAATTGATAACATTTTATTGATTAAATTGACACATTTTTTGTTTTTATGACAATAAACCATATGAAAATATATTCTTATTTATGACTTAGAAATTAATTATCATTCCTGAGTATTTAACGGTGTATAAATTTTATCCCTGTTTTACATTTTGTATGAATTGATTTTTGTTTAATAAATTTCGCATGAAATAATATTGTCGTGAGAAAGTTTATTATTTTTTTATCAATATTATTTTATTAAAAAATAATTATTATATATAGTAATGTAATTGGTTGTGTAGTTTTACTAGCTAAGTTCCACTCATCTTTGGTTATATATCAAAATAGATATTCTTCGAATGGAACGTGGCAATGATTTTAGTTTTCTTGTGTGACAAGATTTTAGATAAAGATTACTTAAATAACTTTGCCCCTCCAATTAAAACTCTCGATGTCAAACACCAATATAATGTGCCTCCTCTAAATTTGAAAACTTTATTTTTAAAGTTAGACATCAATATTTTTTTTTTCAGATAGAAAAAAACTCGGTATATATAATGTATCAGTGTATATATTGGAAAATTTTCAACCACCAAAATAAGTCAAAATAGAAATAGAAACTGTCATACTAAATGTAGTATATATACATTATTTAGTGATATCTAAGCATCTAATATATAGGTGGGATATTGTCTAAATTTAGCCTAAACATTGGAAGGAGAAACAACAAAAAAAACAAAAAACAAAAAAAACTTATTGTATGTCTACAAGCACAGTATGGAAACTCATGTCATAGTGATATTGCCCTCGTCCCATGTCTGCGTATTAGACAACATAACATACTAGATGTGTCCAAATGTGTCATTGATGCTTTTTTGAAAGTGAATCTGCAGCCTCGTTGTGCTCATGATATATGTGAGCGAAGTGTATGGAGTTGAAAGTATCTTTGAGTGCATAGATACGATCCATCCAAGCCAATAGAAGTGGTGGTAATAAATTCGATCCTCTGTTAATGTGTTGTATAATGACCTGTGAGTCACCATAAACATGTAATGTATCCAAAGATAAATGTTGAGAAAACCAAAGAAGACTCCATAGTGCGAGAACCTTCGCCCTCATATTTGTACCTGGACCACCGTTCCAGTGAATTTTATACTGTGTGTTGTGGTTCAGTCATAACCAAACCCCACAACCGCATATGTGTCCCTGTGAAGCCCCATTAAAGTAGTCAGCTGGAAATAATGGATGGTGTTCAGTGGATCGATGAGAATGAGCCCGAGGAGGTCTCTGGACCAATGCGAATCCATCCATCCAAGTAGTGATATTATGTATTATGTGATCAATATTTATCTGAAGACCCTCAAATATAAGTGAATTTCATGGTTTCCATATTTTTCATATGGTATAGAATGGAACTGCTTTAAGTTTTTCATCCCTCTCCATCCACCATGTATAGCATCCCTGTATGTGGGAGAAGTTTATGTATGAAAAATTTGAATACTAAAAGATACCTTGCTAGACCAAATAAGTAGTAGGACATACAATAAAGAGATGGTAATTATTTTCATTTTCATTACAACACATAGGACATCTTCCCGGTCCCTATGTACTCCTCTTGCAAATATTTTCCCACGTGAGATTTTTATTTCGCCACACAATCGAGTTAAACAGAGTAATTTTACGAGGAATGTGTAATTTCCATACCTGTTTGAACCAGCAAATTTGTACTCTCCAGGAGTTTGTGATAATATCCCGATATATGTTTGTTACCACTGCCCCGTTTGTATTCAATGTGCTAGCCCTAGTAATATGGTCTATCTCTATCCCAACGCATAATCCCACATGTCTAAGTGATTTTATGTATGTATCCCATTCAACATGTAGTTCTGCCAGAACATTTAGGTCCTCAACAAATCTCCATGTCGGCGTGGTTCTGGGCCATGTTTTGATGATATGATAAAGGAAGAAGTAGCCCCGAGCATGCAGAGTGTGCAATAAGTGATTAAAAAATTGTTGCGGCCCAACCACATCCTTTAAATGATCGGACCCAATGATGATTTGTGTACTGTTTCTAGACCTCCATACCATTTTCTATAGGAAAAGCGTCTTAACAGTTTGTAGACTCCTCCATATGTATGAGCCTCTAGACATCCCAAGAGTACCCTGCCTATACCAGGATATAATGTCTCTACTGTCTAGGTATTTTTTGTATATAATGTCTCGCCACAAGCCCTCTATATGTAGACCGCGCCATAAGGATTTTAGGAGAAGTGCCTTCCCAAAGGTACTTATATCCAATGAACCCCATCGTCCAGGCTCTTTTGGAATAGTGATGCTTTCCAATTCAGTAAGGTGGTATTTCCTAGTCATATTTTGTCCTTCCCAAATGAAATTTTCCTAGTGATATGCACTTTCACCACCTTTGACTGCACGTTTCCAAGGATATCGACCAAATTTTATTTTACAAGGAATATGTCCAGACGCTTTCCAACAAGTTATGTCCCTACACGACCATTGAACCAATTCAGGGAGAGTGGGCACAGTAAGATATCCCAAAGGTGATATGTAGAGAATAATAGGGAGAGTCTATCTGCGAGTGGATCCCTTCGGCACTTAGTCCACCAACACTCTTTTCCACTGAGCATATCATTGTAATCCCCCACCACAATTAGAGTGATAATATTTAGAATGCCACATGCTTCCACTGTATCCAAGAATACCCAACGATCGACATATGGGGCATATAAATTTAGAATATGTATCCGCGATGGACAACCCTTGATGTACCTGGAAAACAATATGCCAGAAAATAAGCTATACGCTTTGAATGTAGCCCATCTGGGATCCGAGAGGGCAACCAAACCACCATATAGACCAATATAATCTACAACAGCCATATGCCAATCTGGGTAAAATTTTCCAAATTATGGAAAAATACGCTCATCAGAAGTCATAGTTTCTTGTATCAAAATAGAAAAAAGGAGACATATCATAGAATATATTTTTTAGGGAGAGTAGTTTCGAGTGGTATCCTAGTCCTCAAAGGTTATGAGATAGACAATTCATGGGATAGGGTGGGTAGTGGGCGACTGTGATTTAAGGGCCTGAGAGGAAGAAGTAGTGATGGGGACATCCAAGAGGGATGTCGAATCGAAATAAGAGGTAAAATTCTCAGAGAATTTAGTTTTATATCTCCCCCTCTTCTTTCGAATGGTGATATTTCGAGTGGAATTCGATCTGATGTTAATGGGAGGGGATTTCAATTTAACCACATGTATAGTGAGAGCAGTAAGATCCGGCAGAGGGTTATGTAAGAGAGTCTCAATGTCACTCTCAATGGAGTTATCAGGTGACAAGTCCGATATCGGACAAGTGGGCGAGGTGGGAGTCATATGGTGTGAGCACCCAGAGGATCGTTGAGGGTAGCGCAGTTCAGGTGGAAGGGTCCAGGGGGAGGGGATATGAGGAGGGGATTGACAAGCAGTAAATGCAGGTGCTTCACCAGTGGGAGTGATAGCATTATGTGTCGACCAATTTGGAGTGAAAGATGTGAGGGGTGTAGTGGGAGGGGGTTTCGAATGAGGGGGAGGTGGTAGAGACATTAGAGAGTGAGGGAGAAGTGGCGGAGACAAAAAAGAGTGAGGGGGTAGTGGAGGAGATGAACAAGAAAGTGGAGGTTGAGACAGTGAGCTAGAGGTGGTGGACCAGTGCAGGGATGGTCCCGGGTCAGTGGGTGGAGGAACCACAAAGGAGGGGGAGGAAATAATATTAAACATAGGATCATCGGACCAAGAAGATGTACCTAGAATATATATTTTCGTCCTGAGTATCAGATTTCCCATGCATCTGAGGAGTTCTCGACCGTTGGTTTTGGAAATGTGATCCCGAGTGTCGCTGTGGGAAACCCTCCAATAAGTGGCCCATCCAGTGGCATAATAGGCAATGAAATGGCATGCACCAATAGTCTAGGTGTTGGTGATGAGTCGTCAGTTCCCAAAAGGTATCAATTTGTGCAGGCAGACCACTAGAGAAATGTAATTCCATTAATATCCAGGAAATACGTTTATCCTTAGTGCCAAGACAACACAGATTGACGTAGATAAATTTTCTGATAGCATTCCCAAGTTCCATCAGAGCTCTGTGCGACCAGAATTCCAGTGGCAGACCCGAGAGCTTGACCCAAAAATAGTGATTTTGAGGTGTGTCTCGGAGTGGGTTAAACCCCACATACTATTTATGCAGTGATAAGAAGCTTCGACCCCTAAACCACTACATTGCTAGTATTTTTAGTGAATTATCCCTGTGCATGAAGTGTATCATGTACCAAGTCCCCATTAAACGACAGACCTTTGACGGATAACCCAACACCGGACACCATTTCTCATCCACCCAGGACTACATCTCAGTTTCTGATATATCCCAAAAATACCATTTACCAACTAGATCCCTCCGTTGTAAACTAGCAACCCGATCCCACATGACAACGTAACCCAGACTATGGAGTATCGTGACAGGGGTAGGTTTGATGGCCTTCTGGTGGTTGTGATGCTTTGAGTGTCATCCCGATCATGTAGAGGGGGAGTATGTAGTGTGATTTTCATGTAGAACATGTGGAGTGTCATATGCATGTGGGGTCCTATCTGGTGGAGACGTATTTTTAGCCATTCCGCGTCTAGGGTGGCCTGGATGCAAGCGTCATTTAGAGCCATGTTCACGTCAAATTTTTCTAGCATGTCAGCCAACCGATCCATGAAACGAGAGGGAAATGGACAACATCAAAGGTTAGAGTAATGAAGGGTGTGGGGGTTGGAAGATGATAGTGATTGCCCAACCACCCCAAGAGATCTAGTACCCCTGCCATCACCGATTAAGAATAATAAAGAAATACCTAATATAAAGTAGGAGGTACGACGAATCAGCAGTAGAATCTAAATTAAAAGGTGGGAAGTAGATAAATTTATCATAGCTGAGGCCCCAAGTACAACACACAACCCCAGGTATTCCAATTAGGCATCCAACCCAGTGCAGTAGGCCCCGAGGAAGTAGAGGATGACTATCTAATCAGATTCATTTTACGGATGTCATTCCATTCCATAGTTAAAATAATCACGCACCACATCATCAAATTTCTGCCCCATAATGACCCCCTGAAATCAAAGTAATGTGCAATAACCCGAGACATTAAATCTGATACCTCCCCAGAGATCGCGATCCAACCCGCCCGCTAATCCATATTTAAGCGTACAATCCATATTAAATGTGTATGAGATTAAGATTTCCATGGCTTCAAGTAATTTTAACACACCTATAGTATTACCGTTATATTTTCCGGGAAATATTTATGTCAGACTGTTACCCCACTAGCTCCACTTTTCGTCCACTCCCTGCATCCACGGGCCTGCATCAGAAAAATAAACGAAGAATTTTCCAAAATATAAGGGCACCAGCGAGTTAAATCTAGCAAGTGAGCATAAGTATGTAATTCATGCGGTCATTATCTCTGGTTCTATTTGGAGCTTTTGTGGATCTCAGTTCAAATACATGGAATCGGAAATCCATAATTCATTATTGACAACAACAACAACAAACATACCCACAAATGTGCCACCATTTATGACAATGTTGGAAACCAAAACTCTTATAGGTCTGGATATAATGAATGAGTTTGCCTATTTATGCCATAAAGTTTTAAAAGTTTGATTATTTCCTTCACCACTCCCACTACTACATGAAGAGAAATTTTAAGACATTTTTCTAAGACAAAAGAAATCTTTTGTCTTAAAAAGTTACTTTTTATTTTAGTTATTTTACATTAAAATTTAATATCAATTGAATTGTTTTAAATAAGAAATTTAAGAAAAAAACAGTTTGAGGCAAAAATATTTTAAGATAAAACTTTATATTTAAGACAAAAACAATTTGAGACAAAAATATTTTAAGACAAAAACTTTATATTTAAGACAAAAGCAGTTTAAGAAAAAAATATTTTAAGACAAAACTTTATATTTAAGACAAAAACAGTTTGAGACAAAAATATTTTAAGACAAAAACAATTTAAGACGAAAATATTTTAAGACAAAACTTTATATTTAAGACAAAAAAAGTTTGAGACAAAAATATTTTAAGACAAAACTTTATATTTAAGACAATGACCATTTATGACAATGAAAATTAAGATAAAACTCATTTAATACAATTAAAAACTAAGACAAAACCATATCAATTTAAGACAATATTATCTAACACCTGCAAAATTGACTCTGATAGTGCGCCCTAAGTCTGTCAACTTGCAGGATACTATTGTCTCGCGCCTATACCGAGGCTTCTATTTCACTTACCATTCACATTATCTTATATAAATATAAGGATTTGTTTGGCTCTTCATTTTGGTGGGGTAGCCGACTCTAAAATACGTGACAACTTTTCCTGGAAATATTTCTTGGACATCAATTCCTCTTCTGTCCCTTCATCTTGGTTGATACGATTAGATACAACTCGTCTATCGTTGACCCGTAGCCAGTTCCTTTGAACAACTAAGTGCTAGCTAAAAATATCATAACCTTAGTTTTTAAAGTTTATCTAAGCATCTTATTTATTGTGACAAAATATGTCTATGGGATTGTTCAAGATATTCATTTGCTCCAGCAACTGTGACTCTACACGATGTATGATATCATCATGTGAAAAAGCTATATTATATCTGATTCCTCTAATAGGAAATTGGGAAGTTGATACGAGTTTGTTTAGTTTGCAAAATTTGAAGCTAAGCTAAGTCTATTTCAACATCTTGTTTGTTGTCACAAACAAAATATGCCTATATATTTTTTCAAGACGTTCATTTTCCCCAACACCTGTCACACTCTGCATGTTGTATTATAGCATCATGTACAAAACCTACATAATATTTTCTTCATCTAAATAGGAGATAGGGAATTTGGTACAAGTTTGTTTAGTCTGCAAAATTTTAAGCTAAGATCCAACTTTAAAGTTATGTTCCTTAAATTACAACAACTAGTTTTCACTCTTCTCGATGTACATTATGTTCCCTTGTTGAAGTTTTGGATATAGACTCTAACTAAGAAGATTATTCAGACACTTAATTGAAAATAATTTCTCCCTCACTAGAAAATCATTGGCAGGTTGGTCTTCACACATTCTAAAATAATCAGGTTTTCTTTACACTGGTTAAATATGGAAACATAGAAATGAAATCTAATAGCTAGTCATAGAGGGATATGCCAAATTTTTAGTCTCCATGAATAGGGGATCCTCACTCATTATATATTTTCCATAAATACTAATGGACATGGACATGGGGTGATATCCTAACATTCCTTGGTCTCCATAGATGATAGGATTCAAGTATGGGAAAATCAATGCTACCTTTTATCTCTTATCAGTAATAATACTAAATTAACAGGTTATGTAAATTTGATTTTCTCTCGTGTAACATTTTTTTTTCTCTTGATTGAATTGATATTTACACTAGGCCTGAATTTCCTTTGCTGATAGTATTAGCACAAGTGGTGTGTTCTTTGTCTGAGACTTTAACACTAAGTAAGTCAAACTCCTATTTACTTTTTAGGTTTGGGTTTTGGTGCATTTATTCTTTTTAGGGTTGGGTTGAGTCTCTAGCTAGCAAAGTGGGAGTTGTTGATATTGTGGGAAGCACTGTCGAAGATCTAAAATATGGAAGTGAACAATTGAAAAGGTAGTTTTCAACCTGGGAGATTCAGATATTGATGATGCTCATCTGGAGGAGTTGCTTGTTGATGGAATGACTTATTCCTTCCAAGAGAAGGAGTCGAATAGTGATGATGCCAATGTGATGTTGAATGGATTTGGTGTTGTGGATTTGTGAATTATTTAAGCCAGAGAGTCAAACCATACTTTTTGGTTCAACAAGTGGAGACTAAATAACACGAGTGAAAAGGTTAGACAACATGTCCTTGTACCAAAGTAGTCTTGTGAAGATATATAATGAGCTCAACCTTGTAGAGACCAATAAGAAATACACACAAACACAATAAGAAGTCATTAGGGGAATTTTGAGGTCTAAATTGGGCCTCCTAATAAAAGCGTACATCCAAAATAAAATTTATAAGAACCAATAAGATTCAAGATGATGATGTCAACCATGGGGGATGATTCACCATTTTTGGAGTAAAAAAGTAAAAAGATTAAAAAATAATAAAATAATAAAACTACTTTTTCAACTTGTATTTTCAACTTATCACCCTAATTTTTTACTATAATTTCGACTGGGAGTACTCGTTGGATGAAAATTTTAATTCCTCATCAAAGGAGTACCCATGATGCATACTTTTGATGGACCTTGCTACAAAAAAATGAGAAATACATGAAAAAATGTGATTGCAATCACACTTTTAATGTATTTCCCATTTTTCATGTAGGAGGGTCCATCAAAATTATGGAACAGGGTACTCCTTGGATCATGATTCAAATTTTGCATTGAACGAGTGTTGCCGCTCGAAATTTGAGTAAACTCATAGGGAGATAAGTTGAAAATACGAGTTGAAAAAATAGTTTTTCCATTTTTTCCTCTAAAATTTGATGATGTAATATCATCTTATTTTATTATTTCCACTATTATTTTATAATTTCCTTACGAGGCACATTTTAGACCTCAAAATTCCCCTAATGGTCATACATGGTTTTAGTTTTCCACAAAACCATTCCCATGCACACAAACAAAATTTTTAGTTTTTCTCAAAACCTTTACAAATTTTTGATATGAAAACCTTCGTATGCAACTTGAGCTAAAATAGATTGCATATTCAGGAAATCTAGTGGACAGGAACTATCCATCAAATTTCTGAAATATTCCAAAATATGCAATGAAGATCAAAATACAAAGACAAAATTTAGTTTTATTCAAAACCCTTAAAATGATTTTATATGCAAGGTTGCATTTCTAGCTTGGCCATTTTATGAAGCGCAAGTTTGAAGTTGATAGTATGTTCGATCTTCAGACTTAGGTGCATATCAAATCCTTATTTTCATTAAGTTGTGCTAATTTTCTATACACTCACTACACTGTGTTATTAGTGTACACTGTGTAGTTGCACACATAAACCACATTACACAAAAATACACATAGATCGTTACTCAAGAGCTATTATACTCCTCATTTCATATTTTCATTATTATTGTAGGTCCGCCTAGAATATGAAATGTGGAAAATTGTGGTGTTTATGGGTCATTCCATTTGAGGGGGTATTGCTTCATTAGCCATGCTATGCACGTTGTATGAACATATGCATTCATGAAAGTCTAAATATATTTTATGAATCACATTTGGCTTCACTTTCATTGGTGACAAAATTATGGCACAATGAGTTCATTGTAGGAGGTGGGAGAATCATTTTTTCCATATTGTTATAGGATGTGATGTCTTCTGTTGAATATTAATGGCCCCTTCTACATTTCTGTAAGAACTTAGAGACATTATTTCCCTATTGGAGATCCATTGAGAGTGGAACGTATTTCATGGATTGCATTGACACAACAATGGAAGAAGCCCTCTCTCTAAACATAGATGACATTACTGAGTTTTTCGGCATTGTTGTCTAGCATTGTTTGGCCATAGTGAATTACAATAGTGCAATCAACATGAGTCCCAACAACCCGTTCATAGTTTTAATGGCTCTCATGAAACTAAGCCCTTATAAACCATTTTGGCATTATAATTTTTTCTCCAAGAATGGCGGATTTAAGATAGAGAATCATTTTGCTTTGTTTCCAATCCTCTTTTATGCCCTTCAAACTTCAGATGCTAATTTGGAAGAACACATCTTAGAGCATGTTGGTTATGATAATATCTTACGTAGTGCCTTATAAAACATTGTGAGATTCCATGAGCTTTCAAAGCTTCCTTTGTCAGATACAAGATCAATTTTTTAAGACAGGAGGATCGTAACACAACTAGATGCCTTTGTATCTGGAATTTAGGTAAGCATTGACGTATTGCATTCTTCAATTCATTTTTATTTTGTCTTTCCTGCAATAAAGTTTGAGTATAAGATCCCACATTATATTCCATGTATGATATGCATGTAGTGTTCAAACTAGCATAAAATTTATATATTAGTTATGGGAATGTAAAGATTGTAAACTAACCCTTTCATATGTTAGGACAAGTTCAAATTATGAAAGACATAATCCTATAATACTTATATAAGAACTAAGTTTGGATACACATGACTATGAACAATGCACTTGAATATATATAGTCTTACACAAATACACTAGCAATACACAAATTAATTGGTACTTTGAAATTGTTGTTCTAATTGTTGTCTCGTGTTTTGAAAGAATATGGGCTTAATTTGTGAATGTAAATTAAATTCTATAAATATTCGTGGATCTCCAAATCCAAGGTAACAATGTAATTTTTTAAGTGTACAGTTTTGTCTTCTATTTTCTATGAAGGAAATAGTTTTTAGGAAATTTTTAATGTAATTTATATTTTAGAAACAATTCCTCTAGAAATTAATTGGCTAGGCTACAATACTGTGAGGAATTAATTTTCTTAATATTTTTAGATTAGGAGGGAAAGTCTATGATTAAATTTGGCTGATTTTTTTGTTGTGTTATGTAGTGACAAAATCATAACCTATTTGATTCAAGTTCAATAGGATAGCCTTTAAGAAGTTCTAGAAGAAGAAATTTAATCTAGTGAGATTAATTGTGATGTGCTTCTAGGTAATAAAACAAAACTACTTGCACACAGAGAAGTTAAATTGTCTAGAGGAGCTTGATATGCATTGAAGTTCACTTTTTAGCAAACAATTTGAACTTCCATCTTTCCATGAACTAAATGTGGCATTATTGGATATCTTTGTTGGAAACTTATCATCTATTAGTCTTTTTGCAAGCCTTTTGCTTTTTCATTTTCATCTACACTCTTGCTTTTGTTTTCCCTTGATTTAGGTTCTACATTTTCCATGTTAAGAGTGAGTGACCTGATTAAAATGTTGGTTGGAACTGTTCAGATCACTTGATCCTCTAGGGGTTTCGTATCACAGTCACAAATATATACTCGCAACCCATCCATATTTGGAGGAAGAATCATTGGGATGAGCAGAAACCCCAACAAGGAAGATCTGCCAAAATATTGTCTTGCCATTGCAATTTGAGTATCCCAATTTGGGAAAAATATTAATGCTTAGAAAATCTCCGCTACCTTGAAAATATCAATAAATATGAAAATAAATGACATATACCATGCACATGAAAAATAATAGACTTCGTCATCAGTCCCAGTACATCACAAAATCAAAACTCTTTTTACATCAATATCAACATCACTAAAAATCCCCCCCCCCCTCGACATTGATGGAAACATAAAAATTGCTTAGTGTTGTTGATTTGGTCCTCCCCCTTTGGTATTTCTCCTTATTTTTCATGGAATATTTATTACCTATCCCTTTGACATCAATGTAAATGGGTTGAAAAGTATTCACATTCATTACTTAAGACTCTTAGGCATATACACTTGTAACTTGTAGCTGCTCTAGCCCGTAGGCTAGGTTCCCTGACATCTACTCTGCCTTACAGGTCCAACACTTAAGCTAACAGGTAGAGAAAATTTCTTTGTTCTAGAATCCACATACATAAAATCTCTAATGTTATTACCATTTTGTAACTACTCTAACTATATAGCCTATACTTCAAGTCCGCTCTTGCAACTTCATCTCTGGTGTCTTTGACATCTCTGACATTAGTTTCTCTGCCTTCCACTTTTGATTCTGAGATTATGTAGCTAATAATGGACTCCCTAAAAATGTAACTATTATCTGGCACACCAACACAGACTAGATTACCTGACTATGTAACACATGTTGGATTCCTTGATTATTTCAATGCATACTATGTTATGTTTAGCCTTCACTCTCCCAGTATCAGGCTATGTATTGAAACATTATATGCCAATTTGAGGTATGTAACACTATAGTTAATGCTATTTAATGCTTCCACATGTCCATAGACTATTCCACACAGGTCCATAATCATATGCTCAATCTCTTTTCTCTTTAGTATTTTATCACTTATGGTGGGGGAATTCTCTCTCTTTGCTCATTCATTCTTGCAAAGACACTTAAGTCTGGCTTCTCTTGTCATGTTGTGTATTCATTCTCATGAAGCACTGTTAATCGTGACTTATGAAGATGAAATTGGCCCAAGATTTGTGCTGCTCTACTTAAGTTGTTCAAGTTTTCTTTCCAACACTAGTGCAACTTTGAAATGCATCAACATTTAACTTTCAAAAACTCATTTCTTCAGCTTGTTTGAATTCATTGTCGCGTGTTTTTGACGGATGTTGCCGATGTCAAACTAGTAAAATAGATTCAACCCCCCTGTGACTAATGTATTTTGTTGTTATTGCTAGTAAATCTCTCTGCCTATATATATAGTGGTTTTTTTGTAATTCCAATGACTGTTCTCATTGGATTAATCAAGTTACCATACATGAATGATGGTTGAGTTTAATATTTTCTAGAGGACCAATGGACCTCTAGAGATTAGAAACTTTTTCTAGACATTTACTATTGAATAGCCTGGTCAAAACATGAGGTTGATGATGTTATGGTGTGTGTGTCCAGAGCTAGGGATTTCATTTTGATTGAGTTGTTAATATCTATTCCTCTGAAGCATGATGTTTGGAGTTTTTTTTCCTACCTACTCCTAGTTCCCAAACCATCCTCATAAAAAACTACTAGCTACAATTTCCCTTTTAATTCTATACCAAGATTTTGAGTTTCAAATTTCCCTGCTTCTTGAATCTTGTCGTTGATAGCTTCCATCTCATTAAGCTCACACTACAGTCCATTTTGAGAAGCCTTTCCTCCTTGTGAAACTCAACAATCTTATATTACTTTTATATCCTGCCTTAAGAAATTCGTTCTATTCCACCTGCTACATTTTATAATTTTTGTGCACTCTAATATAACTGAGGCATCACAAAGTTCCTTAATTTTGTCATTGCATTGGAATTTAAGCAACTATTTATTTTCTTCATTCTCTTTTACAAATTGAAATGTTGTACAAATATTTGATTCACGAGCTTGAGTCTCCACTTCATTGCACATTCTTTCCTCTATTACTTGTCCCATCCACACGGAACAAAAGTTGACCAAGTTCCTTTTCCATGTGTTCAATTCATATCCATCCTTTAAAAATTTTTAGTATATATTCACAATGCACACCATTCATTAATAACATTAAATTCACAAGATTACTCAATAATTGTAGTTAAATATTTGTTTAAGTGAAATTACAAAATAAATTCATGGGCATTGGCGGCCTCTATTATCTCCACATCAGTTGCATCATATTTACCATACACAATGTTATCTTAGATGCTCCTAGAAAAAAGAGTTTGCTCCTTCCCTACAAGAGCTATGTTTTGTCTCGAAGACTGGAAAATGAAGCTCCTTAAATCTTTTCCATATATGAGTACTATCCCTTTCACTAGATCATAAAATCTCTCTGTCAATGTGACGATGGTTGACTTACCACACCCTCTCTTTCCGATTAGTGTGGCACTACTCCTTGCATTAATTCTAAGGTTCAAATTTATCAAAATCATGGTATTTAAATGAGTTGGATAAGTAAATTCCACATTTTTAAATGCTAAAGGGCCATGGTATTTTTCAGGGTTAGCCTCGTTGTGATCCTATGGATCTATAACATTATTTTTGTCAAAAAATTTAAACATAGATGTGACAACATCAGACCCTTTCGCTAGGTCAAAATTTATACTTCTAGCATCTGCTATCATATGAAAAAATATTCCAAAACTAAAATGATTCAATAGAAAAGAATGAGAACTGATAAATATTTGGGATATAAGCCTTTGTCCATACCAAACCTCAAAAGGCCAATAACATATTTAAAAAAATTAGAAGTTCCCAAGACCAATGTGACAACATTAGAGTCTCAACCCCTTTGGCTAGGTACAAAGTTATATTTCCAACATTTTCTATCATATGACCCAATATTCTAAAAATAAAATGGTTCAATAAAAAAACATGGGAATTGATAACTCTTTGGGCTATAAGCCTTCCTCTGTACCAAAAATCAAAAGGGAAATAGCGTATTTCAAAAATATTAGAAGTTACCAGGGCCAATATTGTATACTAAGACTACTTATTGCAACTCCTCTGCACTTATTAATTTAAATTATGTATATAGTTGAATTGAAGAGCATTCAAATAGAATATTTTAGGTCACAACTGTATGAAAATGGGATGCATTTTCATATAAACCAGGAACGATGTCTGTGTTTAGATGAAAGTCAATGGTTCTTCCAAAGCTGAGATTGTAGACCACATAGAGTGTTTTTTAGAGTTAGTTGTTTTATTTCTATGTTGAGCACTAGTTTTATGACCATTTCTCTCATTTCTTTGTATTGAGATCAATTTTTAAGTTGGTGTATATACACACCTTTGACCAATAATTTGATTATGTTAACTCAAATGACTTGTTTGTCCATAATTGGGAAAAAAGATCAAATATTGTTCTTTGAAATAAAATTTAGAGCATCTTTGTCTAACGGTGAAATGTCTCATAAATAATTTGGATTGAAATATACTCTTGACAATATGATATCTCCTTTATCTTAGTGTCATAGGACACAAATGCAACTTCATGGAGTGTGATATGTAAGTTGGCAACATACTTTTCATTTTGTAGGTTTTAAAGTTTATTCCATCCATATTGTAGGAGGATTTTCATGGTTTTTGGCATTAAATAAAAATTTTCATCCAATGTTTAATATGATAAATTGGGAGGAAATTACATTAATTAACATATGACATAGTGCTAAGTTGAGCTTCTGATATGCTGGTTTTCTTTGGCCGGTTTGAATCAAGCCATTGAAATTGTTTCATATTATGCCTCATTGCATGAACATAGTCAGGTGAGGGGAAAAATTGCATACCTGCAATACTCCAATAGGCATGAAATCTTTAATAGCAAGAACTTCGGGGATGACACAAACAATGTATTGTTGGTGACAATTGAGGGTGTAGAAGCTGGTGATATCAGCATATATGGTATACAATTGGTAAGTTTTAGAGAATAATATATTCTAGTTGATCCATTGCAAGAGAGGTACTATCAAGAATCTAATGTTATTTTTCCTCTTCTTGGTTAATAATATGGTATTTTCCTTGAAAATTTAGTAGATTGAAATATTTTTGACGTGATTTTTTTTTTAATTTTAGCTAGAATGAATGGGTTATACTTTATGTATTTGAATATGTTTGACGTAACTCTACATGGGTCAGCAGGGCCATGTCATGAACACATCTTCGATGGAAGCCCTCTGCATTGGGAGAAATCACATGTGTGTTTTATTCTTCCCCTTTGGTTAAAACTGCCTCTTGACCCTACTATTGCTCCTAACCCTACCACCACACACTTGTGATTATTTGTTTATCTCACTTATCTCTTTCCTTGTGAGACTTAAAACCCTTTTTAGGTTCCATGCAACATGTAGATGAAGTTTTAGTTTGTGCTTACTACAGTGAGACAAGCCCATTATTCTCACCATTTTTCTAAATTGTATTTCTAAATAGGGTGTAGTAACACAAAATAGAATTTTTTTGGCATGAGGTTCTATACAATTGAAATTGATTGTTCCTTGTTAAAAATATCGTCATTTTTGTCATTGTCATAGCGTGCTTGATGTAATATGTCTTCTTTATTGATGGCAAGAAGATTGCAACATATTATCTTTATTGTTGGCATGAAGAATGAAACATAATTTTATAATATTTTTCCATACAAATGTCCATGCTTGTAGTTGTTTAAATTTTAGTTTAAACATGTAGAAAACTATGAGTTGTAACTTGGAAGCACTGTAAAATTACAAAATCTGATATTTTCCTTTAAATAAAGGAATTCTCAGTCGTTGGTTTTGTATATAAAATTGGAAATTTTGAAAAAAGTGTTGGTTTTCAAGTTTGTTATCTCAATTTAATTTGATATATTGCATTTGATCATTAATGAGTTCTTATGGAAACTTAATATCTATACTAATTTCAACACAAAAATGTTTTTTTGTAGTTTAGTGATGTAGATGCAACCTCCTCTCCAAGATCTGCTTTAAGGGGATGAAGCATTCCAAGGTAAATAGATGTGGGGACCTTAATCCATGGTTTCTAACTTCTATGAGGGCCCACGGTACCAAAAATGAACCATATATTTTGCAAGTAATGCTAAACTATGGTGGCAAGGATATATAATTTGTTTTGCCATAAACATTATTAAATGGTAAAAATGTTATCTCTTCTTGGATTGATATGCATTTTCTAGTAGAAAATGTTGGACCATATCACCTATGAATTTCGTTTTCTAATCACACTGACTTGAATGTCAAATTCCAGAGTCATCAAAACAGGCACAGATCCTTGATGCAAGCATTCATGTTATTATGGAAGCACAAAAATTTAATATATACTATCTCAATTTGGTAATTAGGTAGATAGCTTGATATTTTACTTTCTCAAAGGAATTTCAGGTTGTAAGATAATTTTATAATGACATATTTGTTAGAGGAAAAATTATGTCAATGAATGACCCTCATATATTTCATTTTATGAATGGAGAGAGGTAGCAAACATTAAAGCTACTTCTATTATGACCCTTCATAATTTTATTGTGTCCAGTCTCAAAAGAAAATGTCATGAAGGCAATGTAAGTGAATGATTTTAAATTTATCAGGTATTTTGATAAATCAAGTCATTGAATATCTTATGATTCAATAGCGGAGGCTAATTATTAATTAAAATTGTGCCTTTCTCCTACAATGTTGGGTCCTCAGCTGTCATTTGTCACCAACTATTAGATTGAGTCCCAATCCAAATTTGTTCCCCCTCCTAAGGGATTTGTAAAAATAAACTTCGACATGGCATCGAAAGGTAACCCCACACCAACAAGTTTCAGGGGAATCCTTAGATACGCGGAGGGAAATACCTTAGGTCTTTATGCAGGGTTCTATGGAATGATTAATGGCACCCCCACATCCAAATTTATCAAGAGTTAGAGATTGGAGATTCAAGAGAATAGAATAAGGGATTTAATGTTATCCTTCTCCCATGTGACTACCTCTCACACGCAGAGAACAAGAAACAAAGTAGCCAATTTTTGAGCCAACTAGGGGATACAAGAGTCCAACCTAGAATTCACCACTCGTTAGCCTCTTTATATATACCCAAAGGACTTGGATACATTAGAAATGATGGTAAGTAATGATAAATCTTCCCTTTTCGGGGTGGAAAACATTGGCACTAAGGCTCACGACATTATAGTGATCACATTGTCTCGATGATCTTTCCACCGATAATCTATATTGGTGGAGAGTTGTAAATTAATATCCTTGTTGTGGATATTTTGTTGGTTTAAGAGAACTAGTAAATGGATAAGCAATTTTCTCTAAGCCTTAGAAGGCCACGGGTGGAAACAAACATACAACTTAGTCACATGCCTTTTGAACTTCGTCTGGTGTGATTTGAACCCATCACGCCATTTAAAGTACATATCAAATTGTGCTATATTTGGGAGCTCATGCGCGTTGTAGATTCATCATACCTTGACGCTTATTTTGAGTGGGAAGGTGACGTTCAAACCTACAGATCCTGAAATGCAATATTTGAGAGCTACCACCATGGCCATGTGACCATGGGCTAGCCTATTTTTTCCCTTTTACACTTATTACTAATGAAAGGGGGGGTGGATGATAAATGGGGGTGGGTGGATAGAGGGCTAGAGGATTCAAGATTACAAATATAGGGTGTCCTAGATCGATCCAGAGGGTATCTCTTGTTTCCTTTTTCCAAATAGCTTTCACAATTTCTTGGTGAGGCAGGGAGGCAATACCATTGATTCTCACACCCGGTCTATTGGGTAGTGCAATGAAGCCTCCTTGGGTGGTTTTGGTTCTAGTTCTGGTTCTTCTACTATGGGGTATGAAAGATGCACCTGCTTCTTCCAGAACAGATTTTAGGCACATAAATGGAAGTAGGTTTTAAATGTTTTTCATGTCAAATGGGTGTTGTTATTCATGGAGGCATAGTTTAAGCGCATTACAATGGTGTTCAAATCAATTATGGATATTGGATATCATTTTCTTTAGGTATGCAATCTAGCGGTGTGTTAATGGTTGAATTATGATTGGTCTAGTTGGAATGCTTGTGTTTTTTCAGACACAGTGAGACTCAGGATTGGTTAATTCTAATTTAATGTAGCATGTGTTCTTCTATCTTGAAAAATTCCTCTTTTTAAATCAAAATTTTAATGTTATTGACAGACCTTTGTAATGTTATTGACATTGTTGATGTTGCCTTTGGGAAGATCATTGTAATGTTACTAACATAGGAGAAACAACCTTGTTCTTTGATTCGATTACTAAAGTCTAAGGAGGTGTACATGCGCTACCTTTGTCTTGAACCTGTAACATCTTATGAGGAAGCACAATTTGTTAACCATAGGCCCACTTAAACTATTTGAGATTTCTTCTATAAACAAATGTGAAGATGCCATCGAATAGGATAAAAGAAGTATGCAAAAAATATACGATATCCCTTCTTCAAGAGTTAAAACAATGCAAAAACCTGCAAATTTTTTTCAACATGCAAGACTCGCACAACTCCTATGCAGGTTTGGGAGTGTTTGGACCACAAACCTACAATAACAACCTGCACTGCCCAAGCTACTCATGTTTTCATTTTTTTCCCACTATTAATCATGAATGTGTTGTTTTCAATATTTTGGTTGGTTCTTAAGATGGTTCTATTGTTGGTTTTTGGGATATTTGGCCATAATCCAATGTTGCCCATTGGATTATTTTCACAACAATTGATATATTTAGTGCCATGTTTGGCTTACCTACTGATAAAACTGCGAAAAACAATTCTGCAGAAGTGAATTCCCAAATTGATATTGAATTAATAGATAAACAACACCAATATCATGTGGATCTTCACAAAATTGTTCAAAATAGTGACATGATAAACTCTTTTGTTGACCTAACACCAAATCATCAACATGATATCCGAACTACTAACAATGGTGGTATTATTGAGCCAACTACACTTGTTGGAATTTCTGAGATGTACCCACAGATCCCTGGAAATTGTTGCAGAACTGAACCTAGTACATCAAAGGATGAATTCTTCTGTGCTTTTTGTCGAACTTCTAGCAACTCAGAGGTGATGTTATATTGAATTTTTTTTCCAGTGCGGATAGATTTGAAATTGTGTGTTTTTCCAATTTTCTATGTAATAATGCAGCTCTAGACGATAGGGAAAATGATGCATTACAACAATGGGAGTTCTGTAACAAAGAAAAAAGAAATGCCATCAAATGTTATACATGTGCGTAAGCTCTATGCTAAATGGTATGCAATTAGAAAATAAAGTTCCATTTATTTTTGCAATTCTTTCTTTGTGAGTGTTCAGTTCATTCTTACTATTAAATTTTAATACAGGAAAGAAATTCCAGCATACCCTTTAGAATGATTATTGTTTACATAATCTATGTTGTTTGTGTTTAATTCTTGCTTTCAAATTTAGCATGGATTTATATTCTATTAAAATTATCCTTGTCATTAAATTTTAATATAGAGAAGCCATTCCAGAATACCCTTTAGAATGATTATTGTTTACATAGTCTATGTTGCTTGTGTTTAATCCCTTCTTTCAAATTTAGCATGGTTTTATATTCTATTAAAAATTGGATGAATTTAGGGCACCAGATGTCTATTTCAAGGATGATTGTGTAATGAATCTGGAAGCAGAGGTAGCAAGAGGTACCAAAATCAAATGCACAATCTGTGGACTCAAGGGGGCTACTCTGGGTTGTTATTTCACAAAGTGTCGCATGAGATTTCATGTCCCATGTGCCCTTTCTACTCTAGAATGCAGATGGGATGTCGTAAGAGTTTAAAAACTTGTCTCTTAAGTCCTCTTGAAGAAAATTATTCAAGTATTATAGACGAAAAATGAGAGGGGTTTGTCAAAAAAAATTTACCATGATTTTTGCAGGATAATTTGTAATGCTCTACCCTTCTCATTCATCATGCAAGTTTCCAAATGAAAGGAGATCATCCACAAGCTCAAAGCACAATAGTTCCCTACCAAGAAGGGGACAACACTTTGCTGATAAGGGAACAATCGCTAGGTTATATTGTAAACCTACTTTTAAGTTATGCATTTGATTTTTAAACCTCAATTCTATATTGGATTTCACTTACTGTCTTTTCACCCCTTCAACACTTTTAGAGGAGACAAAAACCTTGGTATACAACAAGCTGAGGAAGGTTTCAAAGAAAGTCGAGCTTAGACATGGCCGTTGGGATGACCACGCAAATGGGTTCTTTGTGGTTCTACATTGGATTATGTTCATAAGGTATTTCATGTGTTCGCCTTTAAAGTGTGTGTTTTTAACTTCAGATATACCTACTAATTAAAATTGTGTGCTATAGGTCCTCAACAAGTCTCATTTTTAATGCAGGAGAAACTTAATAGTTTTGCAAGGCTCACTGGTGCAACGATATCAAAAACATGGAGTCCTGTTGTGACCCATGTGGTTGCATCTACTGATGTAGATGGTGCTTGTAGAAGAACACTGAATTTTTTAATGTCAATCTTGGAAGGGAAGTAGGTTCTTAAGATAGATTGTAAGTTTATCTAATAGTCCTACAAGATGTCATCGAATTTCCTCATCTATACACCCGTTTTCCTAATATTTATTGTACATATGTGTCCTAAAAATTCCTTCACATTACTTAACTTTGATCTTTAACTAAATGTCATACTCATTTAGTGAAAAATATGATTTCAGGGATTGTTGCATGTATGGAAGCGGGGCATCCAGTAAATGAAGAGGCATTTGAAATAACTCATGATATCCATGACACCTTTGAGGTACCAAGGCGTGGTTGAGCTCGAGTTGAGAAAAAGGTGTGGAAATATACCAAGGAAAGACATTGGGCACACTAGATCTTTGAAGAGATATCCGAAATTCGAACCTCTCCAACCAATCGATCCCCGACCTCTAGTGAGACATTAGAAACCCTTCTATTTCAAATATTATTATGTATATATTCGAAGGGTAAAAAAAACCAAAACACACTATCGACATGTCTTTGTACCTCTTGGTACAAATTCTTGTTGAAAATCAATGCCTATATATGAAATTAATCAACAATATTGTAATTTATTTTTAATTAAATACTTTTAATATTGGTTTATTTCAATGATGAGATATTTTCTAGATTCATTATTTTATATTATGAACATAATTAATCGCTTCTGAACACTTACATTCTTACATTCGTTCCATTCCCCCAAAATGGGTGAAATTTGGCATTCATTAACTGATTATGGTGAAGTGAGGTTCTAATTCCAACACAAAATGACAAACGATGCACAAAATATTATTGGCTGCTATAATATTCAAACGAATGGATAGAAGCTGCAGAGACATTGCTACCTGATATAATATTCAAACAAAAATTATTACATGTGGAAGACTTGTAAACAACCAATACTTTCAACCATTCAAAACCTTTTGGAATAACTGCAGAATTCCAGAGTTCCATGGAATATTTCCAAACTACAAAATTCCAAACCATTTGGTAACTATCTAAACGCGTTGAGGATGACGATTGCAGTAGCTATCGAAAGGCGTTGAGTTTTTTGAAATATGAAAAACAAGATGATCAGAGAGTTTGATGAAACTCTAATTATCATACTAGATCACAGTTGGATCCATCATCTGACCAAATAATCCAACAAGTATCTTTCTCATCTAGATAGCCTCATAAGTTTCTTGACTAGAAGCCATGTATTATACTTCCACCGAGTTGAGTGACATTGGTCTTTACTTCCTGTTGTACTAAGAAACTACCGTGGACCCAACATTGTAAATTCAACCTGATGTACTCTTTCGGCCTGATGGAATTCTCACCCAATCTACATCTGTAAAGCCATGCTTCACTCCCTCTATCCGTCTGTACCATACTCCAAATTGGGTAGTGCCTCTAAGGTACTGTAGAACATGCTTAACTGCCCTCCAAAATAATTTTTTTCAGTTGAACCATGGATTGGCTCAACTGATTGAATACATAGCACATGTCTGGCTGTGTGTTCACAAGATAAATGAGTGAACCCACCAGCTTTCAATAAACAATCGCATCCCCTTCCTCACCTGAAGTGGCATCCTCTTTCCTCTAGTTGATGTCTTTGCATCTATCCATGCAGAACTCTTGAAGTATCACATTGGAATACTTGCCCCAAGAGAAAAATATTTCCCCATCTCCTTGGCATACTTCCAATCCTAGGAAGTAGTTTATGAGGCCCAAGTCCTTCATCTCAAACTCTCTTGCAAGGTCCTCCTTGCATGATATGATCAGTTATTCATCACTAGTTAAAATAAAGTCATCAACATATAAGAAAATAATAAAAAAATTACCTTCTACCAAAATATGATAGAGGTTGGCATCTTCTTCACTTTTGGTGAAGCCAAAACCAATGAGATAACTATCGATATTGGTGTACGAAGCATGGGGTGATTTCTTGAGACCATGAAACACTCGCTTGAGTCTACACACATGAGACTCTCGATAAAAAGTATTTAAGCCTTATGGTTGCTCCATATACACCTACTCCTTAATAACTCCATCGAGGAATGTTTTTTTCGCATCCATATGGTGGATCTTCCACCCCATCTATGTAGCCAGATCAGGAATAAATCAGATGGATTAGTACCTTGATACTAGAACAAAGGTATCCTCATAGTCAATCCCTTCAACCTAAGAGTACCCCTTGGCCACAAATCTGGCCTTGTACTTTTATATTCTTCTATCTGCTGCATGCTTTACTTTAAAGATCCATCACAACCCAAACATTGATTTGTTTGTTGGTCATGGGATCACTTCTGTAACATTTTTATTTCCAATGGATTAGTACTCCTCCACCATTGCATCAACCCATACAGGTTTCTCTACTGATTCCTCAAAATAGGATGGCTCAGTCTCTACAAGTTCTGTCATCAGAGCCATGTAGCCAGTGTACCAATCTGGTGACCTTCTCTACCTGTATTAATTTGAAGGAGCACCCACATTCTCCCTTGCATCTTGCACAAGTATCTTAACTTCCTGGGTCCTTTTCCTACACTCTCTAGATGGTTATGCTTGAGTGGTTTTTTCTCCTTTGGAGCTAAAAGATCCTCTACTGGTGGGAACTGTAGCTCCCACTCAAGATATCACCGGATGGCTTTCTCCTCATCAAAATTTACATCCCTTCGCACCATTTTCATTCTTATTGATGGAAAGTACACACAATAGTTGTGGGGAGTTTTAGTGTAATCCAAAAATATCCCTGAATCTGCTGTCGACTATAGCTTCTTCCTATCATATTTGGAGACATGGTAGTAGACAAAGGCTCCAAAGATCCTAAAGTGTGACACATCTTTCTTCCTCCCTAAGAAAGCCTCTTCTAGTGTAATCATTCCCAAAATTTGAGGCGAACTTCGGTTCTACAAATAGACCAATGTGTTGCATGCTTCAACCCACAAGTGTAGAGGTAGGCCTTGGTCATGCAACATCGCCCTCATTTCTCCCACAATGTTGTGGTTCTTCCTCTCAACCACCCCGTTTTTTTGTGGATTGTGGGGTGTTATCAACTTTCATTGAGTGCCTTATTTTGCACAACATGTACTCACCTCCATTATTTCTCCTGAGAGCCTTCACCTTCTTGCCTATTTCTTTCTCCATCAATACTTTGAACTCAAAAAAATTGGAGAAATTATCCTCCCTCTTTCGCATGAAGAATATCCAACACTTCCGTGAATAGTCAACAATGAAAATGAAAAAATACTTGTGCTTGGAAGTGGAGGTTGTCGATAAAGGTCCACAGACATAAGAGTTAGATCCTTTCTAGGACTGCATGCGTCTTGTTGTCCCGCTCATGAAAAGTGGATTTTATGTACTTCCCCAAAGTACATATTTTGCATACATCCTGCTGCTCAAGTGCTCCTTTGGGAAGTCTTGTGGTTATCTACTGCATGATCTTCAAGGCACCATGATGCAAATGGCTAAGTTTTCTATTTCAAAGTTCACTGACATCCCAACTTTGCACCTTCTCTGCATTTGTGCTCAATGAAAAAAAATCCTCCACATCTAGCTTGTATACGTTCTTCATCCAAACACTTCTATGCTTCACCTGTCCTATAGTTATGTGTCTTAGGAATGCCTTTCCTTTGCTAAAGATCACACCATATCCACACTATTCCAAAACTGAAATGGAGACAAGATTTTTCTTTGGGCCCGGAATGAACATGACATCCTTGAGCCAGAGGGGGTAGCCTGAATCCCTCTAAAAGCTGATTGTACCAACATTATTCATGTTTTACCTTCCATCACCCCCCATCTCTATGCGCATCTGAAAATAATTTTCTTCCAAGTCACTAAAAAAGTCTCTATTCCCTGTCATGTGGAATGAGGCACTTGAAACCAAGTACCACACCCTCCCCATCATTCTGTTGGCCATGCATACAATGAGGGTAAGGTCAAGCTTGAACTATGAAGCCAAGGATTCACCTGCCACTCCTCCTAAGTTCTTATTTCTTACCTTCTTGAGTGGAAATTTCGTGGCATAGTGCCCAAAATCATGACAGTAGAAGCATTTATTTTTTGACAAATATTTCTTCTTTCCCCCTTGACTGGATTCTGGTTTATATTGAGATTTCTTCCCTTTTCCATTCTTTTCCTTTCCAAGAAATGCAAATTTCTCTTCATCCTTTCCCTTGGATGAAGTCTCATCTCTAGTGTTCCACCTTATTTCTCCTGTACCAAATAAGACCAAAAACGCTCCCAATTTGGTAGTTTCTCTCTCCCATTCACTAAATCTTGATAACTGTGCCAACTCTTGGGAAGGCCTAAAAGGGCTAGGATTACCAAGTCTTTTTTAGGGACATTGAACCTGAATCCACCAAGTTCATCACGACATTGTGTGAACCTGCTCAGATAATATAGAATTGTGTCATTCTTCTGCATCTTGATACTTCTAAGTTTGTCCTTGAGCACCAACTTTCTGTGGTCACTATTATTCTCAAAAATTTCTTACAGTGTTTTCCACACTGCGAATGAAGTTTCCTTTCCATGGATATTTGAGACAATATGATCTCGTACTCCCTCCAATAGGATTCTCCTTGTTTTGGCTACATCTTTCCTCCTCTGAGCAAGGTTCTAGGCATTGGATGTTTGTGGTTTTGCAACATCTGACTTGATGCATTCTTGCAAACCATTATCATCCAATATTGCCTCCATGCGGTCCTTCCACACAACAAAATTAGAAGTTCCTTCCAAGACATACTCTATCCTTAGTCCATTGAAATAAATCTTTTCAGTTCTAAAGAATACCTTCAAAAATGATCTCCAAATTCGAGCCTCTGAGAAACAACCTCGAATTTATTCTCTACTATGAAATTTCCTCTGAAAGAAATTATGATGTAAATTTGCAACTTCTCATGAAGTCTTAACCAAAATCACAAGACACAAACCTAGTCTACTATTCTGCAGACATTATTTCACAATTTAAAGCAAAAATTTAAGACATGCAATAATAAATCACACACATGCAACAAGTATTTTTATTTGGGGAAAGAAATATGCTAAAAACCCCAATGCCTCTTACATTAATCATTAGAATAGAGATGGATTACAATTGCTTTTCTCAACTGAGTTCACCCTTTTAGCCTATCTCAATTCTCCTTGAAGGCCTTTGACCTAGAATGAGTCAATTTATGCTTTTCCTTGAGATCCTATTTCCTTGCGTTGTTCCTGGTGGAATTAACCCCTATTTTCAAGGAAATTCCCTCAATTGAATTGCGCAATTCCTCTAGGTCCTTCCTATGACTGCATGCAACATCTGTACACTCAGAACTAGTCTACAACTGATGTGACATTGCCTTGGAATCTCCATCTCAAGTGGTTAACTTGAATTATTTTCACGCACTAGCTATTTTGGGATAATTGATCAGTTAACTGGATGATCACCGAGTTTGATTGAACTCTCATTGTACAGCTTGACCCTCCACTAGTTCTTTCAACAATTGGAACTAGATTAACTGAAAACAACCTTAGATAACTGACATTGATCGCTACAAAATAGCAATCACACATGGTTAACTGAACTCTAACTCCTCCAACTCGAATTTACTGAGTAAAATGGGTGACAAAAACCATGTCACTCAAGTTAACATCATCCAAATTGTCTGTTGATGTGGAAATTTGAATTTTCTCAATTTAATCAAGGCAAAACCAAATTGAGAATTTCTTGTTGCATTTTTCAACAACATGATCTTTATCACCTAAGAGATTTATCTTTCCTATGACATATCAAGATGATACATTTTTTTTTTTTTTTTTTTTGCATTATATCACATGAAGAAAATATCTTGGTGCAATATATCACACCACTAGGAAACATTTTCTTATGGTAAAGTTATTTTTAATCTTTCTCTTTCCTTCGTTTCTTCCTTCTATACTTGTCAAAACAAATTATTATCTTTCCCTATGACATGTTTCTTGGATTATTTATCTTTATTTTAAATTAATGCACATTAAATTTAACTTTACCATTTGAAACAAATTCCTCCTTTATCAGTATCACACCCCAATATTTTATTTTCACGTGATCTATCACTCTAGAAAAATATTTTGGTATAATACACCACACTACTGAAAAATATTCTTATGTAATAAGAGGAAACTCACCAAGATTCCTCAAAAAATTTTCCAAGTCCTTAATCTTGTATTCCCAACAACAAACACCATATATCCATGAAAAAAAAGTTTCTTACATGATACACAGAATATCACAAGACATATTTATCTTTTGTAATACATATTATATTGCAAGGAACTGATATCTTCTATGATATATATACTATATCACCATGAATTTTTATCTTCTACAATACATGTTGTATTGTATGGGATAGTTATCTTACCTAACATCCTATATCACACAAGAAAATTTCAATTTCAATTACACATAAAATCCAATATCTTCTTCCTGAAAGCTTCTAATTCTTTCATAAAAACTTTCGAAGATAACATGACTAGTTTTCCCCACGCTTAGACACCATTCCATCACCCTTTAATCTATAGACTTAAAATTACACTAAATATTGAGGAATCAAAATGTAATACGAAAAAAAATTCATTCTATAAGGAAAGATGCATTCTTTACAGTCCCTCAGAAGCACTCCCCATCTAGTGCTCTTCAATATGTTCATATAATGGTCCATGTTGATATCTTTAGGATACAACAAAGATTTAATTCCTTTCTTTATTAATTTTATTATAGAAAAAGTAGATATATAGCACCAAAAATACCTACACATACAACACAAGGAGATTTTCTTTCTATATTCAATAGTCCCTTAGAAGTATTCTCCCTCTAGTGCTCTTAAATATTTACCTAGAATGGTCCATGCTTATACCTACAATAAAACAATAATTTGGTTCTTAGACATCAAAGTTTAGCATCCTTAATAGTTTCTTTTTCTTTTCATAGAATTCTCTCTCTCTCTCTCTTTTCTCCCATTTTTTTTTGTAAGTTAAATTTCTATTACTAACAATTTTCAAATTACATCCCCAATACATCTAGATTTACAACACGCCCATAAAATTGGCATTTTGGCCATAACCAATATCTAGATCTAGTCTATATTTACAAAACTAGTACATTAAAAACAACTATGATCTTGGAATCAATCATTTATCATGGGTATTTTATAAGTTCATTTTTATTATTTCGTACATTGATCCATTTCAAGGGCATGTCTAGAACCATTGTCAAGGAGACAATTATTGCCTTTTCTTGACATGTATCTACGTCTAAAGGGTATTCAATGTTGGTTGATTCCTTATCACTATTTGAATGGTATGATTCATGGAAGCTCTTATTCCCGCTCATAGGTAAGGCTAGAATTTAATTCTAACCTATTCATGGGGAGATCCCCAACATAAAAGGAATGAGTCATGATGAATTGTGGTTGCATTGAGGCTATAAACCTTGAATTATCTAGAGGTTCTTTTGGTTGTTGCTTGCTACCTTGTGAAGTAATAGGAGGTTACTTAGAACCCTTTGATTTTTTAGGATCGTGCCACCCTCACACCTTTTTCATGTCCATCGAGGGTAGATAGGGCCCTTTAGAAAAAGGACATACATTCTGGAGATGACTAGGTTGTTGGAAAATCTTGCAATGGAAGGATGTGTTATCATAATCTAGTGGCTACAAATAATCAACGTCCCTCAAGTTCAGGAGGACTTTATCAGGTAATCCCTTGTTGAGATCGACTTCAATGCACATACGAGTAAAGGTAACAATACCCTTTTCCAACTTGTCCATATCAATCTTAATAAATCAACCTACGGAATTAGCGAGATGAAAGCACATAGGAGTGTTCAAAGTTAGCATAGCTATGCGATTAAAATAAACAAACCATGGTTGAAGGGAAATCCCAAATGAACCCCAAAACCATTGTCCAAGACCAGGGACCCCTTGTTGATTTCACAAATTCTTGAAATATACTATAAAGTATCCTTTTGAGTAGAAGAATAGATATGTATTCAGAGACTAGGTCTTAGATAGCTACTCCAAAGCACACATGTTGTAGGCTACAACCAATTGAATCAAAAAATATGAGAATTTTCCATGTAGTCAAAATTGAGAGAATTAGATTGATCTTTTGTTACTTTAATATATGCGATTTATTTGATCTGATCCACGATGAAGGATGGTCTTGAGAGCTCTTTAGGAGAATGTTACATGATCCCTAATTTAGGTCTTATTTAAAAGATCTTGGATGAGAGGTAGAGGTTGCACCCATTCCTTTAGCTCCACCACACAATCTAGAAACTATACGTATTAATTCATCCTTTACTACACCATGATCACTTAGCGTATTCCTTTCATGAAGCAAATGAACATCATAAATGAGGTGCATAAAGGTAGAGGGGTTTCTGGTCCATTCTTGAATCTTGTTTGTAAGGGAGGAAACCAAATATGCAACTTGCACTTGCAAACAAAAGGTTCCTCCTGAGAGGGGCCTCACAAAAAATGAAAAAGCCAGAAAAACTGAATATCCACACACTAGTTTTGCTACTTTTCCCTCGACCCCATTGCTGATAGTATAATGAACATTCTCATGTGAGATACCATCATATTTACAGGGCTCCCTCAAATAATTTATGAGCTTAGAAGCTCATACGTTGGAAAAGGAAACACATGTCATTTCCACTGCCCTCCATAAGGGGATTGCTACTAACACTGTCATAGATATCACTACAGAAGCCATCATCGTTTTCTTAGAAACCATAACAGAGTTATGATACATCTCACTACTAGGTTTATAATCCTCTCTTCTCACATTTGAATTCCAAAAAGAGAAATTTTTTCCTTAATTCAAATTAGCTTCTGAGAAGATGGGGCACAAGTGTCCTATATTTCAAGGAGCATGTTTTCCAAGAATCTAGACATTGGTGGTTGAGTTAAGGTTACTATTTCCTCCACTCTAAATATTCCAAAAGTTTGATTATGGACTTAGCTCTTAAAAATGTAGATGTTAAAATAACAACATTAATATTAAGGTAAAATGTAGGACTTTCTTAAATCCCATCACATTTTCCCACTTGTTGTATCATAGCCCCTTTAGGAAATTCTATCTCAATCAGTCCTATGATTTTATTCGATATGAAAAAGTGAAATATTTACATGTATTCCAAATTTTCTAGCCACCATGTAATTTCCTCCTCTTCATGTTAATTAAAACATGGTAATAAAATATCCATGCTAGAAACAAAACAATTAAACAATACTTAATTAAAAAATATTCAAGGTAGCCAAATCGAGACATTACATCTTCTCTACCTTAGAATAAAATCGTCCTCAATGTCATGTTGTTGCAAAAATGTTTAAGATGAAAAGATATCTGGGTATGTCTAGCTCATGATATCCTCCTTCTCCCAGGTAGCTTCATATGGTCTGAAGTGCCTCCATTACACCTTTACTTAAGTGATGGATCAGTTCATAAGCAATAGTGTTTCCTTATCTAGGATGTGCAGTGCTTTTGGATAGAACTCCCCCTCTAGCTCCACTTGAATCAATAATATCGTTAGGGTCATGTATATATTTTTAAGTAATGAGACATGAAAAACATTATGTGCCTTAGTATGTAATGAAATTTTATAGGTTATTGGTCACATTCTTTCTAAGACCTCAAAGGGCCCACAATCTATGGGTGCAAGCTTGGCACATGTTACAAGTTTTAAGTAACCTCTTTGGGGCTTTATTTTGAGATACACATGATCTCTAACTAAAATTATTTGTGCATTTTGTTTTATTCTAGATTTTTCTTTTTCCTATCTTAGGTTGATTTCAAATTTCCTTTAATTTTATTGATCTCTCATTATATCTCTTTAAAAATTTATGGTCTAAGAATAACTCTATTTATTGGATTATCACAACTCACAAGAGTGTTGCATCTTCAACCATAGAATATTTTGAATGGGAACATCTTCAAATATTCTTGATACCCGTTGTTATAAATGAAATTTACTAGATGTATTTAGTCCTCCCATTTAGTTTGTTTTCTCATGACATACATGTGAAGAATATATTTCACTATTTGATTGGTTCTTTCAGTTTGTCCATATGTTTGTGGGAAATAAGAAGTGCTAAAATTTAATTGTGTACCCAAACTCTTGAATAATCCTTTCCAGATTTTGGAAGTAAAGTTTGAATATTTGTTAGATATTTATTGTTATAGACATCTCGTGTAACCAAAATATCTCCCTCATAAAGATTTCAATAATTTTGATTACTTTGTGTGTAGATTTTATTAGAATAAAATTAGAATCCTTTCTTAGTTGTAAAATCACCACCATGACAACATCATAGTGTTTCACCATTTTAGGTAGTCCTATGATGAAATCCATAGTGATCACCTCCCATTTCGACTCAAGAATTGGAATTTTTTTTAATAATCCTATAGGGTGTTTGTGTTCAACCTTAACTTGTGCACATTCAATATATTTTGGCATGTATTCTATAATCTCCTTTTTCATGATAGGCCAAAAATACTACTCATTTATTGTCGTAATTGTTTTATGGAAGCCTGGGTGTCTTGAATATGATTTCTTAGGAAATTAATATAATATCAATTGCTTTAGCTCCACTAAATTGAGAATATATATATGTCCTTGTAGATGAGCAATCTTATTCATCCATCTCGTAGGCATCACCCTTCTAATATGATAGTTATTGCAACAAAATATCTCTCATTTGATAAAAATGTTCATACTCATGCAAAGTTTCCTTTACTTAACTCTTTAAGTATGAATCATAGTTTTTTATAGTTTCTAAATGTATCACTTGCATGCTTTTTTTGAGTGCACAATCTACTCTATTCTCTTTTCCATTTATGTGTTTTATCTTGAAATAATATCCATTGTGAAGGGATAACCATCTATATCTCATTGGGAATTAAAGAGAGGTTGATCAATAAGTATCTCAACCCAATGTCATCAATCATCAACACAAATTTGTTCATATTATGTAGTGTATCCACATATAAAATATGTGAATTATGGTTGCAATTTGTAGGTCATGAGTGGTATAATCCTTTTTTTCCCTTGGATTTTTATATTCATAGATCGCCACATGACCATTACATCAAGACTCCAAAAATTCTTATTTATATGTAGTTATACATACTGCAAAAGTCTTTGTTTGGATCTACTATCTTGAATATTGACACACTTGTGAGAAGATGCTTCAATTGATGAAAAATCTCTTCACATTTCAAATACCATATAAAGAAGTGATGGGCCCATTGTTGAATATTTGATAGTATCCCACAAATCCCATAAATGATCTCACCTTTGTCACGTTCTTTGAAGTGGGTCAATTTATGATGATGTTAATATTTTCTAGATCTAATGCAATACATTATTATAAGATAACATGTCCTAGGAAACATACTTGTTTTTTTATAGAAATCACATTTACTAAACTTGGAAAACAATTTTTTCTCTCTTAATATTTGAAGGATTATTTATAGGTTTTCTTAAGTAGAGGATATCATAAATGAAAAACAAAATTAACTCATCCAAATACCTATTGAAGATATTGTTCATAATACACGAAAACGTGGTTAGTGCATTGGCAAGTCTAAAAGGTACCATTACAAATTCATAATGATCACACCATTCTTTGAAAGTTGTATTGTCATGAATATATTCATCCTTGATCCTAACTTGATGATATATGTATCTCAATTCAATATTTGAGAATAATTTTTCCCTCCATATTTGATCAAATAGGTCCTCAATTTGTGTAAATGGATATGTTATCACAAAATTAGACCTAATAGGCTGCTAATCAAATCAATCTCATGAAATTGTTTCAAACCAATATTTTGATTGAGGCTTAGCCTCCTCAACCTGAGTCTCTCAAGGGTTAATGATTTGGACAAAAAGTATAGATGGCTAACTCTATGTGGGGTAATAAGCAGATAAATGATAGATATGGGTTGTAAATCACATCAACAAGTGCACATTCGGCTTATGGAGTCAAAATAGTTTCAGTAAAACCAATAAATCTACTTAGCATGGAAGTTGAGGCATATCAGAGTTTAGTCAAGAGATACACATCATGTGAAACTGTAAAAAAACACAATCAGTTTGTCTATATAGGAAGTCAGAGCATAAAAGATGAATTCTGAGTAACATAAACAAACACCACTGCCATAGGATAGTAAAAAGATGCAATTAGAAAAATAACACACTAGAACTCTTTATGAATCTCAAGTTAGCTAAGTAGAAATCTCTGTATTAAGCTAAAAACCAGTTACTTACAATAAACACAGTCCTTTACTAAAATTGTCTAACCCTCAGCATATTCGACTTCTTGATCTTTTATAGATCATTTACAACATAAGATAACCTTATCTGATTCTAGATACATCGAACTCTTGACTCTTGACACCTTTCCTAACCATATGACATGATATTTATTACAACAAGACAACTAATCTACTAAACAATCCTATTACAAATAGGATTCAAACTCTTAATCACCTATATATAACAACCTTATCTTAATTAAATCACATCATTTTACAAGTGTACTAACACATGGTCGAATCTAGATGATAGGCTTCAGATCTTTATGACCATAATGATATCCTCCATTAAAGTAGGAAATAATCCCCTGTTTTCTAGGCATAGGGTCATTTGCACTCTTGAGACACTCTGACCATCCTAAACTCATCATTTCGAGGTCTTTTGCTGTTAGAAATTGAAATAACACCTATCCAAAATCCTCCCTAACTCCAGCTGTCCAAAACCATCATCAAACTGTTCAAATAAGCTGAAATAGACCTGTGCTACAAAAACAACATAGTTTTGTAGCGCTTTTCGTAGCGCAACTCTTTTACCCTTTCTTCTTCAAAGTTTTGATTTCTTTCCTCCAAGATTATCTTCATTATCATTTAATACATCCTCCCTAGCAATTTCAGGTTATAATTCATACTTTTTCCCTTCAAAAATTTATGAGAAAGAGTGAAAAAAGCTGCTAGAGCAGTTTCGTAGTGCTTTTCACTCTTTTTACACTGTTTGCGCTACGAAACTGTTAAGTGAGCAGTTCTGTCCAAAATTTTTCAAAGTGAAAATTGTAAATGTGCCAAAACTCAAAATAACACTAATTTCATCAAATCAAAAAGCCATATGAACTGAAAAACATAGTTTTCATGAGGTTCCTTCTTAATTTTCACTTGTTTTAGCTATTGAATTTTTAATGATTGTCATTTTGCACCTTTGTTCTTTACCTCATCCTGAATCCCTTTCAGCTGCTGCTCCAAATCTTCCACTTGATCTTTAAGTTTCCTGTTACTAGCTCTCAGGTGAGTATTTATTAGTTTGACAAATTTGGCTTCCTTGATTGTTGGGACTATCCATGTGAAAAACTGCTCTGCACTTCTTGGAGTTTCAAAAATAGAGCCAGTTTGACCTTCCCATAGTGCCTTCATTCTTTTGAACTCTACTTTCTCAATACTGTGCTTTCTAACCCTATTTCTCATCACAACAATTTCTTGGTTTGCTAACCTCAACTTCTATTTAAGATGTTGAAGCTCTGTTTTCCTTGTCACTTATTCTTTTCCCTCTTTTGTTCTACTGGTTGTATGCTTCTCTGCAGGTGTTGAGAGATAAACCACTTCTTTAGGGGATTTAGTTGTTTCAATAGTTTCTTGAACTTCCTTGCTGCCTTCCTTAAGTTTCTTAGCATGCCTAGTTAAAGGCTTTCTAGCTTGAAAGATAAAAGCTTCATTTTCACCCTCAAACTGAAGCTTCTTTACATATTTAGCTTTTTTCTATTTGTGCTCATCTTGTCTAATGAATTCAGCTTGCACAATGGGTGTCTCCTCTATGTCAATTGCATGCAGGATGTAATCTAAGTTTCCCTTTATCACTGGGTTGTCCTCTGTATCTGTAGCAACTTTTTTCCCCTTTAATGCCACTACTTGGATTCTTGTTACTCTTTTGATCTCCTGCCTGCTGACATCTTGTTTCTGTTTTACCTCTATGAAAATCTTTGACCTCTGTTTTGCAGGTGACGGAGTTGGAGTATCAAGCACTTGTGTCTGCGCTATCCTTTTCTCAACTTGTTTCCTTGCCTTTAGTTTTAAAAATTCCTTTGGTTTTGCAACCATAGGTTGACTAGACTCTGCTACTGGTGGTGATGGAGTTCCTTTAGTTTCAGGGTTTCTAGCTGGAATTAGTGTTTCCAACTCAAAACCATTTATAAACAAAAAGGATGACCAATCCCTGCCTATCTTCTGAAGCTCATTCAAAATCAATAACTTCATCAAACCATGATGAAACAAAGATGTTTCACGACCTTCAGATTTGGCTTGTACTTTATCAGCTATTTTAGCAAGACTCTTATGCAGGTAAAAGGGAAAATCAAGTGAAATTTTACTTGTGAAATGCAAAAGCAGCTTGAAATGATATGTGTAAACCTTATGATATCTGCCTTCACCTGTAAAATATCTCTAGATGTTGAGCAGTAGCTTTGCATAAGTTTCTTTGATGCAGCTTCTAGGGATAGCGTTATTGAGGTCCATATCTGTATACTTAGGTTTCATGAATTCTTTGCATGGCTCCATATCAAATTTGAAACTTTTGAACCAAGTTTCTTGACCCCTTGGTGTTTCTGTAATAGCAGCAATAATCTCTGGTGTAATTGGCACACTTAGCATCCCAACCTTGGTAGTTGTTCCATTGAAGTGCAAGGAAAATTCTTTAGACACTTGTGTGTGCAACCTTGCAGCTTTTCATAAACCTGAAGACAACCTACTCTGCTGAATGCATCCATCACTACTCGGTCTTCAACTATGGCTTTCATATTTTCAGGCTCATATCTTAAGCAGTGTCCCCCTCTGTGGAATTTCTTTTCCTCTGCCATGCTTCACAAAAAACTTGTCAGCCTCGCTTGAATATGTGAAAAAACAGCCTCATTTTATTATATGAAATATCCTCGCTTGTGTTAGTTCCCAAATCCACCTTAGGCTGAAGGAAGGCGGGATTCAGGGTAACACCAAACCACGCTCAGTCTGGTAGCTAGCCCTACCATAACAGGAGAGGGCTCTCTCGAGGTCAATCTCAGGAAAAATGTATCAATAGGCCTTGAGATGACTGAAATGAGTGCTAATTTTAGGTTAGGTATATTAATCAAGGAGTTTGAAATGATTTTTAAGGGTTTTTGTTGGAAAAAAGGGAAAAACAATTTTGGGCTTGAGGATGAGGCCAAATTCTTGCAGAGTTCAAGTTGGGGCAGGGAAGGCAATGGCTTTGATGTCTTAAATTCAATGAATGGATAGAAAATACTGCTGAGGAGCTGAAGAGGGCAATAGGCTGCAAGGGTCCTCTTCAAACAGGTGAAAACATATAAAACTAAACAAAATTTTAAGGCAGAGCACCAGCAAACTAATGAATTCTACCTTAGTTACTCATTTGTTTAATTTAAGAAGTAAAGAGAAGGGAAATGGCATACATAAAACATTAATGAAACTCACAATTACATAGAGAATAACACCATAAAAACTCAAAGCCACAAGGATCCCAACAAGTGCTGCAAAATCCTGGTCTTTCCTTTGCCAAAAACTGAAAATGGATATACAATGGAGTGCCAAACTATTCCCAAAAGTACAACCCTTGAAAATGACTGAGAAAATACATGATATAGACCAACCTAACCCCATCCCATGCCTCTAGGGGTCGAGCTCATCATTCTAGGAGCTATTTCAACCAATTCTAAACTAGGAACTGAAATCTAGGCACTCAAACAACTTGCCTCTATATGAAAGGAAACTGATTCATTCATTTAATTTTCACTTTTTAGTGAATGAATCCTCTAGAACAAGTAAATATGTGCCAAAATTACATCATATTCATCAAATTACATCATGGTAGATCAATCATCACATGAAGAAGTGAAAATAGTCAAAACTGGGCAAATTTCTGAGCTGAAGAGTGAAAAATAGGTCAAAATCCTCTATGCGCCGCGCTAAAAAACTCAATGCGTCGCGCCACTTTGAGCCTGTTTTTTAGGCACTTCCTGAAGTCCAAATTGATCTCATGATAGCTCGTTGGAAAGCCCTACCTGTATAATTTCCAAACCAAGTGGAATTTTTCAATTTGGAGTTCATTTGATCCTCCAAAACTTCAATCTCCCAAGACTGGTTCCTGTTGGTGCAAAAAGTGGCATAAAGGCCATTTTCAAGGTGTTTTTGGCCCTTTAGGCAGCCCAGAACTTGATGAAATCTCTCAGCCATTCCTGAGCAAGCATAAATTATCATAAAAAACTAAAAAATGCAAATTTTTCCTCCAGAAGATCTCCCAAACGTAAGCGTGCGTTAGGTGGCGCGACGCGTCGGGCGGAAAAACCTGTTTTGTGACCAAAAATTCAAAAATGACAAAATTTTCTCCAAATTCCTTGAAATTTGGGCTGGAGGTCCATAATCAAGTACCATGCTCAGCCAAAGAAGCTTCGGCCAAGATTCAGAGTCTATCCTCCCTTTTGCGTCGTTTCAGTGCCCTCCTGGTGCATGCAGTTCAGTGGTGAAAACATTGTCTCGGTCATATGAGCTATCTGTGTCTGTCTCCATGGTGTTGAAAGTCTATTTCAAGTGAATTTTTGACCTGTATGAGATGGAAAACAACAATTTGGTGTATTTGCCTCCGATTTCCAAATGTGTGCCAAAGGGAAGGGACTGTGGTAAAAATGGAGCAGTGGGAACAATGAAGTCTTGCTAAGTGGTAGTTTTCCCTTTGATGATTTGAAAAACTTTGGAAGAGGGGAAAACCACTTGAATTTTGGATTAACTTGGGATTTTGGGGATTTTTAACAAGTGAGATGGAAAGAGGGAATGAAGGTGAAATGATATGACTTGGGATGGAGAAATAATGTACGAGATGATATGAGTGGTTTGGAATATAAGGGAATAGGGGATTAACAGTGATAATAGGATTACAGTGAAAGGAAGGGATGAAAAAAATGGGAAATGAACAAATTTGGCACCACAATCACTTTAAAACACCAATTATAAAACCCTAAGGGAACAATTTCTAACAAGTGAATAGGGTTTATAACTTGACATTAAAATTCTCATATTCCCTTTCCAAACGAACCCAAACGCTGGCATAATAGAATTTCAAAAACTCAAAAACTTGTTTGAAACATAGAAGATTGAGTCAATTTTGAGTTTTCATGAAGTAGAGGCAAAAATTAGGTGTTCTGGCCCAATGCGCCGCGCACCAACCCAATGCGCCGCGCCATAAATAGTGCATTTTGCAGGAGGCTTTTGGAGGCCTTCCTGGTGTCCAAATTGGGCGCATAATAGCTCGTTGGAAATATTATTGAGTCTAATTTCCATCCCAACTGGAATTTTTAAATTTGGAGTTCATTTACCCTATCAAAAATCAAATCTCCCAAGACTGGTCAAAATGTGCAAGATGAGGTTGCCTCAAGGCAGAGTGCTGTTGCAGTCAACTTTTGAAGGTCTTACTCAAATCCAAATTGAGATCATGATAGCTCATTGGAAATATATTTGTGTCTAGTTATCATTTTACTCATCAAGAAAGTAATTTGGCCAACCAAGTTAGGATAAATCTTGATTTTCCCAAGGTCACTTCAGAGGTGCATTCAATTCTCTCGAGGCAACGGTATTTTTGACATTTCTCTAAAACCATGACACCTGTGTAAAACATGAAGGAGGTTTTTATTCCTTGGCCTTTTTTGGACAAAAACCTCTCTCATTTTTCCAAAATTCATATTTTATTTCTTGGAAACATCGTTGGAGTAAAATCTATCCCGATGTGTGGAACAAGGGATTTGTCGAAATGAAGCGAAATGAAGGGGATAAGGGGCTTCTAAATTATTGAGAAAATTTTGGGAAGTAGGGAGGGATGTTAGGAAGCAGGGGAAAGTGGAATTTGAGGGATTTAGTGAGGGGAAGGGGTCCAAAAGGGAAAAACACAGGCCTAGCCTAGAAAATTGCCAAGTTGTAGCAAGAAACTAGTGTTTGTGCAAAAATGAGAAATTTGGGGGATCTTAGTGATGGGAAGTGTTTAATAAGGTACATTAAGGATAGGGGAAGGTGTATGAACATCAGGCTACAATTTTTGATGATGATTTGACCATCCAATATAAATTACCTCCAAAACCCTAGGAGAGGGAAATGGACCTTACCTAGGCACAACTGAAGCATGAACAAGGTGTAAAATGACCCATTGGAACCTGACATGATGATGAAAACCCTCTGAATGACGGTACACTCAGTTGAATGGTGACATGGACCGACATTTAGAAAACTTTGAAAGGAGTAAAAGCAAACCCTAGACCTAATACCTAGTGACCAAATTTTGCTTTGAAGACTCTCTGAAATGACAAAATTTGACCTTGACACCTTAAAATCACTTTGTAAGAGCATGTTTGATCACTGGAGGAAGGCTGCAAAGACTGACACTAAAATTGGCTCCAATGGGGATGGTAGCTCCTTGGAGGTGCCAAGAACTACAGATATTTGAAAGCAGACAAGTGCCTTCATCCATTGGGCAATGGAGTAAAAAACTCAAGCTGAAAGGCATGACTGAAAAATGATGACTTGATGACACAAATTGACTCTCACTCAACTAAAAATTGACTCGATACTTAAACACAACTGACAAACTGGAAATATGCTCAATATGAAGCTTATTCATCAAACCTACTCTAATTGTTCTTTTCACCACCTGATCAAGTGTAATGGAACAGCCAATGCAACCATGTAAGCATCCTGGCTGCTATTTGATTTCTTCCCAAATGCTTTATGATGTGCAGGAAAAGGGAAGAATCGAAAGGCAACTCCCATGGAAACTTGGAATCAAGTTGACTATTGATAAACTTGCAAAGCATGAATTCACTGGATGACTGCAAGAATACTGCAAAAGGATCTTCATACACATAGCCATTGATTTCCATTAAGACATTACTGTTCTGGTCCAAGTACTCTTCATAGCTGGCTATTAAGATTTTCCTCACATCTGTGTTGTCTTTCTTTGGTGATTGCAGCAAGCTGTCAAAAGGATCCTGAATTTCATGGATAACCAAACTCTGTTGCTGATTCCAAACAGAACAAAAGTCTCTTTTATCAATCCCCTCATATGGCTGCAAACATTGGTGTGAGCTTTGTAATGAAAAATCTGTTAAACAAGACAATGAAGGGGACTTTTGAATAAGATTATTATCAACATTCTTTTCTGGCACATGGTTAACTAATGGAGAAGAATTTTTACAACAAACATCATCCAACACACGAGCAATAGGATCATCAAAAACTTGAGAAGAATGCTGCGATGTATCCATTGAAACTGTATGACATCCTACTAGCTGTTCACCTTTTTCTTCAGAGATATTACGAATATTCTGCTTTATAAAATGAAATGCTTCGAAACAAAAGGGTATAGAATCCTCTTGCATCATTAAATCATGTATTTCGGCTTCCAAGCCTTCATCCGCAATCTGACCTTCAATTTCATTTGGTGGCTGCAAATTTGGTGCTAGGGAGGGTTTTGTATCCAAAATGATTTCACCATTTGTTTAAGGGGAATATTTCACATTAAAAACTTGCTCAAGAATCTCGCTATCTATCTCATCCTCAACATTAACACTGAGAGATTGCTGATTTCTTATAGGCTGCTCATTTGAAGATTTACTATGCAATTTACCCTTCAAAAACTGGAATGATTCAAAACAAAATGGTACGGAGTCACCTTGTATCATTTGATCATATGTGCCAGTTTCCATGGCTTCATCTGCAACTTGACAATCAATGGCATTCGAGGACTGCGAATCTGAATATGAGAAGTCTTGAACAAGGTTTTTATTGCCCTCAAGATGGTCCAAATCAAGACTTGTTGACAGTTGATTTCTGATTGTATGGAAGTTATCTCTGATGAACTGAAACGAATCAAAACAAAAAGGCAAAGATCCTTCACTTACTTCAAAATTTGATGCACTTTCATCATCATTTTCATATCTGATATGCATTGATTGATCACTGTACTCGAGCTGCTGAAAGTGAACTTCCTCCTTCCACAAACTAGCTGCTGATTTGTTTGCAAGGTTAGCTTCTATTTGGAGAACATAATCATCATCATACTGATCAAACTGAGGCAAATCATTGGTATAAAACACATCATCAAGCATACATGTCATATCAACAGCTCTCTCTTCTTCAAAATGATCTATAAAACAATCACTATGACAACTGGGATAAGAAACAAAATGTTTTGGATCAACAACTTGTTCTTCTTCAATCAGCAAGTCATGGGCTTAAACATTATACTCATTCTTTGTGGTGATATTTTGCATCATCTCTTCTACTGCACTTACCAACATGTCAAGCTTTACCTCTAGAGATGTCGATTTCTCCGGATCTATGTTTTTCATCTCTTCTTTCTTCAACCTTGCCCTTCGGATCAGCAAATGAGCCTCTACATTTACTGCACTGTTCTGTATCTCTACAAGTGTTGCAATATTCTTTTCTCTCAACTGAAACTCCATTTCCGAATCAAAGGCACCTGGGTAGTGCAAGAGAGTAGATCTAGGAGAAGGTCTTATATCAGCTGGCATCAAAAGATATACTTGGTTAAATCTGGCAGAAGCCTGTTGTACTGTCTCCCCTGGCAGTCTTTTCAACTGGGCATACTCTTCTATAATCAAGAAAAGGTTCTGTCCGATCACCCACCTGTCGAGGAAAACTTTGACGAACTGTTGGAAATATGAGATGCTCGCATCGGGCAAGGTTTTGAACCAACTCTTCACTTGGCCTTGCAAAGAAAGAGCAAAAACCCTAATACTAACATCCTCGTCATCAACTTCAAAAAGGTCTAAAAAAATCTCAACATTCTGCACATGTTGCTCAGCGTTGACATTGTTACATTCACCGTCAAATCTCGGCAGATATAGGTGATAGTTTTTAGGGAAAGCATGAAGAACAGAAGGTAAAACAAGAGGTTTATACCTATCTGGGACTATATAAGGTGTAGGAGTATATACAAGAGCTACGGGATCAGTTTGGTTTTCTTTAAGCTCACCACTCTGAAGAGAGTCATCATGAGATGTGGGAAAAGTAAGGAGGCCAGGATCAAAGGGAAACTCAGTATTTACACTTTTTGAATAGGCCGAGTGAAGATTTCGATCACCTTTATCATACAACAAATTCTGAAAAACTTTCAAGATGGCTTCAAGAACAACAAAGAAGTAATTTACAAGAAAGCAGACTAGATCCTGAATACCATTCCACTTTGGATACCTGAAATTTGTGTAAGATCCTTCTGTTTTCACAGAGAAAGAGTTAGTCCTCCAGTGGAGTCTCTACATTGAGTTGGAGTCACCAGGTGAACGATTTTAGCCTTCTTATGTCTGATCGTTGTCCACCATCAACCATCAGATCTGAGCTTGATACATGTACTGGGGCAAGACAATCTACAAGTCAAGTGTCACGTTCACAAGCTAGACCGGAGATTGACTGAAGCAACGTTTATCTACTTCCGCTAATGCAAAGCAAAAGCATTTCGAAGGCTACCTGGCATAACTTTAGGCTCCGTTTGTAGCTTATGAAACAAATAACACCAACACGCAAACCATTTTCTTCCCCAGTATGGTTGCCACTATGTTAGTTCCCAAATCCACCTTAGGCTGAAGGAAGGTGGGATTCAAGGTAACACCAAACCACGCTCAGTCTGGTAGCTAGCCCTACCAGAACAGGAGAGGGCTCTCTCCGTGTCAATCTTAGGAAAAATGTATCAATAGGCCTTGATATGACTGAAATGAGTGCTAATTTTAGGCTAGGTATATTAATCAAGGAGTTTGAAATGATTTTTAAGGGCTTTTGTTGGAAAAAAGGGAAAAACAATTTTGGGCTTGACGATGAGGCCAAATTCTTGCAGAGTTCAAGTTGGGGCAGGGAAGGCAATGTCTTTGATGTCTTAAATTCAATGACTGGACAGAAAAGACTGCTGAGGAGCTGAAGAGGGAAATAGGCTGAAAGGGTCCTCTTCAAACAGGTGAAAACATATAAAACTAAACAAAATTTTAAGGCAGAGCACCAGCAAACTAATGAATTCTACCTTAGTTACTCATTTGTTTAATTTCAGAAGTAAAGAGAAGGGAAATGGCATACATAAAACATTAATGAAACTCACAATTACATAGAGAAGAACACCATCAAAACTCAAAGCCACAAGGATCCCAACAAGTGCTGCAAAACCCTGGTCTTTCCTTTGCCAAAAACTGAAAATGGATATACAATGGAGTGCCAAACTATTCCCAAAAGTCCAACCCTTGAAAATGACTGAGAAAATACATGATATAGACTAGCCTAACCCCATCCCATGCCTCTAGGGGTCGAGCTCATCATTCTAGGAGCTGTTTCAACCAATTCTAAACTAGGAACTGAAATCTAGGCACTCAAACAACTTGCCTCTATATGAAAGGAAACCGATTCATTCATTTAATTTTCACTTTTTAGTGAATGAATCCTCTAGAACAAGTAAATATGTGCCAAAATTACATCATAGTCATCAAATTACATCATGGTAGATTAACCATCACATTAAGAAGTGAAAATAGTCAAAACTGGGCGAATTTCTGAGCTGAAGAGTGAAAAATAGGTCAAAATGCTCTATGCGCCGCGCTCAAAAACTCAATGCGTCGCGCCACTTTGAGCCTATTTTTTAGGCACTTCCTGAAGTCCAAATTGATCTCATGATAGCTCGTTGGAAAGCCCTTCCTGTATAATTTCCAACCCAAGTGGAATTTTTCAATTTGGAGTTCATTTTCTCCTCCAAAACTTCAATCTCCCAAGACTGTTTCCTGCTGGTGCAAAAAGTGGCATAAAGGCCATTTTCAAGGTGTTTTTGGCCCTTTAGGCAGCCCAGAACTTGATGAAATCTCTCAGCCATTCCTGAGCAAGCATAACTTATCATAACAAACTCAAAAATGAAAATTTTTCCTCCAGAAGATCTCCCAAACGTAAGCGCGCGTCAAGTGGCGCGACGCGTCGGGCGGAAAAACCTGTTTTGTGACCAAAAATTCGAAAATGACAAAATTTTCTCCAAATTCCTTGAAATTTGGGCTGGAGGTCCATAATCAAGTACCATGCTCAGCCAAAGAAGCTTCGGCCAAGATTCGGAGTCTATCCTCCCTTTTGCGCCGTTTCAGTGCCCTCCTGGTGCATGCAGTTCAGTGGTGAAAACACTGTCTCGGTCATATGAGCTATCTGTGTCTGTCTCCATGGTGTTGAAAGTCTATGTCAAGTGAATGTTTGACCTGTATGAGATGGAAAACAACAATTTGGTGTATTTGCCTCTGATTTCCAAATGTGTGCCAAAGGGAAGGGACTGTGGTAAAAATAGAGCAGTGGGAACAATGAAGTCTTGCCAAGTGGTAGTTTGCCCTTTGAGGATTTGAAAAACTTTGGAAGAGGGGACAACCACTTGAATTTTGGAGTAACTTGGTATTTTGGGGATTTTTAACAAGTGAGATGGAAAGAGGGAATGAAGGTGAAATGATATGACTTGGGATGGAGAAATAAGGTACGAGATGATATGAGTGGTTTGGAATATAAGGGAATAGGGGATTAACAGTGATAATAGGATTACAGTGAAAGGAAGGGATGAAAAAAATGGGAAATGAACAAATTTGGCACCACAATCACTTTAAAACACCAATTATAAAACCCTAAGGGAACAATTTATAACAAGTGAATAGGGTTTATAACTTGACATTCAAATTCTCATATTCCCTTTCCAAATGAACCCAAACGCTGGCATAATAGCATTTCAAAAACTCACAAACTTGTTTGAAACATAGAAGATTGAGTCAATTTTGAGTTTTCATGAAGCAGAGGCAAAAATTAGGTGTTCTGGCCCAATGCGCCGCGCCATAAATAGTGCATATTGCAGGAGGCTTTTGGAGGCCTTCCTGGTGTCCAAATTGGGCGCATGATAGCTCGTTGGAAATTTTATTGAGTCTAATTTCCATCCCAACTGGAAGTTTGAAATTTGGAGTTCATTTACCCTATCAAAAATCAAATCTCCCAAGACTGGTCAAAATGTGCAAGATGAGGCTGCCTCAAGGCAGAGTGCTGTTGCAGTCAACTTGTGAAGCTCTTCCTCAACTCCAAATTGAGCTCATGATAGCTCATTGGAAAGATATTTGTGTCTAGTTATCATTTGAATCATCAAGAAAGTCATTTGGCCAACCAAGTTAGGAGAAATATATATTTTCCCAAGGTCATTGCAGAGGTGCATTCAATTCTTCCGAGGCAACGGTATTTTTGACATTTCTAAAAAACCATGACACCTGTGTAAAACGTGAAGGAGGTTTTTCTTCCTTGGCCTAGTATGGACAAAAACCTCTCTCATTTTTCCAAAATTCATCTTTTATTGCTCTGAAACATCGTTGGAGTAAAATCTATCCCGATGTGTGGAACAAGGGATTTGTCGAAATGAAGCGAAATGAAGGGGATAAGGGGCTTCTAAATTATTGAGAAAATTTTGGGAAGTAGGGAGGGATGTTAGGAAGTAGGGGAAAGTGGAATTTGAGGTATTTAGTGAGGGGAAGGGGTCCAAAAGGGCAAAACACAGGCCTAGCCTAGAAAATTGCCAAGTTGTAGCAAGAAACTAGGGTTTGTGCAAAAATGAGGAATTTGGGGGATCTTAGTGATGGGAAGTGTTTAATAAGGTACATTAAGGATAGGGGAAGGTTTATGAACATCAGGATACACGTTTTGATGATGATTTGACCATCCAATAGAAATTACCTCCAAAACCCTAAGAGAGGGAAATGGACCTTACCTAGGCACAACTGAAGCATGAACAAGGTGTAAAATGACCCATTGGAACCTGACATGATGATGAAAACCCTCTGAATGACGGTACACTCAGCTGAATGGTGACATGGACCGACATTTAGACAACTTTGAAAGGAGTAAAAGCAAACCCTAGACCTAATACCTAGTGACCAAATTTTGCTTTGAAGACTCTCTGAAATGACAAAATTTGACCTTGACACCTTAAAACCACTTTGTAAGAGCTTGTTTGATCACTGGAGGAAGGCTGAAAAGACTGACACTAACAGCTTGATTATATGAAACAACCTCACTTGAATAGTTTATATCAGACTCGCTTGATTAGGATGAAGAAAAAAATTGTATTAAATAGCCACAAGTTTGGCTTGACACTTCAGAGTTTAGACATTCGAATGGAGGCAAGAGAAATGTCTATGACCAATTAAGTAAGATTTTGAATTTGAAATGTCATCTCATAACTGAATTATGCCTCATTCATGCCCTATCATGACAATGATGATTGCAACATGGGTAAGTACATCGAATCTCATCATTAACTGATCTATCATACTACTAACCTACCATTGCCTAACGAATTCTGACAATTTCCAGCTAAAATGACAAGATAGTTAAGAAACCGCACTTTCGTAGTGCCTGCAGTGTATTTTTCCCAGTTTGTGCTATGAAACTATTAGCGCTTTCGTCGCGCAAATCAACTTTTTTAAACTAGTGGCGCTACGAAAACGTGGATTCTTGGCTAACTGCACAGTTTTGACCCAAAAATTTATGGAATGAATCGCAAATGGAAATTATGGATATTTTGACAATGAATGGACCTTTAAAAGACTATTTGAACTTAATGATGACCTTTGAACTTATTAAAATATAACCTACCCTTAATCAAATCTTAAATTGACTTCTAAACCTAATTTGAACCATGACCAAAAAAAAACATGACACAATGATATTTTGAAATTTTTTTGGGTGATAACAGTGGCTCCACTTGGGATAGTGTGCCCCTGTTGTACACTAAGAACCAGTAGTTCCAGTGCTGCTATCCATTTTCTTGACCAAAATAGAAAAAACTTTGAAATTTCCAATCTTTCTCCTCAAGCTCTAATGGCCTTCACCTCAGGCTCAAGCTTGCTGTTTTAGCTTGTCATTATTAGCAGAAAAACTTATAAAATGGAATATGTACAATGACATGAATGATAAATAAGATTTTAGGAAGAGTAATGCTTTAAAAACCTGCCATTGACAGGTCCTCCAACATATTATTTTCCATCCATCTCCTACAGTATGTAAGTATTGTTCCCATGGAAAACAACTATCTTGAAAGGACCTTTCCACAAGTTCTCGAACTTACCATGTTTTCCTTTCTGTTCAATTCTGGCCTCCAATTTCAGCACTTTATCCTGAATTTGAAAACTTTCCTCCTTGATCTTCTTACCAAATGTCCTCTTGATTCTATTTTGGGATTGTTGATTGCTATTATAAACTTCATTTCTCTTCTCCTGCAGAGCTATTAGTTGATTGATTCTCCTCTGGACTGCATTTGGTTCCTCTTCTAACCCTTGAATCAGCTTCATGACAGGTACCCATAGAGATGTAGGAAAAATGGCCTCAGCCCCATATACCAACTCATATGGTGAGGTTCCAATTGACCTTTTTGTGCATATCCTATCAGCCCACAAGGCATAATTCAGCTTTAAATGCCAAACCTTCTTATTCTCTTGCAACATTTTTTTAATGATCCTCACAATACTCTTGTTAGAAGATTCAGCAAGACCATTCCCTTGCATATAGTATGCAGTAGACCAAGAGTAATATGATATTGATGACGGAAATTGATCAATTTCTTAGACTTAAATGCATGTGCATTATCAGTTATAATATTCATGGCGCAACCAAACCTAGACAAGATGTTATTTTATAAAAAAGAAATAATCACAAAATCGTTTGCTTGCCTAGTTTGGATTGCTTCAATCCATTTGGTGAAGTAATCAGTTGCTGTAAGAATCCAACAATGCTGACCTGATGATGATGGATGAATCTCTCCAATAAATTCTATCCCCCACTGCTGAAATGGTTCTTCCACATAGATATGCATTAAAGGTAAAGGTACAAGCTTCTTCTTACCCTCGAAAATATAGCATTCATGGCATGCAACAATATTTTTGTAGACATCCTTAAACATTGTAGGCCAATAATACCCTTATCTAAGAATCTTGTTCACTGTGGCCTTCCAATAATGATGACCTCCACAATCTCCTTTGTGGAACTCCTCAATTAATTTATCAGCCTCCTCTTCCAGCAAACAATTCAGCAAAATTCTGTCGGTATCCTTCCAAAACAGATTTATGTCAAAAATAAAATATCTCAAGGATTTAAGCTTTACAAACCTCGATTTAGACTTTGTTAGATCAGCAGGTGCTTTATGATGTTGTAGGACAAAAGCAACCTCCTTGTACCAATCTGAAGTGATGTATTTTTCTTTAATAGGAACTAGTTCTTCTTCCTCATCTGAAATTTCTGATATTTCTGCAATTAAGTTTATCTCAAGACAGTCAAATTTTGACTGCGCCATCATTGTTGCTAAACCTTGTCCTTTGATAAATTTTGTTGGCTTAATCTCTATATCATACTCTAGCAATTTAGCAATCCATTTTCCCCTCTTACCATCAGGATCGGATTGAGTGAGGATGTCTTTCACAACAGTATTAGGAACAAAAGCCAAAATATGAGAATGCAGAATATAAATTCTGAAATCTTTGATAGCCTTCACCAAGGCATAGGCCTGCTTCTCTAAGATATTATATTTCAACTCAGAGTTGGCTAATGTCCTACTAAAGAAAGAAATAGGCTGCTCAATACCTTGCTATCCCTTTTGTAGCATAACTCAAGTGATAGTATTCTCTGATGCGAAAGTAAAAACCATAAATTATTTTGAGAAATCTAGACTGATCAATACTGGTGCTTGTGTGAGTGCCCTTTTGATTTCCTCAAATGAGTGTCTTTCTTCCGCTATCCACTTAATGTCAACTCCATTCTTCAGCATCCTTGTTATGTCCTTCACAATCTCAGCAAAATTAGAAATAAATCGCCTTACAAAATTTACCTTTCCAAGGAAACATTGAATCTCCTTCCTGCTTCTTGGAAAATCCACCTTCTGAATTGCATTGACCCTGTTTGGATCAATCTTAATCCCATCTTTAGAAATGATGTGTACAAGTAATTTACCTGATGTTAAAGCAAAAATACTTTTGGTGGGATTTAGAGAGATGCCAAACCTTATACACCTCAGCAGAATTATTTCTAGGTGTTTCAAGTGATCTTCTTCCCTCCTTGAATAGACTGTTATGTCATCAAGATAAAAAACCACCATCTTGTACTTTTCTTTAGAAAAATCAATGTCCATTTCCCTCTTGAAAGTAGCTCCTGCATTCATGAGACCAAATGGCATCTTGGCATATATAAAAGTACCCCATGGTGTGGTAAAGGTTGTTTTTTCCTAATCATTAGGATGTACACAGATCTAATTATAACCTGAAAAACCATCAAGCATAGACATTCTCTTAGAACCAACAATATTTTGCAAAATTTGGTCCATCTTCGGGAGAGGATAATTGTCCTTCAGAGAGGCTTTATTCAAATTTCTAAATTCAATACATATTATGATTTCTCCACTCTTTTTCCTAACTGGAACCAAGTTTGAAAGCCAATTCGAAAATCTGATTGGTACAATGATTTTGGAATCAAAGAGATTTTTGACCTCCTTCTCAATCAAAGGCATGAGAATTGGATTGATCCTCCTTAACTTCTGCTTGAAAGGCTTTTCATTTTATTTTATGGGAATATTATGCTGAATAATAGTGGAGTCATATTCTTTCAAATCATCATAATTCAAGGAAAACACATCTATGAATCTCTTCATCATTTCAATATATTTAAACTTTATATCAGCTGAAAGAAACTTTGAAAGTTTAATCATTTTGGGCATAACTACTGTACCAAGGTTATAGCTCTCAACTTCTTCATCATCAACTTGTATCTTAGGGGATTTAAAAACATCATTATGATCAATTTTTTTTTCAAGAGGTATGAGTCCCTTTGGTATATAATTGTTCTTTAGTTGCAAAACTTCAGAATTCCCTTTAGATTCAGCAAGCATATTTTGTTGATCTACTTGTATGTTTTCAAACTCTTCTTTCCGCTCAATAAATTTCTTCACCTATTGGTCATCCTTAAAAACTTTCCAATGAGTAATATTATCAGGGATAGGTGGTATATGGCGAATCTCAACCTCATATGTTTCTGTGGAATACATAGGAATAATGAAAAGAATTGAGAGACAACAAGAGAATCAACAATGGAGTTTTGTTCTCTAGTTTTGACCATGAATGAATAAGCTTGAAATTTTTCCAACATGTCCAAAACTAAGTTCCTATATGCCCTCATCCTTATATCTTTTGTTTGATAAGCACCTTCAACCTGTTTAATGACTAACTCCGAATCTCCAAAAACATAAATGTTTTGAGCATTCATTTTTTTCAAAACCTCTAGGCCCAAAATGAAGGATTCATACTCAGCCGTGTTATTCATGCAATCAAAGTTCAATTTATAGGAAAATAACTTACTCTAAACACTTGGACTTGTGATCCAAATCCATGCTCCTGCTCCTTCTTTGCCTATTGATCCATCAAAACGAAATGACCACCAACCTTCCACCTCCTTATCACTGATTTGTTGATCTTCTGTTTTCTGATTTTCAGACTGGTGAATTTCAGAACTCTGCTTTTCTGCTTTCCTTTCCTCTTCTGATTCATTAGTCAACTCATTGAAAATAATATCAGAACCAAGTTCAGTATCAAGAGCATAAATTGGAAAATTTTGGGGTTTGTCTTTACTACTCACCATGTAGGCCATTCTTGTCTCTTGGTACAGTCTTCTTTGCTCACCAAAAACAAGAATGGTGGCATAAGTAAGGTCCATCTGCATTGTACCTTTGATTTTCGCTGCGCATGACCTTAACAATAGCATACCAAACTTCGGTGGAATTTCTGCTACCACAATGTCCATAACCATAGTTTTAGCAGGAATTTGTGTTAGACCAACAACAACATCCTTGATTAAACCAATGAATTGAACTCTTTTCGAATCGAAAGAAAACAAGTCTTTATATGGCCTAGTTATTTCTAACCCCTTTTTTTCCATGATTACTTTGGGCATAATATTGTGAGAGGCCCCTGAATCCAACATAGCATTATGCATTGTCATGTCACGAATGCTAAGGCTCACATAAAAAGGAGGCACCTCCTCATTTTGTTCATCTTCTAGTCTTGGACCCAAGTATATGGTTGGATGATATTCTAATACATTCAAGATATTAATAGCTCCTAGTTGTGAATTCAACATTTTGACAATCCTGCTTCTATATTCATTTACCTTGAGAATCTCAACAAAAGGGACTGATATTTTAATCTTAGAAATTTCATTCTCAAGGCTGAAAACATAAACAGATTTTTTAGCTTCTTTGATAGGAGGAACATATGGTGTATATTTCTTGCCTTCAACGACCTTAGGAGCATCTTTCTTGCCATCAACAACCTTAGATGTATCTTTCTTAGGCTGTTTTTTGTTTGCAATGATAGGCACATTTCTATTTATGAGATTTTATTGTTTTTCATCTCAAAAATAGCATGTTGATACCCCTTTAGATAATTTGATGTTTCCTCTCCATAATTACTTTGGTCTGATTGATCACGTTCTTCTTTAGTCAAGAAAATTCAAGACATTTCCTCATCAAAATAGTGAATAGAATCTTCAGGAATTTCAAGATCATCTTCTTCATCAACCAAGTTCTGTTGGAAAGGAGGTCTCACTGGAGGATCAGGCTACTGATTTCTGTTTTCCCTTGGCCTTTGCTGATTCTGAGGTCTCCTGAACTGAGGGTTTCTAAATTGAGGTTCATGTTGTACAGGAGGAGCAGAGGTATTCCCAAGGGACAACCTATCCATCAACTTTTCCATTGTTTTTATCATTGAATCCAGCTTATCCTGAGAGGTAGAGGAGGAAGGCTTCTCTTATTATTTCAACTTAGTCTTACCCATTTTTTATTTTTTAGCTGCTATTAAATTAACCTCCACCTAAGCTGCATCATTTTTTATTTCAGCAAGTGAAGGGGATTCTATTTCTCTCAGCAGTATAGAAAGCTCATAATAAAAAGCTTCAGCATATCTTATTTGAGCTAAGGCTTGTGGTGGTTTAAAATGGGCAGGAATAGAGTCATACACCTTGTTAAACCTTTTTCAAAAGTTTTGAATAGATTCATCAGCAACTCTCTTCAGAGTGCTATACTCGATGAGGGCTTGTACTGGATTAGTTCTATTTCCCCATTTTCTCAGAAAAGTATCTTCAAACTCATTCCAATTATGAATACTTATAGGAGTAAGAGCTTTATACCACTTCCTAACTTCACCAGTAAAACTCTGAGCAAAAAAAATCAACTTAAAATCTTCATAATCAACCTCCTCCCTATCTATAAAATCATTAAATTGGTCCACATGTTCTTCTATTGTAATGTCTTCATCACTTCCCCAAGTTTTGATTCTAGTAGCATATTTGCTAGGGAGGTCATGTAAAATAGTTGGAAGAACAAGAGGGGCATATCTAGTAGGTGCATCAGGTGGAGGAGCTATATTTCCAGCCATGGTTAAAGGGACTATAGTAGCTTTAGGGATGTCAGAAATAGAGGATGAAAAACTGCTATGAGGAGGATTGTTTGGTCTATGTGATCCACTAACAATTGAACTCCAATTTGGAAGAGGTAAACTAGATTTGCTTTTAAACAAGACTTCAAAATGATCAAGCTCTTTTAATTTGTCTAAATACTCCTTTTCCAACAACAACTTAGAAGTAACAACTTCCCAAAACTCTTCTTTGTCTTCCTGTGTTACTAGATCTGAGGTATCAATACCTCTCTTATGCAAGTCTAAGATAATTTCAGTTAGCTCTTTTTTAATTTCTAATCTAAATAGAACCTCTTGAATTTGATCATCAACTCTTTTATCTTCAGAAATTCTTAAAATTTCAGAGGACAAAGATTTCGAATGTGATGGAGTACCTGATATTTCAGAAATGCCTTGACTACCTCTGGAAATGGTGTTTGGATTGTCCACGATGGTAGGTGGATCTAGGTCAGGATTACTCCGCGTGTATCTCCTTCTCGAAGCAAACTTTGATCATATAAATTATAAATGGAGTCACCAAGGTAGATGCAGCCTTGAAAAGCTTTCTGAGCTCCTGCTACCTTCAGAATTTCAGCTTCAAAATTTCGGAAAAGTATAATCTTCAGGCTCTCGGTAGATGCACCAAAATGTTATCACAAAATTAGACCTGATAGGCTGCTAATCAAATCAATCTCATGCAACTATTTCAAACCAATATTTTGATTGAGGCTTAGCCTCCTCAACCTGAGAGGGCTCTCTCAAGGGTTAATGATTTGGATATAAAGTATAGATGGCTAACTCTATCTGGGGTAATAATTAGATAAATGACATATACTGGTTGTAAATCACATCAGCAAGTGCACATTGGGCTTATGGAGTCAAAATAGTTTCAGTAAAACCAATCAATCTACTTAGCATGGAAGTTGAGGCATATCAGAGTTTAGTCAAGAGATACACATGTGAAACTGTAAAAAACACAGTCAATTTGTTTATATAGGAAGTCAAAGCATAAAAGATGAATTCTGAGTAACATAAACAAACACCACTACCATAGGATAGTAAAAAGATGCATTTAGAACAAGAACACACTAGAACTCTTTATGAATCTCAAGTTGGCTAAGTAGAAATCTCTGTATTAAGCTGAAAACTAGTTACTTACAATAAACACAGTCCTTTGCTAAAAATGTCCAACCCTCAACATATTCAACTTCTTGATCTTTTATAGATCATTTAAAACATAAGTTAACCTTATCTGATGCTAGATACATCGAACTCTTGACTCTTGACACCTTGCCTAACCATATGACATGATATTTATTACAACAAGACAACTAAACTACTAAACAGTCCTATTACAAATAGGATTCAAAATCATAATCACCTATCTATAACAACCTTATCTTAATTAGATCACATCATTTTACAAGATTACTAACACATGGTCGAATCTAGATGATAGGGTTCAGATCTTTATGACCATATGTTGTCCTCCATTAAAGTAAGAAACAATCCCTTGTTTTCTAGGCATAGGGTCCTTTGCACCCTTGAGACACTTTGACCATCCTGAAATCATCATTTTGAGGTCTTTTGCTGTTAGAAATTGAAATAATACTTGTCCAAAATCCTCCCTAACTTCAGCTTTCCAAAACCATCATCAAACTGTTCAAATAAGCTGAAATAGTCATGCGCTACGAAAACAACACAGTTTCGTAGCGCTTTTCAGAGTGCAGCTCTTTCACCCTTTCTTCTTCAAAATTTTGATTTCTTTCCTCCAATATTATCTTCATTATCATTTAATAAATCACCCCTAGAAATTTCAGGTTATAATTCATACTTTTCCCCTTCAAAAATTTATGAGAAAGAGTGAAAGAAGCTACTATGGTAGTTTCGTACCTCTTTTCTCTCTTTTTACACTATTTGCGCTACGAAACTGCTGAGTGAGAAGTTTTGTCCAAATTTTTTCAAAGTGAAAACTCTAAATGTGCCAAAACTCAAAATAACACTAATTTCATCAAATCAAAAATCCATATGAACTGAAAAACATAGTTTTCATGAGGTTCCTTCTTAATTTTCACTTGTTTTAGCTTTAGACTTTTTAGTGAATGTCATTTTTCACCTTTGTTCTTTATCTCATCCTGAATCCCTTTCAACTACTGCTCCAAATCTTCCACTTGATCTTTAAGTTTCCTATTACTAGCTCTCAGGTGAGTATTTATTAGTCTGACAAATTTGGCTTCCTTGATTGCTGGGACTATCCATGTGAAAAACTTCTCTGCACTGCTTGGAGTTTCAAAAATAGAACCAGTTTGACCTTCCCATAGTGCCTTCATTCTTTTGAAATCTTATTTATCAATATTGTGCTTTCTAACCCTCTTTCTCATCACAGAAATTTCTTGGTTTTCTAACCTCAACTTCTCTTCAAGATGTTGAAGCTTTGTTTTCCTTGTCACTTCTTCTTTTCCATCTTTTGTTCTGCTGGCTGTATGCTTCTCTGCAGGTGTTGAGAGATCAACCACTTCTTCAGGGGCTTTAGCTGTTTCAATAGTTTCTTGAACTTCCTTGTTGCCTTCCTTAAGTTTCTTAACATGCTTAGTTAAAGGCTTTCTAGCTTGAAAGATAAAAGCTGCATTTTCACCCTCAAACTCAAGCTTCTTTACAAACAACTTTTTTTCTGTTTGTGCTCATCTTCTCCAATGAAGTCAACTTGCACAATGGGTGTCTCTTCTATGTCAATTGCATGCAGGATGTCATCTAATTTTCCCTTTATCAATGGGTTGTCCCCTGTATCTGTAGCAACTATTTTTCCCTTTAATGCCACTACTTGGCTTCTTGTTACTCTTTTGATTTCCTGCTTGCTGACATCTTGTTTCTGTTTTACCTCTTTGACAATCTTTGACCTCTGTTTTGCAGGTGATGGAGTTGGAGTATCAAGCACTTGTGTCTACTTTATACTTTTCTCAACTTGTTTCCTTGGCTTCATTTTTACAAATTCCATTGGTTTTGCAACCACAGGTTGACTAGACTCTGCTACTAGTGGTGATGGAGTTCCTTTAGTTTTAGGGTTTCTAGCTGGAGTTAGTGTTTCCAACTCAAAACCATTTATAAAAAAAAAGGATGACCAATCCATGCCTATCTTCTGAAGCTCATTCAAAATAAATAACTTCATCAAACCATGATGAAACAAAGATGTTTCACAACCTTTAGATTTGACTTGTACTTTATCAGCCATTTTAGCAAGACTCCTATGTAGGTAAAAGAGAAAATCAAGTGAAATTTTACTTGTGAAATGCAGAAGCAGCTTGAAATGATATGTGTAGACCTTATGATATCTACCTTCACATATAAAATATCTTTGGATTTTGAGCAACAAATTTGCATAAGTGTCTTTGATGCAGCTTCTAGGGATAGCATTATTTAGGTCCATATCTGCATGCTTAGGTTTCATGAATTCTTTGCATGGCTCCATATCAAATTTGAAACTTTTGAACCAAGTTTCTTGACCCCTTGGTATTTCTGTCACAGCAGTAATAATCTTTGGTGTAAATGGCACACTTAGCATCCAAACCTTGGTAGTTGTTCCTTTGAAGTGCAAGGAAAATTGTTTAGACACTTGTGTGTGGCAACCCTGCAGCTTTTCACAAAACCAAAGACAACCTACTCTGTTGAATGCCTCCATCACTGCTGGGTCTTCAACTATGGCCGTCATATTTTTAGGCTCATATCTTAAGAAGTTTCCCCCTCCGTGGACTTTCTTTTCCTCTGCCATGCTTCATAGAAATTTTTTTAGCCTCGCTTAAATATGTGAAACAACAACCTCGTTTGATTATATGAAACAACCTCACTTGATTATATGAAACAACGTTGCTTGAATAGTTTATATCAGCCTCACTTGATTGGGATGAAGAAAAAATTTGTATTAAATAGCCACAAGTTTGGCTTGACACTTCAGAGCTTAGACATTCGAATGGAGGCAAGAGAAATGTGAATGACCAATTAAGCAAGATTTTGAATTTGAAATGTCATCTCATAACTGAATTATGCCTCATTCATGCCCTATCATGGCAATGATGACTGTAGCATGGGTAAGTACATTGAATCTCATCATTAATTGACCTATCATACCACTAACCTACCATTTCCCAATGAATTCTGACAATTTCCAGCTCAAATGACAAGACGGTTAAGAAACCATGCTTTTGTAGCGTCCACAGTGTATTTTTCCCAGTTTGCGCTATGAAACTATTAGCGCTTTCATAGCGCAAATCAACTTTTTCTAACTAGTGGCGCTACGAAAATGTGGATTCTTGTCTAATTGCACAATTTTGACCCAAAACTTTATGGAATGAATCCCAAATGGAAATTATGGATATTTTGACAATGAATGGACCTTTAAAAGACTTTATTTGAACTTAATGATGACCTTTGAACTTATAAAAATCTAACCTACCCTTAATCAAATCCTAAATTGACTTCTAAACCTAATTTGAACCATGACCAAAAACAAACATGACACAATGATATTTTGAAATTTTTTTGGGTGATAACAGGATACTTATTAATTACCATGACTAAATTGAGAATATATAATTTTTCCTTGTATAATAGCTATCCGTATTCATGCATCTCATAGCCATCACACTTCTAATCTGTCAGTGGTTGTTACAAAGTATCTCTCATTTGATAAAAATGTTCACACTCATTCAAATTTTCCTTTACTTAAGTCTTTAACTCCGACTCATAGGTACTGATGATTTATAGATGGATCCCTTGCATTCTTTTATTGAGGGCATACGCTACTCTATTGTCTTTTCCCTTTATGCATTTTATCTTGAAATAATATCCATTGAGAAAGGATAACCATCTATCCTGTTGGGAATTTTGAGAGAGGTTGATCAAATAAATATCTCAACCCAATGTCATCAATCATCAACACCAATTTTTTCATATTAGGTAGTGTATCCACGTCTAAACTATTTGAATGATTGCTGCAAGTTTTATATCATTAGTAGTATAGTCCTTTTTTCCCCTTGGCATTTTATATTCATAGATCACCACATGAAAATTACATCAAGACTCCAAAAATTCCTTTATATGTAGTTGTACACACTACAAATGTATTTTTTTGGATCTAATATCTTTAATATTGACACACATGTGAGAATATATTTCGATTGATGAAAAATCTCTTCACATTTCAAAGATAGTATAAAGTGATGGGCCCCTTATTGAATATTTGATAGTATCCAACAAATCCCATAAATGATCTCACCTTTGTCACATTCTTTGAAGGGGGCCAATCTATGATGACCTTAATATTTTCTAGATCCAATGCAATACATTATTCTAAGAAAACATGTCCTAGGAAATGGACTTGTTTTTTTTTATATAGAAATCACATTTATTAAACTTGGAAAACATTTTTTTCTCTCTTAATATTCGAAGGATTATTTAGAGGTCTTATTAATGCTCTACTTTATATCTTAAGTAGATAATATCATCAATGAAAACCAAACTGAACTTATCCAAATACCTATTGAAGATATTGTTCATAAGACACACAAACATAGTTAGTGCATTGGTAAGTATATAAGGTACCATTACACATTCATAATGATCACATCATGCTTTGAAAGTTGCCTTATGATGAATATATTCATGCTTTATCCTAACTTGGTGATATATGTGTCTCTATTCAATATTTGAGAATAATGTTTCCCTCCATACTTTATCAAATACGTCCTCAATTTGTGGAAATGGATACTTATTAATTACCGTGAATAAATTGAGAATATATAATTTGTCCTTGTAGAATAGCTATCCTTGTTCATCCATCTCATAGCCATCACACTTCTAATATGACAGTGGTTGCAACAAACTATCCTTCATTTGATAAAAATGTTCACACTCATGCAAAGTTTCCTTTACTTAACTCTTTAATTGTGACTCATAGGTCCTGATGATTTCTAGATGTATCACTTGCATTCTTTTTTTGAGTGCATAAGCTACTCTATTCTCTTTTCCCTTTATGTGTTTTATCTTGAAATAATATCCACTGAGAAATGATAACCATATATCCCGTTGGGAATTCAAGAGAGGTTTATCAAATAATTATCTCAACCCAATGTAATCAATCATCAACACAAATTTGTTCATATTCGGTAGTGTATCCACATCTAAACTATGTGAATGATGGCTGCAATTTGTATATCATGAGTAGTATAGTAATTTTTTTCCCTTGGATTTTTATATTCAAAGATCACCACATGACCATTACATAAAGACTCCAAAAATTCCTTTATATGTAGTTTTACAAACTACAAAAGTAATTTTTTGGATCTACTATCTTTAATATTAACACAATTGTTAGAAGATATTTCGATTGATGAAAACTCTCTTCACATTTCAAAGATTGTATAAAGAAGTGATGGGCCCCTTGTTGAATATTTGATAGTATCCAACAAATCCCATAAATGATCTCAAATTTGTCACATTATTTGAAGTAGGCCAATCTATGATGACCTTAATATTTTCTAGATCCAATGCAATACATTATTATAAGAAAACATGTCCTAGGAAATGGAATTGTTTTTTTTTTTTATAGAAATCACATTTATTAAACTTGGAGAACAATTTTTTCTCTCTTAATATTCGAAGGATTATTTAGAGGTGTTCTTAATGCTCTACTTGATATCTTAAGTAGAGAATATCATAAAAAAAAAACAAAATGAACTTATCCAAATACCTGTTGAAGATATTGTTCATAAGACACAATAACATGGTTAGTGCATTGGTAAGTCTAAAAGGTACCATTAAAAATTCATAATGATCACATAATGCTTTGAAAGTTGTATTGTGGTGAACATATTCATCCTTGATCCTAAATTGATGATATCTGTATCTCAATTCAATATTTGAGAACAATGTTTCCCTCCATACTTGATCAAATAAGTCCTCAATTTGTGGAAATGGATACTTATTAATTACCATGACTAAATTGATTATATATAATTTGTCCTTGTATAATAGCAATCCTTATTTATCCATATCATAGCCATCACACTTATTAACTGTCAATGGTTGCAACAAACTATATCTCATTTGATAAAAATGAATACACTCATGCAAAGTTTCCTTTACTTAACTCCTTAAATATGACTCATATGTACTTATGATTTCTAGATGTATCACTTGCATTCTTTTGTTGAGTGCATAAGTTACTCTATCCACTTTTCCCTTTATGTGTTTTATCTTGAAATAATATCCATTGAGAAAGGATAATAATCTATCTTGTTGGACATTCAAGATAGGTTTATCAAATACGTCTCAACCCAATGTCATCAATCATCAACACAAATTTGTTCATATTAGGTAGTGTATCCATGCCTAAACTATGTGAATGATTGCAAGAAGTTGTATATCATGAGTAGTATAGTCCTTTCTTTCCCTTGGCTTTTTATATTCATAGATCACCACATGATCATTATATCAAGACTCCAAAACTTCCTTTATATGTAGCTGTACACACTACAAAAGTATTTTTTTGGATCTACTATCTTTAATATTGACACACTTGTGAGAAGATATTTTGATTGATGAAAACTCTCTTCACATTTCCAAGATCGTATAAAGAAGTGATGGGCCCCTTGTTTAATATTTGATAGTATCCAAAAAATCCCATAAATGATCTCACCTTTGTCACATTATTTTAAGTGGGCCAATTTATGATGACCTTCATATTTTCTAGATCTAATGCAATACATTATTCTAAGAAAACATGTCCTAGGAAATGGACTTGTTTTTTATAGAAATCACATTTATTAAACTTGGAAAACATTTTTTTATCTCTTAATATTCGAAGGATTATTTATAGGTGTTCTTAATTCTCTACTTTAGATCTTAAATAGAGAGTATCATCAATGAAAACCAAAATGAACTTATCCAAATACCTATTGAATATATCGTTCATAAGACAAAAAAACATGGTCAGTGCATTGGTAAGTCTAAAAGGTACCATTACAAATTCATAATTGTCATATCATGCTTTCAAAGTTGTCTTGTCATGAATATATTCATCCTTGATCCTAACTTGATGATATCTATATCTCAATTCAATATTTGAGAACAATGTTTTCCTCCTTACTTGATCAAATAGGTCCTCAATTTGTTGAAATGGATACTTATTATTTACCATGAATTTACTCAATTATCGGTAATCAATGCACAATATGAGATTCCTATATTTATTCTTTACGGACAACACTAGTGCTCTAAAAAAGGACATGCTTGGTCTAATATATCCTTAATCTAATAACCAAACTTGTAATTGTATCTTCAACTCTATTAATTCAGGGGTACTCATTTTATAAGGATGTTTAGATATTAGTGTATTCACCAACATCATTTCAATTGTGATGTAAATCTCTCTCCTAAGAGGAAAACCAATTATTTCATCTAGAAATAATCAAAGAATTCTTGAAGTATTGGATAATATTGAATGCTTTATCCCTTGCTTGTGATTTTCTACAACACATGAACCATATGAAATTGGAAAAAACAAATTACTTCTATTGTTTATTTATAGTGATGAAATCTATACAATGGAGAGGGTTTTGGATTTCCTTTCACTATTGTCGAATTCCCATTATCATCTATGCAATCCAAAGCTTTATGGAAACAATCTAGCTTCACCTTATGAGTTGTTACATAATTAATGCCACCGAAGACATCATAAGATCCCAATGGTAAGACATTTAAATTTTACCATATGGGTAATCCATTCATCTCCAATGGACATGATTCAACCATCTCATTTACCTTTATTTTTTTTCATTTTTTAAGGTTGTAGGAGTCAACAATTTTAGGCATCACATAATAGTGATTATATCTAGATCAATCACAATAGAAGTTGTTTGCTCAGTAAAATTACCTCCAATTTCCACCATTGAAGCTTTGTGGTCTACTTTTCAATCTGATTTAACATAGATTTTAGGATTTATCTTTGGATCATCATTTACAATTGTAGCTTATTGAACGTTGTGGATAGTACCTATTTTATCTTGTTTATGGGGATAATCTTTGAGTATATTTTCTTCTCCACATCCTAAACATTCCAAAGGTCCTTTCGAAGGCTCCTTTGGCCTTCGTTTAATTGATTCCACTAGCTTATTTCTACTTTAAGGTGGAAATTTATATTGGAGGCTACTCTATCCTAGATGTTTTCGATTAAAACTCTTGGACTGATTTTTATAATGCTCAGGAACCCTTTCTTTCTCTATTAAACATATTATTTTATCTTTTACTTCCATGATTTCTTCAATTATATTTTATATTTTAACTATTCGTAAAAGTACATAATATTTATAATGGTTTCATCAAGCATTTTAGGCTCATCAAATTAAATTATGTCTTTAAAGGATGGAGGTAGTCCCCTAAGAAAACACAATACTTTTATCTTCTCATCCCGAATATAGTAATGTCCTATATTATTAAATTTGAAAAAAAAATAGATAAATAAAAGTGAATATCATAATAAATAAATAAAAACAACTATTTTATTAATAAAACTAAAAGAGTATAAAATAAGAAAATCTTAAGATAAAAATAAAAATAAAATAAAAATGTTCATGACGAAATGAGGATTATGTGCATGAATTTTTACCTTTCATTTTTGGAGAAGAGAAGAAATATTTAATGGATAAGGAGAAGGACGTGATATATTCTTTTTATTAGAGAATTAATAGAGAAAAACATGGATTTGTCACTAGCAAAGGTAGTTGATTTAGGCTTTGGGTGTGGCCAACTACAAACGACATAGTGCAACTAAACCTATGGTTGGGTGGAGAGTCATCCCCCCACATATTGGTTGCTTTTAGCTATATCAAGTAGTGCAATAGTTATAAAATCACATTATTATAAGTAAGATAGTTTATTCATGTCATAGGTAAGTTTCTGAGCACTCACTACACATGTGGATTATGTAATTATTAATAAAATTTTATTTATATTTACCAATTAATGGTTTTTAATTTGTATCTATTTAATCTTTGAAGTTTGATCCAATACAAATATACAAATCATACCTTATTAATTCCAAAAATCAACTTGCATAGTCATCTATAGTAATTTTTCCAAATTTCATTTCATTAAATTCTTTGATTTTTCCATCATAGTATCTGAAAAGTAATTATATCAAAATTACTTCTTGAATTTTTTGGAATTATGGTTCTCATGGCTGCGGCTATCTTTCATCGGCATTGATGTCAACCTTATGTTAGTTTACATGATACATTGATGTCAACCGTGTGATATATTGGGTTGATCTAGATGCTGCTTAATTCCAACATCATGGTGGTCTAAATGATGGCATTGATGTGGCTTGATGCTTGGATAAGTGTTAGTGGTGTGTGAGATCCAATTTGATGATATTGGCACACTATGTTTTCATGTTCATGTCATAACATCTTGCAGAGGTGTTTGGCCTAGTTGATAAGTTGATGTTCTAGTCATTTGGTCTGCTTGAAGAGGTGCTACAGAGTTTTGCAGAGGTATGACAACTTATGCAGGTGTCTAACGAGAGTATAAGACTTGTTGGAGCTCATGTTAACCCTTGTCATGTTGGATTCTAGTTAAACTTGGTATTGGCACTTGGTAGACATGCTTAACCTACTTGTAGAGGTGTCACAAAGCTTGACAGAGGTTTGGAGCTATGTACAAATGTAGGAGAAGTTGTGCAAGCAGTTGGAAAAGGTTTTGGGATGAAGGTCCTTTCACTTTTCCTATACTCTTCCCATCTGTTGGGAGAGTGTGTCATGTGCGCGGCTAAAAGTATTCAGCTAAGATTTTCCAGTGTTGTGCATGCGGCTGAAAGCTTTTCAACCAATATTTCTTAATGTTGTGGGGGCGACTGAAGCTCTAGATGAAAATTTCTCTGAAATCCTTATGCACATTAGTAATATTCAACTTGGTTATTCATATAAGGTTCAAAAATAATTGGATAAGGTTGAAAGTGGTTGAATAAGCCATTCATTAGGTTTGAATTCCTTTAGTGCACAATTAGTGATGGTTATGGATGGATTTCGCCAACTTTGTGCACCTATCAACTCAGTCCAAAAGTGGATTTCACCCAACACATTATATATACTTCAATTTGGATTTGAGAAATGGTTGGTTGATATGATTATGAGTGAGAGAGGGTTTCAAAGAGGAAGTATGCTTCAGACACAGTTATGATAAGAGATACATTGTGCATGTGTGCAGATGGAAACGAAGTGAGCATATCTTAAGCCATAAAAGAGTATTGAAGAATATATCAGTTTGTAGATCAAATTTATTGGTGTTGAAGCATATATTTAGAGTGTGATGGTAGATATGGAGAGCTTGGTGTAGCTCCATGATTGTGAGATGGATATATTTGTTTTGTAGGGTTGCTAGTGCATATGGAAGAATGTCATATTGTTTTATGTTGCTGATTTATTGAGAGATTGATGTTATGGCCTAGTATGAGATGCATTTATGCTACTGGATGGTTAGGTTGTTGTATATTTGATGTATGTATTGGGGCCAGTATTTTTCTTGAGTAGAGAGCATATTAGTTTTGGTATTTTTGTTTGGTTGATGTTGAGACTTCCTTGTTGCTGGGGTTTGATAGTAGAGCTGAGTCTTGTTGAGTAGAGCATCTTGGAATCCAATTTGAAAATGAATGAAATTAAGGTCCACATAGAGTTTTGGAGCAATGTCCTTTGGAAAGTGGGTGCTTGCTAAGTTGGATCAGTGATTCCATGATAATGGTTGCTAGTAATAGTGTTGTGGAAATGGTCATTTATGCTCAGTGGTAGATGGAATAGTTGATGCTCGTCAACTCATTGTATTTTTGGGATTGAGTCTCCTAGTCTGTGGTGGTAGGATAAATATTGTTTAAGGTCGAACCTCCTAGATTATGTTATCCAACAATCTATGTAAAAGACATTTGTTTGACATAATAGAAGATTTAGAGCAACACAACAACAATGAGGGTAGTTTTTTTCCCGGAAGGGGTTTTCAACTAGATATCCTTGTGTCTCATGTGTATTATTATTGTGTTGTTTATTGTTTCTCTCAAGGTTGTTATGGTTTATCTTATTATAGGGTTATATGATTATGTGACAATATGCTACTGTGTTATTGGTTAATTTATGCATGAATCAGTTAAAGATTAAAATTAGCAAAAATATATAATATTTCACACTATTGATTCACCCCCCCTCCCCTCAATAGTGCTAAAGGTTTCTAACAATTGGTATAAGAGAAGGGCTCTTGGTTAAAGCTTGATCGTTGGAGAGAATATCTAGGGTTTGTTGGAAAAAAAATGCATTTTTTTTTGGAATGAATCCTTCAAGTGTAGTTGTCCTCACTGTTGCAAATTTCAAGGTATGGAAATAAAGTGTGAAAAATAAATTATTGTCTTATGGATATATCATTTGGATATTGGTTTGTGAAGGATATGATGAGGATTAACCTTGATCTAAAGTAATGAAGAAAAATGCTCAAGTGAGCCGTATCATTTTCTGAGAATCTCCATAATGCAGACTTAGAGAAAGTTGGAGATCTAAAATCTTCTAAGGAGGTTTGGGACAAACTGCATATGTTAGATGGAGCTAACAATAGTAACAATGACGAAGATGTTGAGAAGAGAAACTAAAAGAAAAAGAATATATCCAAGAAGAAAGAATCTCCAATTGATCTAATTTTGCACTAGAACGAAAAATCAGAAGGTATAAGTCGTAATAATTTACATTTGGGTTATATTTTAGATAACGACAATGATAATAATTCAAATCTGGTTAGTGAAGTAGATGATGTTCATAATTTTGTGTTCCTTAAGGCTGAATATGAATTTTCCATGGTTTTTATTGAAGAAATTTCTAATGAAGTTGGTAGACCAACAAATGCATGCAAGGAGCATGATAATATATTGCATATCTATGATGAAAAAGAGAAAAATATTAAAGAATAGATCACTACTTTGAGAACCCAACTGGCAGAATAAAAAATAAATGAAGAATCCATGTGCAACAAGGAAAAAGAGAAGAAGGACTATGATGAAGCACTTGAAGGTGTAATTCATAAGCTAAGAAAGAAAATTGAATATAAGGACCAACAAATGGAGCAAGTAAAGAGCACCATAACAATGGACATATATAGCCCTAGTTTTTAGAAAGGAGAGTCAAATTCGAATGTAGGAAAGAACAACAAAGAAAAACCAAAGAAGCCTAAAACGAAGAATGTGAACAACCATGATAGTAATAGAAGAAAGAGGCAGCAAATCAACCAAAAACAAAAAATAAGAGAACCAAGAGGAGTTTTCACATCTAGAAGATCATTCACTCCTATGATTGATGGTAGAATATTTCAGAGGAAGAATCAAAACTCCTTTGCTCCCTTGATGGAAAAGGTTGAGTGCTTTTCTTGCCACAATTTTGGACATGTAGCTGCTACTTGTAGGAGGAGAACACACACTTCTATGCAACGTTTTGATCAACCAAGTAGAAGACTCGCCTTCAAGTATACAAGTTCATTTAATGGTTATTGTTTTTCTTGTAACCTGTTTGGCCACAAGGCCATTGATTGTAGATCTAGCACGAGGATATGGAGATACGACATGAGCAGAAAAATATCAGATGTGTTGGCTTCATATATTGGTCATATAGAGTGTTATGTGTGTCACAATTTTGGGCACATTTATAAGGATCGTAAGATGACTATATCCTTGATATATTATGGTAAAAAGAAACAGACAAAGGAAATTGCACAACCAACGAACCAACAATGACTCATTTGGAAGAAGAAAAAGGATAAACTAGGAAGGTGCGACATTGTTGTTTTCTAACATGATGAGGATGATATGTGGTACATTGATAGTGGATTATCACACCATATGTCAGGATATAGGAGAATATTTCACTTCCTAAAGAGAACCAAGAATGGTCGTGTTGCTTTTAAAGGTAATGAAACAACGAGAGTATTGGGAAGCAATAAAGCCAATCTTGGTGAGAGAAGGACCAATGCAGATGATGTGTGGCTCATTGAAGGCCTAAAGCATAATATTTTGAGCATGATCCAAATGGTTGATGGAGGCAAGGAAGTTTTTTTCAACTCCAAAGGTTTCATCATCCAGAAAGAAGGATCAAAGAGAGTAATTTCCAAGGGAGTCAAGACACTAGACAATGTTTATGTGTTGAAGGGAAGAGAGAGTAGAAATAATATCGAAGGGAGTAATATTCTTGATCAACCCATACTTTAGTCTATTCTACTTAACTGTAGAGGTACATATGAGACTAAGATGGTCATAGGGGGGAGTGTTTGGCAGCTTGATGAGTATCAACAACATAGAGGTTTGATCCAATAATTCCATGCATCATCAGATGAGTAGGATAAACACATTCTTATGAGGTATATTTTTCTTAGGGGGAGCTATGATTTATTATAGGGTTTCCATGCTTATTCTTCATACTTTTATTTATTTTAACTCACATTTTTGCAACTGGTATACTTACTGATTATGAGTGAAAATACATGTTATCTCAGTCTTGTTGTAACTTTTGTTGATTATTTTTTATCTACCCTAGCATGAGGAATTATGAAATGACATACATATAGGGACTTGAGACATGAACCAACCATGTGTGGAATTTTATTTAATAATCATTAAAACTGTGTGTTTGTTATTGTTTCATAATTTTATGTTAGTTAAGTGTCCAATCATTAGTGAGTTGAGTCATCATGGTGATAATCATGTTTTAGAGGAGTCTTATGAAGTATTAATGCAACCATATGTATGGGATAATAATGTTGTATAAGTCATGTCATGCTATATTTTTTACTCATTGGTCCATAGGAGATAATTATATAAGCAATGTATTTCATTGATAAAATCATGTAAAATGCTTAGGAAGTCATGTACTTGTATTGTCTTTATCATTGTGTCAATTAGTGGATTGTAAAGATAATCATGTAGTCATTTTATAATCATGTATGAGGTATTGAGTCGCTCCTACAACCATGTATTCATAAATGATATGTCATTTAGTCATGGTAATATGGATTTTTGGTCCACATTGTGCTTCTATTTGTGGAAAGGAAGCATTGTTTGGGCGGAAGCAGTTCACTACAACTTGGAGATGATTTTGGAGATGACATGTGTTCAAGGGGAGCATATTATTTTCTCTTGTTTTCTTCAACCATCCATTGTTGGCATTATGATCCGCTTGGATGTGTTCATGATGTGCCTCATGCTATGTTATAACTGCTGGGATTTTTGACCTCATTATATGAGTAGAGAGGTTGACGATGGCCATTGTTTTTGTTGATTAGAGATTTGATTTTAGATGTTTTTGGTGGCTATTTTAGAAGTGTTTATTCATCATATTATGCTACTGACATGTGTTTGTTTCTATGGAGAGTATGGTTTTGTTCCTCATGTGCAAATTGTTTCATATTGTGATTAATGTTGCTTATAGATGCACATACTATCATTCATTATATTCTTGTTCATTGATGTTCTTATGTGCATATTATTGCTACTGCTACAGATTGACTGATTTGATATGATTCTTTGATGAGACTGTGTGATGTTTGGTTTCATATGTTGCTTGTTGTTGATGATGTGATAAGCTTGGTACTTTTTGATATACATTCCTATTAAGCCATGTAGAGATCTGATGCTCCAATACTTGTGCTTGTGTTATTGCTACCTTATCAGATAGTATTTACCCTTTACCATTGGTGTCAAAGGGGGAGTGATAGAGGAGATTATTTGGAGATAGTATGCAGTTTCCATCAATGCCAAAGGGGGATACTGTTGGCATTATGGTTTTCATGGTTACTACTAGCTTGTGTTGGAATTGATGTCAACCTTATGTTAATTTACATGATACATTTATGTCAGCCTTGTGATATATTATGTTGATATAGATGATGCTTAATTTCAAATTCATGGTGGTCTAGATGATGGAATTGATGTGGTTTGATGCTTGGATAGGTGTTAGTGATATGTGTGATCCATGTTAATGAGCTTTCCACACTAGGTCTTCATGTTCATGTCATAAATTCTTGTAGAGGTGTTTGGCCTAGTTGATCAATTGGTGTACTAGTCATTTGGTCTAATTGTAGAGGTGCTGCAAAGTTGTGCAAAGGTATTACAACTTGTGTAGGTGTCTGAGGAGAGTACAAGACTTGTTGGCACTCATGTAAACCCTTGTATTGTTTGATTCTAGGTCAACTTGGTAGTGGAACTTGAAAGACATATTTAACCTACTTGTAGATGTGTCACAGATCTTGGCAGAGGTTTGGAGGTGTGTGCATACACCATAGAAGGTGTGAAATAAGTTGGTAGAGGTCCTGAGATGAAGATCCTTTGAATTTTCCTATACTCTATCCAAACCATTGGAAGAGTGTGTCATGCATGTGGTTGAAAGTCTTCAACCAGGATTTTCCAGCGTTGTGCGTGGGGTTGAAAGCTTTTCAACCGATATTTCCTAGTGTTGTCGGTGTGGCTGAAGCTCTGCATGAAAATTTCTCCACATTCCTTGTGCACATCAATAGTATTTTGATTTGGTTATTCCTTGAATGTTTGAAATTAATTGGATAAGGTAAAAAGTGGTTGAATAAGTCCTCCATTGTGTAATATCCCAAAATGGGAAAGACATGAATATAGAACATTTGTAGCATTTCAATCAAGGCATTAACCAAAATGTAAGCACCAAACTATAAAATGCTAGAAATGCTAGAATATAACATCAAGACATTAAAAAATTAGCAGAAACAACTGAGCCATATCATTATGTATCAATAGCAAGGTAAGTACACAGTGCTCCAAAAGGAATGCACTCAAGACACAAGATGACTGAAATACACTGCTGACACCTAGCACTAGAAAGTATAAACTATTGTTATTGGGAATAATATATATGTGCGAGAGGCTTCTGGAGTTCTCAGAAATATCCGGGATTTTAACCACTAATTCTACTAAAAAAACCCAGAAAAACCCATAAATGGTTTGGCCAGATTTTGAGTTTGGAATTTCAGCCCTTTTTAGGTGGCACACTACACCCCTGCTAGCTGAGTTACGCACTCCCTGGAGAAAACTGCTGATATGGGGCTGAAATAATGATCTATCAGCTGCAATATCACCCACTCAGGTCACTAATTGAAGGGCCGATACCTTCTCCCAATTCCCAAGCTCAAAACTTGATATCTAGCTCCTCCACTGAATATGCAACTACTACATGCACAACTACTGGGAAATATTCTGTTGTCTAGGAGGGCTGATGATGTAGCTTGATGATAGATAATATAATGCTGATCCCAGGTTTTTGAATTGATCCCCGGAGTGAAGGATTAATCCCTCATAGGATTCCAAGATGAGTTTCTTGGAACTTCCTCTTCTCCTCACACCCTAACTGTAGAATTACGCAATTGTTACAGGAAATGTTGTTGCATAGGAGAATATATGGATGGCCTGATGCCAGATATGACAACGAAAATCCCGGAAGACTACAATGGATCCAAATTTTTAAGGGCTGATCCCTCCACAGGTTTCTTAGTTGAAGTACTGAGAACAACATTCCAACTCTCAAACCCAAGTTTAGGAATGTGTAATTCCTGTAACTGGAAGTGCATATGAGAGTGGATGAAAGTGGCACTGATTATCAGATGATGAATGCTGCCCAATAAAACCTTCCTAGAGTAGGCACTCGAAGTCCCCCATGGGTAAGGGTGGGATTCCAGCTCGGGAACACCTGGTGCTAAACAACACAACAGACTTAGCTAAATATCTTAAGCATGCAAAGAAATGTCTTACGACACTCAACAATAAAAATCCAAACTCCCTTCCTTTGCTGCCCTCATCTTCCTTATATGTTTGTGAGCCTTCCCTAGCTTTGGCCCACCTCATAACTACACTGCACATGTGGCCACTAGCCTTCATAAAGACTGCGTTGTCCTACATGATCCCCATCACTGCTGCAATTACTCTCCACTTCCTCCATCATGTGTGCATTTAATGCACCATTTCTTCCATCAATTCATCATTATTTCTCCATGATCTTACATTTATTCCTCCACTATCTCCATCATCTTCCTCATTATTTCTCTATGACCTCCACTCTTTCTTCATTATTATGCTGCTCCACTACTCCATAATACTACTCCACTACTCAATTAACCCACATTCACACTATATAAGTGGATTTTATTCATCTAATGGGTTTATGGGTCCCTCCACCCTTTTATTTACTTAACTAAATAAGAAAAGTAAGAGCTCTAATATTCCAATTAGCTGATGGAAAATTTGGAATATTACACATTGGGTGTGAATTCCTTTAGTGCACAAGTAGTGATGGTTATGGATGGATTTCATCAACTTTGTGCACCTATAAACTCATTCCAAAAGTGAATATTTCCCAGCACGTTATATATACTTCATTTTGGATCTGAGAAATGGTTGGTTGATATGATTATGAGTGAGAGAGAGTTGTAGAGAGGAAGTATGCTTTAGACACATTTGTGATAAGAGATACATAGTGCATGTGTGCAGATGGAAACAAAGTGAGGATATTTGAAGCATGTAGCAGAGAAATAAAGTAGATATCGATTTGTAGATCAGATTTATGGGTGTTGTAGTAGAGATTAAGACCGTGATAGTAGATATGGAGAGCTTTCTGTAGTTCCATGATTGTGAGACTGATCTATTTATTTTTCCCGGTTGCTGGTACATATGGCAGAATGCCATATTGTTTTATATTGCTTCTTTATTGAGGGTTTGATGTTATGGCTAAGTGTAATATGTGTTTATGTTGCTATATGGTTATGTTGTTGCACATTTGATGTATGTATTAGAAGGCACTATTTTTCTTGAGTAGAGAGAATATTTGTTGTGGTATTTTTGTTTGGCTGATGTCAATTCCGTCTTGTTACTGGGATTTGTTAGTAGAGATGAGTCTTGTTGAGTAGAGTGTCTCAGGATCCAATTTGAAAATGAATGAAATCAAGGTGTGCATAGAGTTATGGAGCAATGTCCTTTTTCAAGTGTGTGCTTGCTAAGTCGGAGAAATGATTCCATGCTAGAGGTTGCTAGTAGTAGTGTTACGTAAATGGCCGTTTATGCATAGTGGTAGCTGGAATAGTTGATGGTTGTCAACTCAATATATTTTTGGGATTGAGTCTCCTAGTGTTATGTGGATTAATCCCTATTGCAAACAAGAGTGATCTCCCTAGTACTCCAACAAGTAACTAGAAACAAAGATCCATTTGAATACCTCTTTCTCTAGATTAATTGCATTTCAAGATTATTATAATAATAAAGTAGAGAGGACATGCTCCTACTTTGAAATCCAAATGTTTGATGTAGCCCTTTGTCCCGTCACTCCAAAGTAGTTCTCCAATGAGTAGAACCTGCAATCAAATACAAGACAAATAATCAAAGCATCTGCAATATATAATAATAAGAAAATACTAATCCAACATAGTGATCAAGGAGTCTAAGTATTGACATTATTCCCATAAACATAGAAACAAAACAATGAGACAAAGAGATCCATATGTATTATCTTAAATAGAAAGACTAATCTTACAATTAGATGCCTTGATGTTGTAAAGATTTCTCCTGGGGTCCTGAACAATCATTCTCCTTCAGTATGATAAGCCTTCCTCTCTAGAATACCAGCATGAAGTTATGGACACAAAGTTGTGATGTTTTGTGTGTCAAAAAAAACTCGCTGGTGTAGAAAGTATGCACTCTATGAACTCTCTTTAGTTTCTATGATTCATAATCTACCCTTGAACCTGAAACTTGAGCTCAATTTCTAGGAAAATGGAAGTAGTTTCAATTCGATGAAGAGGGAGATGGATTCCTCTCATGAAGGGATTTGAGTTCCATGGACCAAGGGATAAGCTCCATGAGTGGAGGGATAAAGCTCGAACTGGCGCAACTCTAAAGGCTTCCAATTGGGAGAATATTCGACCAACTAGGCTTCTAGAAGTTACTTTTTCCTTTTACTTGCTTTTCACGGGGGTGCACAGGTTTTAGTGGAAAAAAGTGAGGGAGTCGCCACAGCTAATGGATGGAACATCAATGCATTCACATGGAAAGGCTATAAAAACCGCGTAGGTAGACTTTTAGGGGTTTTACAAAGCTTTTCTCCAATTTCCAAGACTTGATTCAGGAACATGAGTGTTTTTTACCTCTAAGGGAACATGATATGGATGGTGATAGACCCATATGAATGGTCAAATGTCATGGTGAAAAAATGGCGTGTAACAGATTTCCCCCTAAAGTGCGATGTCTGAGAGTTTTTCTAAAGAGTGAAGTGCTTTATCATTCCGAGGATTGGATTGGAGACATCGTCGAAAACCTGTAAATACATTCAATGAAAAATATATATCATCGTTGAAGTAGGCATTCCCATACTCAGATCAAAACTAACTAAATGTTTTGGTACACATATGGTTTCAATATTACAACAAAAGTAGACATAGTATGGATGCAACCATCTGTCATAAGTAGTATGAATAATAAAACTCCTCGCAGCCTGGATGGTGGAAACTAGATCCAGGGTCTTGATTTCCTCTTCTTAAACTAGTACGAATCTATCCATGCAATTGATTGTGTCGAAGTCGAACGTGGTAGAAACCACTTGATTACCGGTCGATGATGTGAACCGTTAACATGTGTGAGAGAAACCACCAATAATGACAATGACTCTCAAAGTACTTCAGTACAATCTATGAAGTGTGAATGAATTATTTGTAGTTGAATACTCATAGAATAGTTCTATCGAATGTCATTGATGCAACCTATCGTCGAAGGCAAGAAACCTGCTATTAGGTCCTGCAGATCCCAAGGTACTGATAGGATTCTAGATCAAATTTATAGATAATGAGTTGATGTCGATAGAAAGTGATCCATTTCAGGAAAGCTTACAACACGAAACCATTAGATCAAGTTTTGAAGAAAAAATTTACAAGGACTGACTCAGGATTGGTCAACATGAATGGAGACAAATGTTTGCAATGAATGGCTTATTGAACTTTATCTTGAACACATAACGACATTGTAGATGGCTTGGCAGCATTTGACCTAAATCTAATACCCAAAAAATGGCTGAAGAATTTCGATATGGTTCGATTATCTATTAGACAAAGGATTTCCCAAACCAGGTACAAGTGTGACAAAGTGTCGTGTTCAAGAGTGACATGTTGCTTTCTAAAATAAGGACGACAACTAGATTATTTTTCTCTCTTTTCCCCCCACCATTACTGGCAAGTACCTCTTTATGTTTGTCAAGCTTGAGGAGGATAACATTTGCTTGTTTGTGTAAGCTCATCCTTCGGATGAGTCCATCTTAGTATTAAAATCGAACCCTAAGAAGGAGTGATTCGGTCCTATTGTGATCGACAAGTCCTGTATTGTTAAATTTTAATGAGTCCAGTATAGGAATAACTCAACATTTTTCAGTTTTAGGGAGTCATAAAAACATAAGTAAACTCCATGGTTTGTTCTTTTTCATAATTTTAGTCTCTCAATCCCGAAAAAGGATAAAATGATGTAGGAGAGAACTCTATTGACCATTATTAGTCAACATATACCTTTTTCGTATTTATTCTAGTTGAATCCAGAAAAGGGGTAAACTTATACTGAATGGACGATTGTTCATTTACTTTAACGAGTTCGAATAGTCAAGTACTCGATGATATTTTCATGTTTCGATAGTCTGAAAAGGGCTTAAAAAAGGACTCCAGGGTTTCACTTTTTTGTATTTTTATAGAGCCCAAAAAAGTGATAAAAGTATACTCGATGTCAAAATAATTCTTTTCACCAAAATCATGTATCCTGCACAAAAAATAAAATGATTACAAATATCTGTTTTCAAAAAGTAAAAACATTTATATTTGACCTTTTTAAAAGTAATAAATAAATAAAATGATAATATTTTATTCATTAAAAACTATAAAAATGAGTTAAAATAAGTCATTTTCACCTTTTGTTTTTCCGAACAGTGCATAGAGAGCTTTTGACCAAAAGCTTTCGAAGTTGATGTTAGAAGAACCGACTGTTCATTTCGCAAACCGTCAGAACCAAGTAATCCACGTCATCCTTGTCTACATTTTCATCTATTTCATTTCTTATTTTAAGCTTTCAAGGCATTTTTTAGGAGAAAATATGTTTCAAAATCCACCCTCGGGGGTGCACGGTTTCTCCGTGTGAAAACCGCACACCCCGACGATTTTTTAAAAGAAAAATCATCGGGATGCTGCGGGTTTTGCATGGAGCGCATGCATAAAAACACACTGTTTGCACACAGAACCTGCACAAGCACTATGAGATTTTGAAAAACTTATGTTTCTTCATAAAAAATGGTTCAAGTTTCCTCCAACTTATTTTAATTGTTTATTTTGTTGATTTGTAGGCCTTTTAATCATGTTGGAATGGTAGGAACGAGAACATGAGCTCATGAATAACGAAGCCATGGATGATCAAGAAAATACGCGTGCATTAAAAAACTATGGTTTGTACAAGTTCGGGTCAATTCAGGGCATGAAGGCACAAGTTGAGCTAATGACTTGGTTTGTGAATGCATGGGACGTGCAAGATCAATGTTTCATAATTGGTGACCACTGGCTTGAGATTGAGCTGACAAACATATACTTCCTTACTCGATTACCTCGGTGAGGGAGAAAAATTTCCTTACTTGGGACTAGACAAGGAGGTCTTCCCACTGCTAGCTACAAGGCTCAGTATTGTATCAATACTTCAGAGTTGAAGGATGGTCACATAGACATCAAAACCATATTGCGATTGGAACTTAAAATCATAGCATTCACAGTGACCAAGTTATGCGAGACTGCAGCTCCTCATGTGGCTACCAAAACACAAATGCAAACTATAGTTGAGTGTTTCAGAGGGACAATATTCAACTGGAGTGAATGGGTATTGGCCATTATGAAAGGCCAACTGACTAGAGAAAAAAATGGGAAGTTGGAAAACTTCAGATACGGTATCATTCTTATCTCATTTTCTCTAGAGAGAACTCCACTTCTTGCTCCTGTGACTGATTCCAGTGGATCCTAGAAGTCCTCAAGAACCCTGTATGGTGCGATGGGTAGCACTGATGGCTCGCCATGATGGCGAGGATGGTTCAGTGGTTCGGTTCACTCCGGCTTATTTCATGTGGCTCAGGAACCAGGTATTCACTATTGAATATTTTCCTTATGCGGGAATGGACTATAGAGGTGATCCTGAAATATCCTTGCAACTAGGGGCATAGTGGGATCAGACGGGTTAGTGAATCATTTTGAAATTTTTAATCTAATTTTTATTTGATTTTTTTTTTATCCTCCAATACTGACAAAAATTTTAAATGCAGATGTTGGTCTAACATGACTAGCAGTGCTTCATCGCTTTGACAGGTGAGAGGCACAACCCATAGCACCTCCAAAGGATGATGTAGCAGAGATCCTAGAAAAGATGGAACACAACCTTGAGAGGTTTACCATTGATATTCCTGAGACATGAATCGATGATATCCCTCTCAGGCTCCAGAGACACGTGACTGGTGTTCCAGGTCCACTCATGATATTTCTGCGCAAGGTGGTGTTGAGTCTCAAAATTATCTTCCATATTCATACATATTTCCATTATGTCATAACCATTCGGCTCTCATTTCATAACTATCTGACCTAAAACCTTACATCAAGTAACCATTTTCATAAATATATGGATTAGGATCCTTGTTTTCCAAAGTTATTTATTTTATTTTAACTACATTGAGGAATGTTATCAAAAAGAAATTGTGCCACACAATTCATCTATTCTTCAAGAGACCCTTGCGGCAAATCAAAAGATCAAGAAAATTTTTCATATCCTTACAAGCAATCAGGTACATTTCATAAAATTGGATATGAATATTTCAAAGATTCTAATCCGTAAATGGCTTCATTGGAAGCATTCATATACTTAAAAATAAAAGTAAAAATAAAATATAGTTTTTTTAGATAGATAGGAAAAATAAAAATAAAACCAAGTTTGGCTAGAATTTTAGAATTTTTAATTTTATTTTTGAAAATAAAATAAAAATATATATATTTTTAATAATTTTTAGGATAATTTTGATGTTTTGTGGTGCAGTAAGAACCACCCATTTACTAACCCTTGGCAGGAAATATTTGCAATAAAACAAATGATTGAGAACAAGGAGCACAAGCGAAGATCACGAGTGGTAATTTAAGGTATGAGATTGATCATTTTCATTTTATTTTTACAAAATTTATAGAGGAATCGATTGATAAAATCTTGATTATGGTAACAAAATAAAATAAAAAAATCTCGAGTATGCTCTCCTTCTACACTTCGTGTGACCTGGAGGATCAGAAAAATAATTTTTTTTTGTTAGTATATCATAAAATCTAAAAAAAATATATTTAGCTACAGAATTCTGTTTCCATCATTTGATTTGATTTAAAAAAAAAAAAAACCAAAAAAAAACTTGTCAAATTCATTTTCTTTATTAATAAATTGTTTTGTTTAAATGAAATATATATGTATATATTTTTTAATTTTTTAAAATGCAACATGTATAATTAAAAAAAAAAAAAACTAAAACATTTTAATTTAAAAAAAAAAATATATATATATATATATATATATATATAAAATAAAAAACAACAAAACTGAAAACAAAGAATGGAGATGGAAAGTGATTAACGATGTAAAGAAATTATCACAGAAATATGAGGTTCATGTTCAAACCCTCCCAAAAACAGCAACTTAATAATCTAATGTCGATAATTCAAAGAAAATATATATGGTTACACTCAAACTAGTTTCAATATGGTTAAAGAAAGGTTCAAATGTTTGATGCAACCGACTGAAAATATTGATACGATCGATTGCTACTGAATTGATTTGCTACTATTTACTGCGATTTTCTCACCTTTTTCTTCCTTTAACGAAGAGGATTTATTTTCAAATGCTTTCCAATCTGAATGCTTACAGGAAAAATATTGAGATTAGGCCAGCATGATGTATGAAGCAATCTACTTATGTAATTACTCGTTCAAATTCTTCTTCAAGGATATTGATTGGGAAATCCACCATGATATACCCTTCGGGCTCAAAATTCATTAGGTTACCGCAACAGAAACTGGAGAATACCTTTTTTTTTCAACATGAAAAATACTTCTAGTTTATATTATGTACCAGGACAAAGTCATAAGATAGTTCAAAAACTAATATGGAAATATAAATTCCACCATACATCACTTTAGTTTATAAAAATTATGGGACATTCCCCCAAAAAACCGATCCAAACTATAACTTCATAACTATTTCATTATATCAGAAACTTTCTGTAAGCTATACGAGAAATACATAAAAAAACAGAGGATAATCGAAGAACCAACTGTCTTCCATCTTCATGCTACCCTCTAAGAAAAAACATGCCATCTTTTCATTCCTGTTCTAAGTAGATAGCCAGTTTCAGTGTCATATAAAGTTTACCTTACCTTTTGCTCCAGGTCCATTTGAGTTGTAGAACTTGTAGTGCATTTCTCCGAAAATGCCATTCAACCCTCATTTAGATAGGCGATCTTCTTTGTTATTTTTTTCCCTATAGATGTGACAAAAATATATGGAAGTAAAAGTCCTTTTTAAAACATATATTCTCTCAAGCCAGTGTGAAAGGTACCCAGGATTTAGGTAAGTTTTCTTATTCTTGTGTTCAATAAGGACTTTTGAGTCTCTAAAGACCCACAAATTTTCCATATATAACTGAATAGCAAACCACAGAAGTCCCCACAAATCCAACAACTCTGCCCTCATATTCGTTCCCGACCCCCCACTCCAGTAAATTTTGTAATGACAAGTAGATGATATCATGAGCCAAGCACCACATCAACAGATTTGATTTTGTGATGCACCATAAAAAAAACAGCAGGATAATGTAATTGAAATGGGCGCAGTCTCTTCGATAAGTCACTGGGTGGCTTTTGCCTAATTTTTAGGTTTTCCCAATAGCTATAAATTTGCAGACAAATTTTCCCGATGAGCAAGGTAACCCTTCAAAAATATTCATGTTTCAGCCACACCATAAATACCAGTGGAAAAGAAAGGGCATAATTCTGAAAGGTTTACCTCTTCCAAACCACCATCTTAAACATTCCTCATTCAACCTATACTCAGGGATTTGCATCTGAAAGTGAGCACATAAAGAAGCAAGAGTCTCCCTTGAAAAAGTGCATTGGTAGAATAGATGAAGGTTATCTTCGGTCTCTTCCCATCATAACATGCAGATCCCCGGGCTCTGCCATCCCCTTCTTTGCAAATTGTTCCAGGTGAGATTTTTATCTTGCCACACAAGCCAAATGAAGGTAATCATCTTCACTTGGACATTAACCTTCCACATATCCTTAAACCAACAGTCTGGTTCAAAATCCAATTTTGTGTTAATCAACTCTGTATATATTTCCTTTGTTTTAATCAGTCCATCAGATGATTTCCCCCCCAAGTAATTATGTCTCCATGATTACCCTTCCTCAAACCCAGACTTCTTAAATATTTTGTAAAATTGTTCCATTCCTCCTCTCTATACTCATATAACCCCATCTATTGATTTGAATTCCATCTCAGAGCATCTTTTTCCCACTCTTTAATAACTTGACTCATATAAAAGTATCCCTTTTGATTTAAGCATACAACAATATATTTACTTAGATTGAGGTTGCGATTCAGGCCCAGTAATAAAGGGCTTCCAATATGTATTTTATTTCTGTTCCCAAAATGCCATTTTAGATTTCCTGAGAACAGTGTCCATGTTTTACTAAAACCCTTCTAGATATTTGACTTGCTAGTACCATCCTCCCAACTCGAGATTAGCAACTCCTCCATACCCTTTTGTCTAAGATATTTTTTCTTTATGATCTAACTCCATATACCTTTCATATTTAAACACCTCTATAAGGATATAATGATGAGAATTTTTCCAAACATATCCAGGTGTAGAATGCCCCATCCTCCTTTTTCTTTTGGTTTTGCAATGCATTCCCAATGGGCCAAATGGATAGTCCATTTACCTTTTCCCCAATTTCAGATGAATCTTGCCATAACCTTTTTAATCTCTATCAATATCTTGTTTGGGATAATAAAAAGGTGAGCCCAATAAACAGAATATTGTTGTAAAACAACCTGGGCCAAAATCAGTCTACCACCCCTTGATAACCACTTTTATGACCATCCGTTTATATTTTTCTGATATTTTCTAATAAGCCATCTCCAATCCTCCATTGTATAGTTCATGGCCTTCATCCGAAAACCCAAATAAGTCAGTCCATCTTTTAAAGGAGCAACACTGAAATTAAACATGACTCCCACATCATTGTAGACCCCCTCCTCCCCCTCTGCATAATAAATAAAAGACTTCCCCACACTTGCCATCATCCCAGTATAAGAGAAAAAAATATTTAAAATACTTTGGAGAACCTCCCAAATATGCCTCAACATCATGCCAAAGATGAGGATATCATAAAAAAATAGGCTATGGGAGACTTCTTTCTGAGAAGTGATTTTAATACCTCTGAATCTGCCCAAGTCGGTAGCCCTCTTAATCTTTATGCTCAAAGCATCCATAATCAGGATGAAAAGAAGAGGAGAGAGGGCGCAACCTTGTCGTAGCCCTCTGCTCGGGTGGAAAAAATTCGTTGATGACCCATTTATGATAATAGCCATTGAGGTATTAGTAATACAACCCATGATCCATGCCACAACATCTCTGTCCAGACCAATTTTGAAAAGAACAAGTCTTATGAAACCCCAGCCAACCCTATAATAAGTTTTATTTAAATCAATTTTCATTACAATAGCTTCCAACTTCTTTGACTGAATGGTATGTAAAATTTCTTGAGTTTTTGCCACCGCGTCATGAATGCTCCTGTTTTTTAAGAAGCCAGACTATTCAGGCATAATGTGATTGGACAAAACCTCCTTGAATCTCTCAGTAATGAGTTTAGAGATGATTTTATATAGATTATTACACAAAGATATGGGTTTGTAATCATTAAATGAAAGCTTCCCCTTCTTCTTTGTGATTAAAGCCAGAAAGGTAGAGTTTATGGCCCCATGGATCTGGCCAGTTAACCTCCCTTCTTCCACCATGTCCGTTAAATCCATTAAAAATTCCTCATAGAAATGCAGGAAGAAGTCCGGGGTCCATCCATCTGAGTCCAGACTCTTCTCAGTAGCAAAATATTTGAGCACATTCTTAATATATTACGGGCTAATCTTCCCATTAAATCTAACCAAATCTACGTCCTCAAACATTTTGGATAGCCATCAAGGGAGTCAAGCTGAGCAGCAATCTCCGGAGCCTCCCTCATCTTATATATCTCCCCCAAAAATTCCAATGTTTCCTTATTTATGTCTTCCGTTGTGAAAACTGATGTCCCACTTACCTAAATTTACCAAATGGCATTGGCGTTTCTTCTGCCGGAGGAAAAATTATGAAAAAATTTAGTATTTTTGTCCCTAGCCTTGAGCCAAGTGGCTCTTCTCTTTAAACACCACTACTGTTCTTCCTTTAGTAAATGAGATCTATATTCATCTTCCAAAGACTTAAGTCTATCCCAGAAATCATACTTATGTCTGCCTTCCTCCACCTCCGTTAGGATCTTAGTCCTTTCTACTCTGATAAATTTGATCCTATCCTTAATTTTCGCTTTCTTCCCCTTTTCCCACTGGCGCACAACTTTCTTCAGTCCCCTTAGAGTATTGGCTAGACACACCATAACAGTGATCCATGCACCTCTTTATGGATTTTCATATACTCCTTAATTAAGGCATTGAAATCCTCATATTCCAACCATATTCTGTTAAATTTAAACAGATATCCACCTTGTCTTTTCTCAAATTCCCAAAGCAAGGATATCGTCCTATGATCCGATATTGTGATATCCTTTGCCTTAGAAAAAACACCATCCATCTTAGATATGAGGCAGTTATTGATGAAAAATATGTCAATACGTTTCCCAATGAAATATTTCCCTTTCCTACCATTGAACCAAGTTGGGCAGTGTTCTGATAAAGGAATGTCACAAATACCAGCTTCCATAATAATACCCCTGATATCATCAGAGAGGGGATCAACCCTGCCCCTATCTCCCCAAATTTCATTTGCGTGGAAAGGGTAATTGAAGTCACCTGCAAAGATGAAGTTCTATAAAAGGAGAATTCCACACCCCTCCATCATCTTCTAGAAAGATAATCTGTCAAGGTATGGCGCATAAATGTTAACAAGATGAATTCTATGGCTAAAACCACGAAATAAGCTCATGAGCAAGATTCCTCCAAAAAAACCGAAAGCCTTCATTGAAACCCATATGGGATCCCATAAAGAAGCTAAACCTCTAGAGCGACCAACAGCATCTTTCGTGACCATATGCCACTCTGGTAGCATAGCACGAAAGAATGCAATGGTGCATTCATCAAGTTGCATCGTTTATTGAATCAAACTAACAGTAGGCTTGGAAAACTAAAAAAAATTCTTAATGGACACATACTTATCATGACCCCCCAAACCCCTCAAATTTAAGGATATAATATTCATGATGGAGACTCGGTTGATGGGGTCAGAGCTCTAAGGACCCGTCCAATGGCAAGAGACACCGAAACATTGCGGAAATTCCCATCAGGAACCTCATCATTTAAAACTGAAATAGGAACCATATTTTTTTTCTCTTTGGTCTGTCTTTCCCCCTACGAATCGTAACATTTTACCTAGAGGAAGGGTTGATGTTGATGGGTGGAGATAAAGGCAATCTAGTATCCATAGTAAGAGGTTCCATATTTGCAGTCAGGTTTAGAAACATCAACTCAATGTCACTCCCAATGGAATTCCTCAAGGATGGAAAATATTCATTAATCACATACGGGGAGGAAGGAGAAAAAGACAGAATAGTCAAAGGATCAGCCCCAAGGATGACATCCCGACTAGCAAATATAGGAGATGAAGGTTGACAATAGCCATCCAAATTAAGGGCAGGGAGGGGTAGAAGAGGATGGACCTCCACCGATTCCAAGGAAGTGCACTTTCCCAAGGGATGCAGAGGATTGATACAGTCTCGGGAAATCCCCCGCACAGGAGAAATGTGGGAAGGACTAGATGGTAACCCCCCGGGTAGATCAGAGAGAATTTCTGACAAATTACCACTCACACAGTCAACAAAAATAGATAGAATGTTAGAGAAATGCTTACCCGAAAGCAACGACGGATTGACAGTAGACTTCTGACGCGATTGTTCCATAACAACACCGTGAGCCGTCTTCCTCGATGCCACTCTGTAACTGCGTCGAGGCTTCACATTCTCATGCCAGCGATTTCACTTCCACATCAGATGACAAGTCTTGTGGCAGAGATGGAAATGGAATGGCATCTACCAATAGTCAATAGACTTTCTATAAATCACACCATCCCACTGAAGGTCAATTTGTGCAGGGAGCCCTCCGGCAAAAGGTTCCTCAAATAAAAGCCACACCGCTCTCTTTTCAAAAACACCCGTGCATTTTGGGTCCATGAAGCGACATTTTCTGATGCTATTTCCAATCTCAGTCAGAACCTGGATGTTCCAAAACTGGAGAGGAAGACCATGCAATTTTTCCCAAATGAGATGGTTGATCGGTGCATTCATCCAAGGATGGAAACCCACGTCCCAGCGGTGAAGGACTAGAAAGCACCTCCCGAGTACCCATGTCCTGCTCATTACCTCCCTGACATCCCCCTCTTTCATAAAATGAAAGAAAAACCAGCTGTTATCCAGTTTACTGACCCTTAGAATATATCCCAGAAACTTCTCCCATGATTTTAAGAGCTAGTCCAACATGTTGATCTTGTTGTGGTTATCAAATTTCCATCTGCCCACCAGAGCTCGGGTGGTTAAAATTTCAACGTGCTCCCACAAAATGTCATTGCCAAAACTAAGAAGCCTGCACCCTTCCACTGGCTTGAAAGGTTTTGACCCCCAACTATGGAGCTTAGAGGTAGCAAGCAGGCAAGGGATGGAAGGTGACGACCATTGTTTTTCAAAACGATGAGTTGTAGAAACTAGAAAATCTTCAGCATACGGACCCTCGTAGGGATTATCAAAGATCCCATGTGTTCGTAAAGGTATATCGCCCTCCGCCACCTTGGTAGCATGCAAGAAATACTCATCTAAGAAATCCTCGTCGTATTTGGCAATGAAATGCTCCAGCTCCACCATCTTGATGCTTTCAAATAATTTAAGTCACATGACATCAGGACAACCATCCCCACGTCATCTCCTCGCAAAATCGTGCTATTCATAACAAAATCAACCTAGGTAATAGTTCCAACTGTCATATAAAATAATAAATACCCCAAGAAAATCATGGCTCGACTAAAATTTACCAATGATCAGACATCTTCCACCACCAAAAATCATTTAAAGCTTCCTTGAAAAGCACAACAACTGTCCTATGCCAAAAAGGAAGGTTTATTACCACCATCACCTTTGACAGAAAAAGGACCCTAGTAAGTACGAGGTAATTTAAACAAAATGGTTAGAGAAAGATCTCCATAAAGGAGAATCCGACCCAAAGTACAAAAGGAAGTAAAAAGGTCACCCGCAAATGCTGGCTTTGTCAGAAACCTTCCCCGCCTGATAAAATTTAAAAATAAAAAACCAGTGTGATCCCACTGATTAGATAAATAGTCGAAAAAACCAGAAGAGGTCCTCGAGTCTTGATAAAAAACAACCTTGCCATGAAGTGAAAGAAACCTCCATTCATAACCTCTGCACCCCTATCTAAAGATCCACGACCCTCTGATCTACAAGAAAATGGGGCTTTCATAATAAATACAAAAGACAAAATAAAACTCAGCGCTTTCACAACACGAACGAGAAAAGGCTGTCATATTGTAACAAACGCTGCCATCATTCCCCCCAGTTGCTCACTAGTTTAAAATATAGCATTCAAAAGGAAAACACATTCGCATCCGCCATTTTTGTAGAAAAAATCAGATGGGAGATCCTAGTCTCTACCACCCTATCAGGTAATACGCCCAGGAAAAACTCCTGTCCTATCACGGAAAGAGCAGAGTAAAGTTCACTGGACACAACAGCAGCAGAAACATCGACCAATGTTCCACCACCTCTCACATAACTAGATTTTCATGCTCTTACATGGCCTGCTAATAATATAAAACTGACACCAATTGAAAGACACAAACGGAGGTTCGCATAGAGAGTTTTCCATCTTTTCCGGCTCCCTATGAATATGGAGAAAACTTACCAAAACTTCTCGTAGCTAGTATAACATGATGAACTAAATCATGTGTTCCACACCAGGAAAACACTCACCATGACCTTCTGCTTGGTAGTAGTTCTCCTGTCCTTCAAACTATTTTCTCAGACTCCCTAACAGCAAACCATACATAGATCTTGATTCCCTGAACAAACCCTTGTACATGCGAGCTCTCTGGTTAGAGACAAACTGCCATTTAACAGAGCAATGTCTTCAAAAATTTGGAAGCTCCAAATACCCTTTTTTCTAGTTTTTTTATAGCTTGACATCCATTCTTCAACTCCTTTTTGTAAGTGAAATACAAGATCATTGGCAACTGTTAAGATGGAACCCTCCGATATCTTAAATTCCTTCAGGCCAACTTCATAGTGAGGAAGAAATTTCTCCCAATACTACTCTACTTTTCTACTCTATACAATATAGAAATCTGCATCATTAGCATCTCCACCGACACTACCATCTTCATTCACTTTAGCATGAAAATGGTTTCATGTCTCTGCTCTGGTACCAAGAAAGAATATAGAGACACAACACCTTATGCATCAAAAATGCATCAACACTACCATGGCCATTGACATTAACATCAATTTTCTCCTCATCAAAATCCCTACCATACTCTCCCAATGATCGGATCATAATCCTTCACAAAGCTACCAAAACACTGTTAGTAGATTTCGTACCCCCTTTACTATGAAACTCTATAGAGAGACCTTTACTATGAAACTCTGTAGTCTCCATGGACTCTGAAAATTCCATGTCACTTCAAGGGAAGAAACTATGATAGCAACAAAGGTCTAGTGATGAAGAAATTTATTTGAGATGCATTTACAATTGAAACTGAAGAATACCTCAATAAAATTGAGATTGTGTGAATGTAATTTTCATAATCGTTTGAAAAATACGTAGCTTAGAGGAGAGATCCATTTTTCAGGAAGCTAAGTTTGGTTTCGAATTGAAATCAAATTCTCGATGCATGTGGAAATCGCTGAACTTGTTCCACTAGCAATTAATTTAGTAACTATTAAAACACATGACTTTGAAACACGTTTTCTGAGAAAACTAGGGAAAATTAGAAAAAAATAAGACATGGGTTGTTTTTAGAACATGGTTAATTTAGTAATCTAGAATCTATTTCCATAAATTCGCAACCGTTTTGGGATAAATTCAGGGTTCTTCGGAGCCTCATTTTTCAAACTACTATTTGGTCTCAATCTAGTCTCCTAAATTGAGCTCATTTAATTGTCAACCAGGGTTGGTAAACTGCTGAAGTGAAGTGCACCATATGTGCCTAGGTGTTTGTCTCTTAATGCGTTGTGTTTAGTGTTTTTACAATGTTTTGGTCTTTTGTGATGATTTATGATGTTTTTGGTCTTTTTGGTAGTTTTATGTTCACAAGGAAAATGACTAGAAAGCTAGTGGAAGGAAACTACTGATTAAAAACAGAGTGAAGCTTAATTGGTTGATGACAAATGACAAATTCAATGTAATACTAAAACAGAATCAAATCTAAACTATGACTAAGCAGAAACAAAGCTTGATAATGACTTTTAAGCAAATGATTCAAAACATAAACTCACTTGTCAAATTCTTTCATCAAAGGTATTTTGAGAGAGAAAGCTTGAGACATGGTCAGCTAAGCATGAAAATTCTCCTAACTAAACAGTTAAACAACTAACTTATAATGATGCAACATTTTATCCATGATTAGAGATTTGTTGAAGCATATTTGGAGTAAAACATTGATACCATCATAAGATCTCTACTTTAAGACTAGTTCCTAACTCTATTCTGCAACTTAGTTTGATAACACTACACTTCACTCAAAGGTTATAGAGTTTTAAAATAGTCTTTTGAGGAAATGTTTGTTTGTGAGATGATAAGGAAGTTGCAGAAGTACTTCAGGCCTTAAAATGATATTGTCTTCTGTTCATATGGTTAAGAATCAATTATAGATTTTAGAACAAGAAGAGGTTTGTAAATAATGAAGGTTGTTTTGTTAAGTTTAACAACTGAAGTAATCTAATATGCAGTGAATGACAACTGAATGTGGAGTGCAAATGCAATGAGTTAAGCTAAGACTGAACTTAAGATGTCACTAGTCTAAAACAGTGCTGATCTTAACAAGTCATTATCAAACTTAAAACAAAATAACTGAGCATGAGTTAAGTGCAATTAAACTCCGGAGTATCCTAACTAGGCTATCATGCATTATTCTATGGAATTATACAGTATGTTTGTCCATCATGATTGGTATTTTGGAAGAGTTTCTTAGAAAAATCCTAACTGTGCAATTCAGTGCAAATGCAAACGTAAAGACTGAAAGCAATTAAAAACTAAGATATCGTAGCTATCTCCTACCCATCATTATGATATTTTGGAAGAGCGTTTTAAGAGCAAGAATAGCTATGGTACTTAGTGAAAACACACAACTGAAGCGTTCAGGATCACAATCATGCTTAAGACATTATAAGGATTTTTTGGAAGAGTTTCTTCTTTTGGAAGAGTGCTTAGCATAAGTATAACTGTGATGGTGAACAAAATAGATTACAATTAAATCCTACAATACTATAGCCATTTCCCATTCATTATCATAATCTTTTGGAAGAGCTTCTTCTTTTGGAAGAGTTTTTAGAACGAGTATAACTATAGTATCTAATGAAAACAACTACGAATTCAACTTCAAAAACGTAAAGGCAGCTAGGATACTTATCTAAATTACGCAGATAAAACCGTGCAGGAGGCAGGGGCCCTCTACCACCAGACGGAATCTAACTCCAAATCAAATCAACGCTTTCAAAACAATACTGTCTGCTTCATTAAAGGAGAAATAAATTGAACAGAGCAATCTGCGTCTTCAGAAATGTAGCACAGAATCTAAGCAAAATCTAGAACAAAATCTAGCCTAGCTCTCGGTTTCCCAAGTGTTTATATAACAAATGTACATAACAAGACTTGCAACAATTCCAGGATCATTGTCTTTCCTTATCGAAATCACATTAGGACTCTTGAAGTGGCAACGTAAAAAGGAAAAGGACATCTGGACTAAGATAGTCCTATTAGAAGTCTGCCTTCCTAAATGTGTTCCCACGTACCAAAACCATATCCAGAATTCGGTTTTTCCTTCATTATGAGCAACGAAAAATGTAGGCATGACGTGGAATATACCCATATGCGGTTTTTCTTGAGAAGCCACCTGGAACATACCTAAACGTGAAGACAGCTGCAGAATTGCTGGTTAGCTACGGAATGTCTACATTCTGCAGCTAGTTCCGGTCAAAATGCATTACAATGACAAAAATCACAAAATTTAACAAGTCAGTCATGTTAATCATTCTAAAAGTAATTTTAACTAAATTCATTGATCAATTGGGTCTGGGATAGCAATGGAAAAAGGAAAATGAGGTAAAGTAAGATGAAAGAAAGCACAATCTTGAGGCTCAACATACCCCCACTGCTGACTTCTTGCATGTCCTCATGCAACTTATTCCATAAACTCAGAGGCTTCTGCAAGAAAATCTAATCTTCTCCTTCTCCTTTGCCTGGAAGCTAAAGATCTTCTGGGTTTTCTGATGACAAGTTTGAACCTTAAGTTGGTAAGTGCCCTGATTAGCTTCTTGTTCCTCTTTTTCAACTTTTCATTAGCCTTTTCCACTTTGTCCATATGTAGAGACGAAGTTGAGTTCATGTTGGTTTTGAGTTTGACTTGATCCTTCAGAATGTCATTCTCATTTTTGATGTGTCTATTAAGTATTTCCAGCTCATACCTATCCCTTCTTAACACATCTATTTCGGACAGTGGAGGACTAGGGGTTCTCTCTCTACTCTCTGAAGCTTTCCTTTCCAAAGTTTCAACATAGTCATAAAATTCTTGCTGAGCAGGGTCAATTTCAGGGGTTCCTTCATTAAAATCCTCTTCAACATCTTCTTCAGTAGATGTTTCCTCATCTTCTATATTTATCACCCCTATTTGTTTGATTTGAGTTTTCCTTAGTTTCCCCTTTAGTCTATGGCTTCTTCTTGGCTGTGAAGATCCCTCTCCTTTCTCTGTGGCAGATTTCCTGATTACCTTCTCTTTCTTAAGTTGTCTCTTGATTTGAGTCAACTTCTCTGAGATGATTTCTTCACTACTTTCCTGGACTGTTTTGTCAATTTCAACTTTTGAAGCTCTCCATTTTCTGCTTCTCCTTGTAGACTGTTGTTCAGGTGAGGGTTCTTTTGGTTCTTCAAAATGATTTCTTATCAAGAAATTATCCCAAGTATCATTTGTTTTGGCTAAATGGTGTTCAATTAAATTCTTAACCAAGCCATGATGGTATAGAGTTGTCTCTAAGAATTGGACCCTTCTTTGAACACAGGAAGCCATATTTTTCAAACTTTGAAGCAAGAAATAGGGTAGGTTTAAGTCTTCCCCCAGAAAATGCATTATCAGTCTAATTTGGTAAACATAAAATGTGCCATATCTACCCTCACATGTAATAAATTTTTGCAAAATAAGAAGTATGTTTCTCCATTTATTTTTCAATGCAGAACTTGGAATTCCCTTCTTAAACACAATGATATCCATACCTGGTGATTTTAGAATTTGTTTCCAGGATTCATTATGGAATTCTCTGTTTTTGAACCATCTCTCTCCATTTCTAAGCAATCCTGTAGCTTCTGCAATGAAAACTTCAGTGACAGTGAATTTAACATCTCCCACTTCAACCTCAGCTCCTTGAAATGACCTTGCAAATGTTTTAGTGACTTCTTTGTGGAAGCCATTAAATTTCTCAAGAAATTTTAGCCATCCTACCTGTTGCAACATTTCTTTACATTGAGGGTAGCCTTCCAGGTATTTTGTACCCACTGGTTCAGTTCTGACAATGAAACCCATAATTGCTTCTTCAATGTTCAAATCAATACTCTTTCTGCCCACGGAAACAATAACTTTCACCTTCGAATTGATATGCTTCTGATTCTTGGTGATAATGGCTTCAAACTTCGAGATGATATGCCTCTGGTTGACAATGAAATTTCAGACTGATATGCCTCTGGTTGACAGTGACAAATGGCTTCAAACTTCGAGCTGATATGCCTCTGGTTGACAGTGACAAATGGCTTCAAATTCTACACTGATATATCTCTGTCTCTCAGTGATAAATGGCTTCAAATTCCACACTGCTATACCTCTGTCTCTCGGTGACAAATGACTTCAAATTCCACACTGCTATACCTCTGCGTTTACAGTAATAATGCTCAATCTCTGCCCACGGTGATAGTGCTTTTATATTCAAACTGATATACCCTTTTGCTCTGCTCACGGTGATAAGGATATCTCTGTTTGCGGAATGAAGTGCTGGCTACAGAATGGAGTGATGGAAGTAGTTACGGAATGAGTAAATGGAGTGAGGTGGAGGAAATGAATTAATGATTGAAAAGACGGCGGAGATTTTTACAACAGAAAATAAAATCATCATTGAATGATTTGGTTGGGTGACGTGAGGAATTCAAACACTTCAGCCATTTTAACCGCTTAAATGATGTCGGGTATAGAATTTGAAATGAGAGATTTTAATCCAAAGTTTGTGGAGGGTATTTTGGACATGATCAATAAAAATAATCAAAATAACCTTTTCGAATGATTCATAACTAAAACTATGCTAAACTTTATGAAATGCCATTACAATGAAAAATTGTTACCTCTGCTTTCATTTACTTTTTTGTGGTCTTTGTCTTCTTTGTTCTCCTTTGGAAGAGTATTCATAATCTTTCTTGATTCTTCTTATTCATAGATACACTGGATCATTTTGTTGCAATTCAAATGTCTGCTGATTGGTGCCTTCAGGATTTGTAGCTGTGGAATGACTGTCTGGCTGCGGAAAGTCTGATCAGCTACAGAATGTCTGTTAAGCTGCAGAATGTACCTGTAGAGTATTTCAATCATGGAATGGAGTGGTTTGGGATATAAGTGAGATGTTATATGAATGAATATGGATGATGAGTCATGATATGTATGAAGTGGATGATGAAATGGAATGGATTCAGTTTATGAAATGGAGTGGAAGAACATAAGAACTGGCCTGCAATCTATGACATGTATTATTCATTTACAGCAAGACATCAATCTTTTAATTTTGACATGGAAATGAGGTGGATGGAGTATGGAATGAGATGAATGATATATGGAATGAAGTGAAGTATGAATGAATGAATGAAAATGGAGTATGGATAGATAAGTGAATGGAATGTAATGAAATGAAATGGATCATAAGTACAATGGATTTGAACTTATGATTTTGTAACAGCTGCTTGCAAAAAAAAAATGGGAAAAGTTAGAGTGTCAGAAAACTCTGATTTTCACCCTATCTTTTCTGTATAAACATGCCAATCAATGATTGGTTTTCATGTTTATACCTTTATTTTATTTTTATTTTTTATTTTATTTATTTTTATTTTTTTTAAAAAGAGAAATGCTTCAGAAAATTCTAAATCAAGTTGATGAAGAAGAGAGATTCTTCTTCATTAACTTCACATCACTGCTTTCTTGGAACTTCTTGACAAATTCTTCTCTTGAGAGTGGTTTGTGATACAGCTTCAATCTATGACCATTCACAAGAAAAGTGACCTCTTCTTCATCTATTGTCCTCATTTTTACTGCTCCATTGTCAAAAATTTCAACAATTTCATATGGCCCTAGCCAATGTGTTTGAAATTTACCTTGAAAATCCTTGAATTTTGAATCAAACAAGAGAGCCCAGTCACCTTCTTTGAATTTATTCTCTTTGATGTACTTATCATGCCATCTAGTCCTTTGCTGTTGGACTAGACTTGTTTTCTGAACTGCATCTTGTCTGATCTCATCCAATTCATTAATCTGCTCCAATCTATGCTTTTGTGCCTCCGTTAAATCAAGTCCTAGTTGAACTGCCATTTTGAAGGTTTGAATCTGGAACTCTATGGGAAACAAAACTTGCTTTCCATAAACAAGCTCATAAGGAGTATGGCCTGTTGTGTTTCTCCATGTAGTTCTATAGGCCCACAAGGCTTCAGGAAGCCTATCTACCCAATCTCTTCTATGTAAATGAATAGTCTTTGCTAGGATTCCTTCAATGACCTTATTAGTAGATTCCACTCGACCATTTGCTTGTGGATGATAAGGAGTAGATTTTCTATGTCTGATTTTGTACCTCTCCATCATTTGCTCCACTAGCCTTGATGTAAATTGAGCTCCTTGATCTGTAACAATTTCCCTTGGGACACCAAAATGAGTAAAAATATCCTAAAAAAGAAAAGTAACTACAGATGCTTCATTAGCAACAAGTAATGGCTTGGCTTCTACCCATTTAGTAACATAATCAGTGCAAACTAATATATATCTCTTTTGTCTTGATGGAGGACTAATAGGTCCTACAAAATCCAAAGCCCATTTTTCAAAAGGTTCAATATGTACCCGAGGTTGTAATGGCATCTCACCTGAAGGAGAAGGTTTCCCTACCCTTTGGCAACTGTCACACCTTTTGACATACTCCTTAGCATCTTTAAACAAGGATGGTCAATAATATCCTAAATTAAGGATCTTATAGGCTGTCCTCTTATCTGCAAAGTGTCCACCACAAGGTTCATCATGACATGCCTTGAGAATCTCAGGCATCTCATCTTCATGAACACACCTTCTAATGATCAAATCTGGACCTGTCTTGTACAACTCATTAGCAACCCATGAATATTTTGCACTATCATTAATGATTTTTCTTTTATCCCTTGCATTCATTATTGAAGGAAATTTTCCTGAAACTAAATAATTAGCAATATCAGAAAACCATGGAGTTTGAGTGGAAATTGCAAAAAGATATTCATCAGGAAATTGATCTTCAACTGGAGTGTCATCTTTGATATTTTGGAGTCTAGATAGGAAATCAGCTACTGTGTTTTGTTTTCCAGGCCTATCTAGAATGGTAATTTTAAATTCTTGTAAGAGCAATAACCATCTTATGACTCTGCCATTAGTAATTGATTTGTTCATTAAGTATCTAATTGCAGAATGATCAGTGTGAACAAAAGTTTCATAGCCTGTTATATAGTGTCTAAATTTGTTTATGGCATGAACAAAAGCTAAAAAATCTTTTTCAGTTACAGTATAGTTTAACTCTGCAGGAGTCAAATTTTTACTGGTATAATAGATGGCATAGGGAATCAAGTCTTTCTGCCCCAATACTGCTCCTAGAGCTGTATCGGAGGCATCTGTGGAGATATGAAAAGGTAACTTCCATTTAGGTCCCCTTAATATAGGTGCTTCAGAAATTTTGGTTTTCAGGGTTTCAAAAGCTAACTGGCAATCAGAAGTCCATTTTAATTCACAATCTTTGGTGAGTAATTTGAAGAGTGGAGATGCTATTTTGGTGAAGTTTTCTATAAATCTCCGATAATATCCCGTAAATACTAGAAAACTTCTAACATCTCTTTGACAACTTGGAATAGATAAGTTAGATATGACTTCAACTTTAGACTCATCAACTCTAATCCCATCCCCTGAAATGTGATTCCCTAAAACAATACCTTCAGTAAACATCATAAAACATTTTTCATGACTAAGCGAAAGGTTTGCTTCCTGACATCTCTTTAAAACTTTTTCCAAGTTTTCTAAAGCCTCTTCAAATGAGTTTCCATAAACTGTGAAATCATCCATGTACACCTCTACACAATCATGTATTAGATCTAAAAAAATTCCTAATACTGCCCTTTGGAATGTTGCAGGTGCATTACATAATCCAAATGGCAATACTCGGTAAGCATAGGTACCCCAAGGACAGGTAAATGTGGTTTTGTCTTGATCTTCAAGTGCTACTTGGATTTGATTGTAACCACTAAACCCATCTAAGAATGAAAAGTACTTTTTTTCCAGCTAATGTATCTAACACTTGATCTATGAAAGGTAAGGGAAAATGGTCTTTAAGAGTAGCTTTATTCAGTTCTCGGTAGTCAACACACACCCTCCATTTTCCATTTTTCTTAGGCACAATCACCAAAGGAGATACCCACTGACTATCTGAAATAGGATAGATGAAATTAACATTTAACAATTTTTGCAATTCTTCCTTAACAATTTCCCTAAGATTTGGATTCATCCGTCTTTGAGGTTGTCTGATTGGTTTGCAATTTGCCTCTATATAGATGTGATGAGTACAAGTCTTGGGACTTATCCCTTTCATGTCAGTGTATTCCCATGCATATGTAGAAGAATGTCTCTGTAATATTTTGACTAACTCCTCTTGTTGAGATTTTTCTAGGTTCTTATTTATATTCAAAGTTTTGCCTGGAAAAATTTCACTTGTAGAGCTGCCAAATTTGTCCATAGAATGAAGAGACATCTGCCTAGATGACAAAAAATCAATATTGGATCCCTCTTGAAATGATTCATGTTTGTGTTCTGGAGAGGATTCAAAGTTTTCTAGAGTATTCATAATTTGATTATCTTCACTAATTTCTGAAATTGTGAAGAGAGGTTGTAAATCTTCTTCATCCTCTATCCATTGAGTGTCATCTAGATCTGTAATTGTCCTAGCTGGAGGATATAAAGTGAATTTCTTAGTTGAACTACCATCAGAGATATACATATCATCGGATCTACAACTAATAAAAGCATCAGCTGTAGCCAACCAAGGTCTTCCTAATATAACAGGATGGCCTCCTAGATTATTCTTAGGAGTTAGGATCATGAAATCCACAGGGTACTCCCAAGAATCTAGGGACACTGGAATGTCTTCTATTACCCCATCAGGTTTGATCACAGATCTGTCTGCTAATTGTAATAATGTGGGTGTAAAGAGAAGATTAAGAAGTTTCAGTTTATCCATGATTTGTCTACTCATGATATTGATTGCTGCTCCTAAATCAATGAGTGTGTTTTGGATTTCAATTCCATTGATGTGAATTTTGACAACTGGATTTCCTAGGTCAAGATACTTTGGAATAGAAATCTTGCCCATCATAATGTCTGCTATTTTTCCTACCAGTTGAATTTTCTTTGTTTCTCTTGTTATTTTTCTTGTTGTCTTCATACTCAACTCCTTTATTGTTTTGGCTAAAATTGGAATTTCCTTGATGGCTTGTAATAATGGAATTTTAATGCAAACATTTCTCAGCTCATCTAGGAAATCATAATTAGGCACCATGATTTCTTTTTCTACACCCCTATCAATTTGTAATCTTTCCGGAAAGGGAGGTATAGAAGTAGATGTAGATGGTTGCTCTAATACAGGAGTTGAATTTATTGGATCTTTTTGCTTTAATTTTTTAGTGTTTGGGTCTTGAAAGGATGTGTCTTCCTCAAGACTTTTATTCACCCGTAGAGAGTCTTCCTCAGAGTTATCTTGTTCTTGTATGATCACAGAAGGTTTCCTCTTTTCAAGTATTCTTCCAGACCTAAGTTGAACATAACTAAGGTCCAAAGGAGTAATTAAATAAGTTGGAAACTGTTGACCTTCTATCATGTATGTGTTCTGAGGATTTTTATTATTGGGGTTTGGTATGGGTTGAGCAGGCAATTGATTTGATTTTTGAGGGAATGGTAATGAAAGTGGTTGATTTTGATGTGGTTGGTTTTGATGATGTTGTTGAGGATTTTGTTGAAGATTTTGAGGAAAATTTTGTTGAGGATTTTGAGGATAAAAATGTGGGTATGGTGGATAGGATGGTGGATACTGATAGTATGGGGAGTATCTTCCATAGGGACTTTGAGATCCTTGTGCCCAAGCTGGAGATTGCTTTTGAAATTGAGGCCAAGGTTGCTGCCAAGAATTCCAAGGTGGAGGTTGATTATACATTTGATCATGGAATCCTTGTGTCTGAGGTCCTTGCCAAGGCCTTCTAGATACAAAATTGAGAGACTCTGTGGAATCTGGAGGAGTTTCCTCCTGAAAGATAGCCTTGAGACCAGGAAGAGAAGGACAATTCTTGGTCTCATGTTTTTCAGAACAAATGACACAGGTTTCTACAACTTTTACATCCAAAGGACACTCTCTCAAGGCATGTTTCTTTCTACATTTAGGACAAAAGATTGCCAAGGCATCAGATTCAGCCTTTTGCTTGTTTTGTATCTTAAGGGTGTCTATTTGTTCACTAAGACTCCCTAAGATGTCAGATTTAAAATCATCAAGCATGTGTCCTATTTCTGATCTACTTACTGTCCCAGAAGCAGACTTACTTGCCCTTGCAAGAGCAGGATCTCTTGGACCTTTGACAGTTTTAGATTTCCCTTTTGAAAGGTTGATACATAACTCAGATATTTCAGGTAATGTGAGCTGTGATATATCCCCTTTTCCCATCATGTTGAGGATATCCAACCATTCATCCCTAATTGTTTTCAACAAAAGAGCTTTTAAGGTGTCTTGATCTAGGTTTTCCATTTTTTCCCTTTTTAGGTTGTAATTAAATCTCTCCAACAAATCTTCCAAGTTTTCATCTTCTTTTGTAACATCTTAAACACTTCTTCCTTATGATTAACTGGCATACAATAATCCAGATACCTCTCTAGAAATGCTTGTTTCATGTCTTCCCATGTCCTAATAGAACTGCTAATCAAACTCATAAACCACTTCAATGCTGCTCCTTTCAAAGTTGAAGGGAATAATTTCATTTTTTGAGCATCTTGTAAGTAGTCATAAGTTCTACACAGAACTTCGAATTCAAATAGGAAGGTTTCAGGATCTTCAGTTTTAAGTCCATAGAAGTTTGGAAGGACAGAGGGTGAAATGTTTTTCATGGTTGTATTGGTTTCTTCATCAATTATAGGGAACCCAAAAGAGCTTCCTATTCTACCTCTTCCTCCATCTGCACCTCTACCTCCTTCTCCTCTACCTCTTTCCCCTCTACCTCTACCTCTACCTCCAAATAGTGTGTGTTCTCCATTAAAAACTCCTCCTCCTCCTTCTTCTGCCATGGTTGACTCTCCTGTGGAAGTGGAAAGGTTTGTGTCCCTAACAAGAGTTTTTAGATCTTCTTCTATGGCAGGTTCAGTGGATGAAGTGGAAGGTTTCTCTAATGGAATAGTTGACCTTAGATCTTCTAGAAGTCCAAGATCAGGAGAGGATGGAATATGGGTCTGAGTTGAAGGTGTACTAGCTCTGGATCTAGATGAAACAAGTGGTGTTCTATAAATCAAACTTCTGCCTCTGCTGCTTATAAATCTTCCCCTTGAATCTCTCTCCCTACGCATATAATTGTTTTTGGATGCTAAGAAACAAAGGTTACCTAGTTTTCACTTCCCCGACAACAGCGCCAAAATGTTTGGTCTCAATCTAGTCTCCTAAATTGAGCTCATTTAATTGTCAACCAGGGTTGGTAAATTGCTGAAGTGAAGTGCACCATATGTGCCTAGGTGTTTGTCTCTTAATGCGTTGTGTTTAGTGTTTTTACAATGTTTTGGGCTTTTGTGATGATTTATGATGTTTTTGGTCTTTTTGGCAGTTTTATGTTCACAAGGAAAATGACTAGAAAGCTAGTGGAAGGAAACTACTGATTAAAAACAGAGTGAAGCTTAATTGGTTGATTACAAATGACAAATGCAATGTAATACTAAAACAGAATCAAATATAAACTATGACTAAGTAGAAACAAAGCTTGATAATGACTTTTAAGCAAATGATTCAAAACATAAACTCACTTGTCAAATTCTTTCATCAAAGGTATTTTGAGAGAGAAAGCTTGAGACATGGTCAGCTAAGCATGCAAATTCTCCTAACTAAACAGTTAAACAACTAACTTATAATGATGCAACATTTTATCCATGATTAGAGATTTGTTGAAGCATATTTGGAGTAAAACATTGATACCATCATAAGATCTCTACTTTAAGACTAGTTCCTAACTCTATTATGCAACTTAGTTTGATAACACTACACTTCACTCAAAGGTTATAGATTTTTAAAATAGTCTTTTGAGGAAATGTTTGTTTGTGAGATGATAAGGAAGTTGCAGAAGTACTTCAGGCCTTAAAATGATATTGTCTTTTGTTCATATGGTTATGAATCAATTATAGATTTTAGAACAAGAAGAGGTTTGTAAATAATGAAGGTTGTTTTGTTAAGTTTAACAACTGAAGTAATCTAATATGCAGTGAATGACAACTGAATGTGGAGTGCAAATGCAATGAGTTAAGCTAAGACTGAACTTAAGATGTCACTAGTCTAAAACAGTGCTGATCTTAACAAGTCATTATCAAACTTAAAACAAAATAACTGAGCATGAGTTAAGTGCAATTAAACTCCGGAGTATCCTAACTAGGCTATCATGCATTATTCTATGGAATTATACAGTCTGTTTGTCCATCATGATTGGTATTTTGGAAGAGTTTATTAGAACAATCCTAACTGTACAATTCAATGCAAATGCAAACGTAAAGACTGAAAGAAATTAAAAACTAAGATATCATAGCTATCTCCTACCCATCATTATGATATTTTGGAAGAGCGTTTTAAGAGCAAGAATAGCTATGGTACTTAGTGAAAACACAAAACTGAAGCATTCAGGATCACAATCATGCTTAAGACATTATAAGGATTTTTTGGAAGAGTTTCTTCTTTTGGAAGAGTGCTTAGCATAAGTATAAATGTGATGGTGAACAAAAGAGATTGCAATTAAATCCTACAACACTATAGCCATTTCCCATTCATTATCATAATATTTTGGAAGAGCTTCTTCTTTTGGAAGAGTTTTTAGAATGAGTATAACTATAGTGGCTAATGAAAACAACTACGAATTCAAACTTCAAAAACGTAAAGGCAGCTAAGATACTTATCTAGATTACGCAAATAAAACCGTGCAGGAGGCAGGGGCCCTCTACCACCAGACGGAATCTAACTCCAAATCAAATCAACGCTTTCAAAACAATACTGTCTACTTCATTAAAGGAGAAATAACTTGAACAGAGCAATCTGCGTTTTCAGAAATGTAGCACAGAATCTAAGAAAAATCTGGAACAAAAATCTAGCCTAGCGCTCGGTTTCCCAAGTGTTTATATAACAAATGTACATAACAAGACTTGCAACAATTCCAGGATCATTGTCTTTCCTTATCGAAATCACATTAGGACTCTTGAAGTGGCAACGTAAAAAGGAAAAGGGCATCTGGACTAAGACAGTCCTATTAGAAGTCTGCCTTCCTAAATGTGTTCCCACGTACCAAAACCATATCTAGAATTTGGTTTTTCCTTCATGATGAGCAACGAACAATGTAGGCATGACGTGGAATATACACATATGCGGTTTTTCTTGAGAAGCCACCTGGAACATACCTAAACGTGAAGACAGCTGCAGAATTGCCGGTTAGCTACGGAATGTCTGCATTCTGCAGCTAGTTCCGGTCAAAATGCATTACAATGACAAAAATCACAAAATTTAACAAGTCAGTCATGTTAATCATTATAAAAGTAATTTTAACTAAACTCATTGATCAATTGGGTTTGGGATAGCAATGGACAAAGGAAAATGAGGTAAAGTAAGATGAAAGAAAGCATAATCTTGAGGCTCAACAACTACGTGAAGAAGAAAAATGATTTTTGAATTTAACTGATGGAAATCAGTTGAGGGATTTTACCCATGATATGGTTTTCTTGATCTGTAAGAGGTAGATCTGCATCTAAGACTAATTAATAGGTATTCATCCAATCGAATTCTTGATCTCCCAACAGTTTGAATACAACACACTACAAAACTGAAGAATTCGAATTTGAATCAAGTTTTGTTGTAGCATTCACGTGATTTTGATAAATCAAAGAGTTCAATTTGATTTCTTCATCCTCTGCACAGTTATTAGATCTCATGACATCTTGTTCAAGCCATGGGTGTTCACTAGAGCATGATAGCGAGAGGAAGAAATAAAAAAATTCAAGAACTCTGTAGTTTTCTTATTGATGGGAAAAGCAGGTAATTAACGACTTTTTTAGACAGGATTTATGATTAGAAATAGCCACTAGCTTGCAAGCAATAAAAATCTAAAGATCAGAGCCATTTTTTGCTGACTATCTGCCACTTTTATGAGCCCCTGTTCCTTGCTTTCTTAATACAGTGGCCATTTCTTACAATGCTACTGCAACATTACCATTCAGAATTATTGTTGTCTGTTACCTCTCCTTTTCTTGTGTTGATGGTGTTGATGGTTAGAATATTTTTCACAATCAAATATGAATGGTTTCATGTAATTTTCTTTGGTTATATAATTTGCATATGCTATGGATTTTTTTCTCAAAACAACGAGATTCCATGCATCTCTATCGTTTGTCCATCATATCTATCGATCAATTAAGTGCATTACTCAACGTACTGAACTTCTAGAATTCACTAGAGATTGTTTGGAGGTGCAGTCACATGTAATTAATGTTTGAGTGTGAAAGAAGAAGAGCACTTGATATAATTAACTTGATTTTAGCCACAGTTTAATTTTATTTATTTCACACATGAAAACGTTTCACCTCAACACTGAGCCACATTCTCATATTCTTCATGGAGATTATTCGAATGCTTTTTAATTTTTCAGAAAAAATTTCATGCCTATAGTTTGGTTTTATGGATAGTATTGGAAAAGCCACGCTCTTGATTTTTTACATTTTCTTTCATGGAAAATATTTGTATAAAAAAAAATAATAACAATAAAAAATAAGTAAAGTATTTGTTCGTTTTTCTGAAGGAGATACTGAATTTTAAAATCAGAATGATTACATGCATAAGCTATATCTAATTAACTTTCTGTTCAAGATTTTTAGCTACAAAAACTGCACAATTTTGCAACTTCTGTGCAATTCTGTAGCTAAACATCAATTCTGCGGCTAAGAAACTTCATTGTTTCACCCAAATTGAAAATTAGCCTAACTTTCTCATCCGACATCGGATTTCGACGATTCAAGCATCGTTGGAAATATCTAGACAATATCTACATAATGAGAAAGTTATCATCAAAGTTTGAAATAGTTAGAATGAATAAATTGCTGAAAAGACACAACAGGTAACTTGAGGCACTAGTTTCCAAACATGTATAAATTCTTTTGGTTTTCCTTCGTGAACTTATTTTATTAGTACCAATTCTTAGTTTTTCATGTAAATATCACAACAAGAGAGATTGATCACCTCTCTCTTTTGATAGCCTTACATTCCATTGTAGAAGAAGTACTAGTTTTATTTTGCAGGTTCCGGGAGGAAGGACAGATGACTACAAGAGAATAGTGTCTCTCTCAGAGACCGCATTTCTTTTACAAGAATATGATCAACAACAAAGAAAGAAACATCAATGCATGAGCACATGCTAATGCAAATCAGATCCAACACTTGCAAGCCTTTTAGATGCTAGTGTCTCCATTGCATCCCTGCTTCCTCAGTCAATAAAACATTCACCTCATTTCCCTTTACATTCGCTATTGCACTTCTACTTAGTCATTCAATAAAATCCTCGTCTCATTTTCCTTCAGTGATCATTTTTTTCACAGTCATTATATTTTCTTGTATTTCTTTCACTAAGCTATAACCGAGCAATAAAACAATTCAAATCCTCTACAAAGCTGATTCATTCCATTTAAATTTCCATTTTGTCAAATAAACCTTGATCCACTGCAAAAAATTTCATCCATAGTCCTTCAAAAATTATTCTTTCATGCTCACGTTAGATGATGGAGGATTCCTTAAGGCCTCCCTTCTAACAATTCTTGGCCTGTCGACATCAACACATTATCTAGATCCAAGACTAGAGTCCTTATTAGTACCTTGATGCTTGTATGCATTAATGACAAGTTCTCTTGCTGACAGTCATGGGAATACATCAATGTCCCTTGATCGTCAGATCTTACAAGTGGCTCGAAATCAGCTCATCTATTCACACTTTGCAAGATGTACTTAGGTGCCTTGGCACTCATTGAAATTAATGGTGAGTTTGCCTCGCATTGGTTAGCGACATTCATCAATGGTAGTTAATCCAATGAATTCTCTTCATATGGGCATCTGTTACATTGATAGCACCGACTATAAGTATACTTAAACATGATGATTAGAAGACTACATCATTTTAGTGGTTGTAACAGTCAAGTTATTATTATTTTGGCAATAAAGTCCAATCTTATTAATGACAAGAAACAAAGAAGAAAATTAAATTATTCATTTATACTTAAAATTAAACGGCATCTCAACATCCACTACCTGGTCTTAAACCTCATCCATTTTCAAAGTACAGTGAAGTGGTTCAAAATTTCAGTCATTGCATTCCACCCAGAATGCAAAAATTGCTAACTTTGGAAAAATTCATACTCCTTTTTCCATTTCCATATCTTTAGTTAAGGAGAGGACATCATTTCATATTCACATGTCATACACTATCACACATTTTCATTTCATTCCAACCCGCATATACTTCCAACCAACTATTGTTGCAACATGATCCAAAATATTATGTAGTTTCCAGGTATTAATTCCTTTGATGAGTTATTATAGTATTTGATTCTAAATATTTTCATGAACTTCAATGCTATATATATATATATATATATATATATAATTTGGTTGTTACACAAGACCCAACCATAAAAAAAAAAAATGTTGCAATCAAATGTATTATACTTTTCCAAAAGAAAATATCATGAAGAAAAGTTTGGAAATAATCTATACAAGTCAAAACTAATAAAAGATCAACTCATAGAAAAATGAGTCAATGCAATAGTTGCATGAGGACATGCAACAACTTTAGTTGGGGGTTATCAAAATGTTGGGGCAACATAATTGCCTGTCATTTAATTTTCAACCTGGGGATTTCGTAAACTATTAAAGAATGCATGCACTGTATGTTCTAGAAATTGTCTTTCAGTTTAGATCAATCTAACTACAAAATAACAAAAACCAATTTATCTAATCTATGAAATAAAACAATGAAAAATGAAATTCAACTAACCTATGAAATCAAGTAACGAAAAGAAAGAAAACAAATTCAACTAAGTTGACTGGAAAATTAATCTAAGAAAGCATTTCAAAGCATGTAAAGAAAACTCAATTATTGCATAGGTTAAATACTCGAGCATCCAATTTCGAAGTATGACAGAGTCACCTTCTTGGCATGATCTTTAGGAACGTTCAATTATACACTTAACTGAGGATCTGATCTTAGAAAGCAGTATAAAGGACTGTAAAGGAAAACTCAATTATTGCATAGGTTAAATACTCAAGCATCCAATTTGGAAGTATGACAGAGTCACATTTTTGGTATGATTTACAAGCATCCAATTATACATATAATTGAGGATCTGATCTAAGAAAGTAGTTTAAAGGCATGTAAAGGAAAACTCAATTATTGCATAGGTTAAACACTCAAGCATCCAATTTGGAAGTATGACAGAGTCACCTTCTTGGTATGATTTATAAGAAGTATAAAGGCATGTAAAGGAAAACTCAATTATTGCATAGGTTAAACACTGAAGCATCCAATTTGGAAGTATGACAGAGTCACATTCTTGGTATGATTTACAAGCATCCAATTATACATATAATTGAGGATCTGATCTAAGAAATAAGTTTAAGAACATGAAAATGAACTCAACAATTGTGAGCTCTATTGCCTCAAACATAATCCAATTGGAAAATAAAAGAATCTACTTTCTTGAGATGTTTTAGGAAAGAAAAGATTATACGATCATTCTAAAACTAATACTAAGAAAGAAAATAAATCTTAATCTATGAAATTAAATAAATCTCACACATTGTAGATGGCCGATCCAAAATTATTAGAGATGGTAAGTTGATATGCTCCATATGTAATCAAAACCAAGTCAAAGTGAAAGAACACTCATGAGTAAGGTGCCACAATCTAATTCTCTATTCAAAGCTTGAGCATACCTCCAACTTTACACATGATTGATAGGAGAATGTTAGGTCCCTATATCACTAGTATAGTCCCTTATTATTGTTAGTGGAAACCCCTTATTGTTATTATTGTACCCTTGTAACCCCCATTTTGTTATTATTGTGCCCTTAAATTATTATTGTTAGGTCGGCTACGATTACATTGTGGCCCACTAGGATTACATTATGGCCCCATGGACTCCTATATATAGAAAGGAGGTTTTGTGAATTGTATCATCCAAGAATTGTTCATTTATGTAATGTATTGGAGGTTGTCCCCTCGAAGTGGCATATTTATAAGGCGTTGATATCTCTTTTCTTCTATTTTTGGAGCTGGTTACACAACATTTGGTATTAGAGCTTTGGATTCTAGGGTTTCGCTGCGCCAAACAGGTCATCGTGGAATTTTCGATATAAATTTTTTTATACGAAGGTTTAGAAGCTGAAATTGTTAGGGTGCGAAGCCAAAATCTTGAGGAAGATTTTCTAAAAATTTCAGAGCTTGGTTCGCAACATTGTTGGAGATATGATCTGTGGAAGTTAGGTATTTTTTCAGGCTCCTAAAACGGTCATCGTGGAATTTGCGCTATAAAATTTTTTCTACAGAGGTTCAAAATCTGAAATGTTTATGGTGCGAAGCTGAAATCCTAAGGAAACTCGTCAAAAAATTTCAGAGCTTGGTTCGCAATATTTTTGGAGATATGATCTGTGGAATGTAGTGATTTTTCAGGCTCCTGAATTTCATCTAAAAAAGGTGATCGTGGGAAAATTTAAATAACTCTCTCTCTGAGCATCGGATTGGAGTGCCGTAAAAAGTGGTCGCAATTAAATGGATTTTAGTTTCTTAGCTATCAATTTCAGAGGTGAAGGACAAAAAATTGACACGTGGCAAGTCATACAAGTTCGCTATACTGAACCAGTCCATAATTAGGTCATTGTGGGAGATTGGACATAACTTTGTCTTGGAGAATCCAAATCAAGTCAGACCTGTGGCATTAAAAAGATAATTCAGAGGGATACTTCAGTGCTAAATTTCAGATATTGAAGAGCCGTAATCACAAAGATAATACAATTTCAATATCGAGCTCCTCAAAAGCAAGTAAAAGGTGTGTATTTTTTTTCCGAATTGCATAAGTCTTGTTTGAAGAATCAAGTTGAATTGATTGCAAGGGCATATTGTAGAATAGATATCAGTATTGGATTATAAAATGGCCCCTAAAAATAATTCAGCACCCATTAAGCCTTTGGAAAGCTCTACTATGACTCATGAAGACGAAGAATTGCAACATGATCTATCAAAATTACAAGAGCAAGTGCAACAAATTTCACTCTCGCAAAGAGCAACAAAAAATGAAATGGAAGTTTTGAAGAAAGGCGTGGAAGCTAAGATGGATGGCGTGAAAGCTAAGATGGATGGCGTGGAAGCTAAGATGGATGGCATGGAGGCTGGCATGGAATCTAAGATGGATGACATGGAAGCTAAGATCGATGAGAAAATGGAAAACATGAAGAATTTTCTAAAAGCGGACATGGAAGGTTTGACAAAGTTGATACAAGAAAGGTTTCCTAATGGTGAAAAGATAGTAGAAGAACCTCATGATGAGAACAAAATAATTGTTAATTGTGATTTCATAAACTCTAATGTTGGCGGGAAGAACCACCATATTCCAAAGATGGATATGAGGAAGTTTGATGGAAAGGATCCTGTAACATGGATACTACGGATGGAGCAATATTTTGATCTCCATAACGTACAAAACACACAAAAGGTACGCATTGCAACTTTACATTTAGAACAAAATACATTTGTATGGTATCAATGGCTTTGCTCCCGTAAAAAAATTGACACTTGGTCAATTTTTACGGAGGAAATGATAGCACATTATGAGGATACAAAGAGCAACACCTTCTTTAGCCAATTGATAAATCTCAAACAAAAGGGTTTAGTGGGGGAGCACATTGAGGACTTCCAAAAATTGAATATAAGGGTAACTGATATTCCAGAGGAACACGAGATTGATCTCTTCATAGGTACTTTAAAGGATAACATCCAACATGAAGTTCGCGTTTTGGAACCTGATTCATTGGAGAAGGCATTCAGGTTGGCAAGAAAAGTTGAATGGAAAATTATGGCGACAAGGAAGCCTACCACTCAATTCTATAAAGAAGGAAGTGTTGCTACGCCTAGATTTCCACAACCTACAAGGTTGACACCACAAAAATTGGAAGAAAAAAAGAGCAAAAGGGCTTTGCTACAGTTGTGATAGCAAATACACTAAAGGTCATAAGTGTGCTGAAAAGAAATTATTTTACATAGATTGTGAAGAAGAAGAAGAAAATGAACAAGAAGAGGATACACACTAGGAACCAACCATAGAAGAGGAAGAAATGAATCCGACCATATCATGTAATGCACTGGCAGGAATTACCACTCCTCAAACTCTCAAGATAGCAGGACAGATCAAGAAGAAAAAGGTAATAGTGTTGATTGATTCAGGTAGCACCCATAATTTTATTCATTGTAAGGTAGCCAAGGAATTAAATTGATTCCTATACCCAGCACCAGAATGCCAAGTGATGGTTGCAAATGGAGGAACTATAAATTGCTCTGGGAAATTCCATAATATCAAGCTAACCATGGGGGAATATGTATTGACTAGTCCAATGCTTTCCATTCCTATGGGAGGTGTTGATGTTGTACTAGGAGTACAATGGTTACAATCCTTGGGGACGGTAGCTTTTAATTTTCAAGAACTTTTCTTGAAATTTTTTTCAGAAGGAAAGGAAGTCGAATTACGGGGTATTGCGGGGAAGCCAGGAAGGATAATAAGCTCTAATGTCATGACAAAGCTTCTAAAGAAAGAACAACGAGGCGTAATTGCACAATTATGCTCACTAGAAATTCCAACATCAAAATCATCTATTCCTGCAGATCTCCAACAAGTCTTGGACAATCATTCCAAGGTGTTTGAAACTCCCAAAGGACTCCCACCTATTCGTGATCATGATCATGCTATTCATTTGATTCCGAGAAGTGTTCGTCCAAACATCAGGCCTTATAGATATCCTTACTTCCAAAAGAGCGAAATTGAACGTATGATTGCAGAAATGTTAGAGGCGGGTATAATTCAACCTAGTCCAAGTTCTTTCTCTGCTCCTGTAGTATTGGTACACAAGAAGGATGGATCATGGCGAATGTGTCCGGATTATAGGGAGCTCAATAAGCTCACCATTAAGGATAAATTTCCCATTCCTGTGATTGATGAATTATTGGATGAATTACATGGAGCAATTTATTTTACCAAGTTGGATCTTCGTTCAGGATATCATCAAATTAGAATGAAGACTGAAGATATTCCAAAAACGGCATTTCGAACTCATGAGGGTCATTATGAATTTTTGGTCATGCCTTTTGGCCTTACCAATGCACCTTCTACATTTCAAGGGTTGATGAATTCCATTTTCAAACCCTTCCTTATAAAATTTGTGCTTGTATTTTTTGATGATATACTAATCTACAACAGGTCTTGGAAGGATCATGTTCAACATGTTGACAGGGTGCTCAAACTATTGCAGGAGAAACAATTATATGCAAAAACATCCAAATGTTTCTTTGGAGTACAAGAGGTGGAATATCTGGGTCATATTATATCTCACGAGGTGTTAAAGTAGACCCTAACAAAATTAAAGCCATTAAGGAATGGAAATTCCCCAAGACAATAAAGCAGTTGCGAGGATTTCTCGGGTTAACAGGATATTATCGCAAGTTTGTTAAGAATTATGGGAGAATAGCAGCACCTCTAACAACATTATTGAAGAAAGATGCATTTTCATGGACTCCTGAAGCAACTAAGGCCTTTGAACATCTTAAAGAGCCAATGTGCCTAGCACCGGTCTTAGCTACGCCAGACTTCACAAAAACCTTTATTGTGGAATGTGATGCCTCGGGAAATGGAATTGGTGATGTTTTAATGCAAGAAGGAAGACCCATTGCTTTTGAAAGTCATCCAATCAAAGGAAAGTATTTACAGAAACCTATTTATGAGAAGGAAATGTTAGCAATGTTGCATGCACTAAAGAAATGGAGAACTTACCTAATGGGAAGACACTTTAAGGTAAAAGTTGATCATGATAGTCTTAAACACTTTTTGGAACAAAGACTATCTTCGGAAGAGCAGCAAAAATGGGTCACAAAGATGTTGGGTTATGACTTTGAAATAATCTACAAAAAAGGAAAGCTTAATGTTGTTGCAGATGCACTCTCAAGAAAGAATGAAGAGGTCGAAGCATTGATTTGTGCCATTTCTATTATCCAACCAGATTGGATAAACGAAGCAAGAGATGAATGGAAGAAGGACAAAGATGTATGGACACTCATTCAAAAGTTGCAGCAAGATCCTAGTACATCTGATACATTTAGTTGGAAAAATGATTCCTTATGGTACAAAGATCGCTTATATCTTTGTAAGAATTCCCAACTAAAACAAAGATTCTTCTGGAATTGCACACTTCTCCTTTAGGAGGACACTCAGGATTTTTAAAAACTTACCACAGGGTGAAGAAAGAATTTTTTTGGGATGGCCTTAAATCTGATATTCGAAAGTTTGTGGCGGAATGTTTGGTTTGCCAGCAGAATAAAGCAGAAACAATTAAGACCCCAGGACTTCTACAACCTTTATCAATTCCAAGTCAACGTTGGGAGGAGATTTCAATGGATTTTATCACAGGTTTACCTAAGTCCGAAGGAAAGAGTGTCATCATGGTGGTAGTTGATAGACTTACCAGTATGCACACTTTTGTGCATTATCTCGTCCATTTAAAGCAAGTACAGTTGCTACTACATTTATGGATAGAATTCAAAAGCTACATGGAAGCCCAAGGGTTATTGTGAGCGACAGAGATCCCATTTTTACTGGAAATTTTGGACGGAGTTATTTTCTTGTTTGGGTACTCAATTAGCTCATAGCTCATCTTATCATCCTCAATCTGATGGTCAAACTGAGATAGTAAATAAATGTTTGGAAATATATCTTCGTTGTTTTGTATATGATAAACAAACATAATGGGTCAAGTGGTTACCTCTCGCTGAATGGTGGTATAACACTTCCTTCCATACTGCAGCAAAAATGACCCCATTTATGGAAATTTATGTATATCATCCACTATCCATCAAATCATATTTAAGAGAAAATTCAAAGGTTCAAGCAGTGGAAGATCACATCGAGCATTAGCAGGAAGTTCTCCAACTCTTAAAGGATAACCTGACTTTGGCACAAAATCGAATGAAACAGCAGGCAGATCAACATCGCAGCGAGAGAAGTTTTAATGTAGGAGATTGGGTATTTTTATGGCTACAACCATACAAACAAATGTCCCTCAAGCAAGCTAAGAAGGATAATAAATTATCACCAAATTACTATGGTCCTTACAAGGTGTTGCAAAAGATTGGTACTATGGCATACAAATTGGAGCTTCTTGCTTCTTCACGAGTGCATCCAATTTTCCATGTTTCATGCTTAAAGAAGGTTATAGGTGAAAATCTTCAGTTCAAACAATATTGCAATAACTTGATGAGGAAGGAAAAATCATATTGGAACATGAAGCGATCACAGAAACAAGAACTCGACAGCTATGGAATCGATCAATTTCAGAGTAGCTCATCAAGTGGAACAACCTACCCACTAAAGATTCTACATGGGAGGATGAGAGTGCCTGCATAAGCACACCAGGGCTATAAGCGTTGAGGACAACACTTTTGAAGGAGAGGGGCATGTTCGGGTTACTCATCTGTCCCTAGTATAGTCTCTTATTATTGTTAGTGTAAACCCCTTATTGTTATTATTGTACCCTTGTAACCCCCATTTTGTTATTATTGTGCCCTTAAATTATTATTGTTAGTGACTAGGATTACATTGTGGCCCACTAGGATTGTTCCTTGGCCCCATGGACTCACATATATATAGAAAGGAGGTTTTGTGAATTGTATCATCCAAGAATTGTTCATTTATGTAATGTATTGGAGGTTGCCCCCTCGAAGTGGCTTATTTCTAAGGCGTTGATATCTTTTTTCTTCTATTTTTGGAGATGGTTACACAACAGAGAAAGCTTCCCCTATTTATACAAAAAGATGAGAAGCTATCTCATTAATGAGAGTCCATTAATCTCTTCCTATATCTCTAGAGTTACAATCCAAATAGGAAGTGATAAGGCACATGTCTTCTTAGAGTTACAATACAAATTGGAAATGCGACACATATCCTAATGATCTTCTTCATTCAAATTCGAATTTAGCCTTAGGATTCCAAGTAAGACCCTTCTAGAATCTCCAAAATAGGCCTACACATGTCACAAAACACATAACACATATATAGATATATGAAACCATGCTAATTTTCTAGTTTTTAATCATAAATTCACTTTAAATACATAAAATAAATAGCTTTGGAAAACAAGGATACTAACCCATATATTTATGAAAATGGTTGCTTGATGTAGGGTTTTAGGTCAGATAGTTATGAAATGAGATTTGAATGGTTATGACATAATGGAAATATGTATGAATATGGAAGACAATTTTGAGACTGAACAGGTGGCGCGTGCTATAGTTTGTTATCATGACCATCATCATGGATAGATAATGGTCAATGTAGATCTACATTTTTTTTTTTGTATCAATATATTTTAGATCATAAGGTGATTGAACCTACGATCACAGATGATGTAATATTTTTTGGACACAAACTTATCTATCTTAATGATATTACTACTTTCATTCTCTGAGTATCTTGTTCAACATGGATTGAATGTTGTTTTGATTTACTTTGTTAATGTTGCAGATGTCTATTAAAACTTTATTAGCTAATGCATCAACCAATGTGTTTAAATTTCTTGAAATATGTTGATATTCGATATAATTAAATTGTCATTCCAAGAGACGAACCTTCAAAAACAATCTTAACAACACTGGATTTATGATAGCATAAAATATGTTTAAATGTAATACAATGAGTTGTGAATCTAAACTAATGATCAAACGTAGAATACCAAATGTAATGACATCAAATAATAACTCAATGACTGCACTATATTCTGCAATATTATTCATTATTTGACCAAGGCATATCCCATGAATAGAAACTAACTCATCGGTGGGTCAATAGATAACCCACACCGCGGAAGAGACGTTCCGTGTACTACGAAAGATGGCATCAAAAAAACCAATGTAAGTTTGAAGGGATGTCGACATCTGCAATATCAAGAGTAATCAAGATAAGCAATGATAGTAGTAACAAAAAAAACTAATCTAGGCACACTTTTCTAATCTAAGGCACACTGTTCTAAAATGTAACTATAGTACAAGAGAGATCTTCACACGAAAATTCATGCATAATTTATCTTAATATAAAGACAATTTATGGGTTTATCTAAAGAGACCCCGTCATAATCAATTAATTCATAGGATCCTTTTGCAAGTACACGCTTGACAATATAGGGACCATGCCACATCGGTTCGAATTTACCAATGCCTAGTTTTTCGTTACCTTGATCATATACTAAAACTAGGTCACATTCTGAATGAATGAGAGGGTTAACACTTTTATCATACTGATCTTTCACATGTTTATTCTAAGCTTCGATAGCGAATGCAGTGGTGCGCTAAGTCTAATCTAATTGTGTTAGGTATAGAATGTGTTTCTCCTCTTCAGAGGTAGTCGGTAACAATTCAATGGCTAATTTGAGTGACGATATTTCACATTCAATGGGTAACACAACTTATAAACCATATAAAAGTTGAAAAGGAGTGAACCCTGTAGCAGTTTTGCAGAGGTACGGTATGCCCATAATGCCAAAAAAAAGCATGGTATGCCAATTAGATTTATGATTCCCAAAAATCCGTTTAATCATGGTGGTTAAAACCTTGTTGACAACCTCAACTTGACCATTAGCCTGTGGGTGATACAGAGTAGAATTATCATGGCATAGGCCAAGTTGATTAGAAATTTCGGTCATCATAATATTTCAAAAATAGCTCCCATGTTCCATAATAATAGCTTGAGGGACACCGAATTGATCAATCACATGATTGAATATGAAAGTAGCTGTAGTTTTTCCATAATCCGCGAATGTAGACATCACCTCGACCCATTTGGTAAAGTAATCTACGGTGAGAATAATATACCCATGCCCCCCAGCCAATTGAGGGTTACATGTAATGAAATCGATGCCCCATTTTTCAAAAGGACCGACAACAATTATTTGGTGAAGAGGAGTTGGAGGTGCACGCATCTTTCGATCAAAAATTTGGTAGTTATGGCATTTTTTAACCGTAATGATACAACCTTTGAATAAATACGACAAAAAATAACCAGCACGCAATATATTTTTGGCTATGGAAAACCCAAACATGTGACCACCACATGCTCCAGAGTGGCAATCATTCAAAACCCTTTCAGCCTCTTCATGAGTTATACAACGTTGAAAAACAAAATCCGCACCACGACGATAAAGAGTGTCCCCAACAATATTGTATTATTGGGATTGGTATCGGATTCTCCGTCGATCTGATCATGAAAGCTCTGGGTGAAAGGTTTGGGTCTAAAGATATATAATGATATCTCCATACCAAGGATCTAAAGTACTGATTAGAAATAGAGATTCATCTGCAATAGGATTCTCTACCATCGTTTCGACACATAGTCTAATAGTCCCTTGTTTCTTCATAACAAGAACTATGTTAGATACCCAATCCATCAAAGGAATAGGATAAATAAATCCTTCTCGTAATAGCTTCTCAACTTTAACTTTGATTGTTGCAGCTTTCCGCAGATGTATTGGACGTAATATCTTTCTAATAGCCTTAGCATCCAGGTATGTCTTAATTTCATGAATTACAATCTTAGGATCAATTCCTAGAATCTCTTCGTAAGACTAGGCAAAAATAGGGCTTTGAAAGTGTTAATCTCTTCCATCGAACAAGAAGCACCTATATGAATGTTTTCAATAATTATAGGTTTAATTGATATGTAAATAAGAACTGTTGTAGAAATATTTCCCAAATTTGCCTCATAATCCAAATGTGTAATCGATGTGGGATTTTGTGGTTCCTTGACATAATCAATTGTAAAAATAGATGAAAAATCATTTTCAAGCTTATCAAGTTCAAGAAAAAAAGAAGATCGATGATGTAGATCATCCCATGGTAATTCATCCGATGAAAACATTTCCCCAATAGTTTCATCAGTTACAAATACATGTTGAAAAGGATCCAAAAATGATGTCAAGGTTGAGCTCGATAGAGAAGATGACTCTCCGTTGATCACATTCATTTGGTCAGGAAAAGTTGATGGGGTTGTGGAATATTATTGTACTACTACATATGACAATTCAAAAGGAATTAAAGGCATCTCACCATTTTAAGAGTCCAACTCTGATTCTGAAGGCATAGTTCATGTGTCATCAAATGGTATTGTGCTTGATGAGATCATATTGATATTGGCAATTGTTTGCGGTATGTTGGGTGGGGGTATAGAGAAAGTTCCCATGAGAGCATAATCCTTCATTAATCATACACCAACATCTTCGTATGGGATAACCGATTTTCCGACATGCTGAATGTTATCTATAGAAGTAAGGTTTGAAGAAAAATATGACAACTGATCGATTTTAACAATCTTTCTTTTATGAGGAAACATGATTACCCGAAATACTGATGAAACAACAACAATGATGGCATAAGACCAACTACGACCTAGAAGAAGTTTGTAATCAACAGGGGCATCAACAAGTTCCACCTCTAGGTTAACGATTTTTCCTTCTACTTCTATAGGCAGATCCTGGAGTATTCCGAATGGATGAAAACCTCTTCCATCAAAGGCTTTAAGGATAGCCGGTGATTGGTTAAGTGTTGGATAGCCAAGGATTTTCCAAAAATTTAACGACATTATACATTTAGACGCCCCCTCATCAATTACAGTATGAAAAACTCGTCTTGGTTTGACTAATAGGGGAATCTGAAAATCCATCTGATGAGGGAGTCTAGGTATAAAATTTTCGAAATCAAAGACCATTCGGTTCGAGTCTTGAGGATCAATAGCTCCGATAGCTAATAATATTAATTAACTTTGTGTTGGACATGATTGTAGCACTTCTAAGGCCGACATTTCTAAAGGGGATTTTGCCAAGTCTTCAACAATGTTGTAATTCTGAGCAGCTCTCGTATGTGGATTGAAATCCGATTTTCAAAATACACCTTTTCCAGGCAGTTTAATCACTAAATTAGGGTTAGGTTTCTCGATTAGAAGTGGTTCGGAAACTATGGATGACATTTGACTAGAAGTTTCAATATCTTTACCAATTACAAGACTCTTAGATCCATAGTCTTGAGATCGTGTCGCAACCATGACTTGAGACATCATTAAAATATTTGTCGACGAATTGGAAGAAGATCCAATCATTTTACTATCTTGAGAGGGAAAATGATCCTTCAAGACAGCAGGTGTGGGTGAACCTTTGAAAAATTTGGATACCTCGGACCGATGGGGACACTCTTTGGTATAGTGATCCTATTCACAGATAAGAGAAGGATAACGAGGTATCTACTTTTCATCAGATGGTTCAGTTTTTTCTGTTTTCTCTTTAGGAGATGTATTTTGTTTATTTTTATTCTTTCCTTTCTTCTTATTGCTGGTTTTAGCTTTAGTCATGGATGAATCTACAACATGAATGTCGGTAGAATTTTCAAGGGAATAAACTCCTTTAGGTGAGTTTGGTAAAGTTATTATGGTAGAAGTAGGTTTAGACGACTTCTTCTTACTATTTTTATTCATAAATGTACCAATTATACCATCTGTAGAATGAGAACCAGAAGGAGTTGCAATAATTTGAACTAGGCATGGCAAGTCAGGAATTTTTTCATATAAAGCACTAGATTGTGTATATACAAGGTCTAAGTACTGTTCTTGAGCTATGACCTGTTATTATATAACAACACCTCCCTTGGCTACGTCTTCAGTGATCTTTGGAAGTAGTGATTTAATGAACCATTATGCCAAGATTTGATCTGGAATGAAAACTTTCACTAAACATTGTCTACGTCTCCATTCATGTATGTGATTTGAAATGTATGTAAACATACTCTGTTTTAATGAAGTTAAGAGTTCTGTTCCATTTTCATAATGGACTAGTATCTGAAAGTGAGTTAGGAAAGTTGTTGCTAACGTGTTGAAATTATTGAAAGAGACACGTGGTAATTCAATATACCACTTTGCAACTAAGCCTATCGATGTTCTTTGAAAAAGTCTCAATTGAATGGCATCAATTAAGGAGTTTGATGCACACCAAAGATGATAAGTCATCACATGATTTGAGGGGTCTTCTCCTAATTTTCCTTCAAACTTAGGTATATCACTAGGAAACTTAGTTGGCATTGCTGGCCAAAACGGAAGATAATAAATTGGATCATTCGTTAGGCGTGAAAAATATGGCAAGTCTAAATTTGCAATAAATGGTAACCAACGGTTAAGGTCTTGTTGAGAAAACTGATAACCTTGAGGAACAATACCAATACCCGGAGGAGGATATCCAATATAACCTAGAATATCCTGTGTAGATGGGATTGGAATACCTCTGGGGTATTCAGGGTTAGCCATACCAAACTATGGTTGAGCTGGTATTTGATATGTATAACCAGGGTATGGTTGAAGTTGGTAGATTGGATTTTGTCCTGTTGGTGCCCTTGAAACGGTTGATTCCATTAGGGGAATTTTGAGGTCTAAAATGGGCCTTCTAAGGAAATTATAAAATAATAGTGGAAATAATAAAATAATATTTGATTACATCATCAAATTTTAGTGGGAAAAAATAAAAAACTACTTTTTCAACTCGTATTTTCAACCTATCTCCCAAAGTGTTTACTCAAATTTCGAGCGGGAGTACTCGTTGGATGAAAAATTTAATTCCTCATCCAAGGAGTACCCATGTTTCATACTTTCGATGGATCGTGCTACACAAAAAATGAGAAATACATGAAAAACTTGATTGCAATCATGTTTTTTCATGTATTTCTCATTTTTCGTGTAGCAGGGTCCCTAAAAAGTATGCAACATGGGTACTCCTTGGATGAGGAATTAGATTTTTCATCCAACGAGTAATCCTGCTAGAAATTTGAGTAAAAAATTTAGGAGATAAGTTGAAAATACGAGTTGAAAAAGTATTTTTATTATTTTATTATTTTTTAATCTTTTTACCCTTTTACTTGAAAAATGGTGAATCATCCCCCATGGTTGACATCATCATCTTGAATCCTATTGGTTCTTATAAATTTTATTTTTGTTGTACATTTTTCTTAGGACGCCCATTTTAGACCTCAAAATTCCCCTAATGACAAACTAACATACAGAATGTTGTCTTGTTGGAATTGTAGCTGCACCAGGTTTTCCTATAGAGGTTTGAATAGTAGACTAAACCAGAGGTCTAGTTTGATGAGAAGTTACTTACGGGATTGCCTATGTTGATGCCGTTGTTTGAAGGGTTGTAGCAACAGAGACTTGAGAAAGTCCAGGGATAGGTGTACTTGGTTGTTGAACATAAGTTTGAACATTAGAGTGGACAGGAGTTCTTAGGGTACTCGTACCAGCTTGTTGAATACTAGGTACAGATATCTGAGGTGAAATTTGAAGTGTATGTTGGGCAGGTTTTTGGACTTGGGTATAACCAAATTGACTAGTTATTTGACCAGGTTGATTATAAGGTACTTGTATAGTAGGTTGCAAATTTTGTTGGTTCAAAGATGGGTTCCACACTGTATTAACGTCGAGATAAGGAGCTCCCATTAAAGGTTACAGTGCATAAGGTTGACCATAACCGGTTTAAGGTATTGGAACGTAAGTTTGATAATTTTCCAGATAATTTCCAGTAAAGGTTTGGCTTCCTTGAAAGGATGGTTACTGTTGATAGAACGATTGCCCTTGAGGAGGGAGTTTTCCTTGAAAAGGTCATTGCCCTAGTATAGGGTAGTGCCCTTGAATAGGTTGTCCTTGAGGACTATACTACCCTCCAGGTGGTAAATTGCTACTTTGAGGGTCAGCTGAAGGAATATTTCCAGTCATCATATAGACTTGTTCCATTGTCAAATTTTTGGTATCAGATTCATTAAGACGAGTTGACTGTGTAAGTTTTTTAGAAGAGGGAGATGCTCCTGAGAAAGTACCAGAGAGCGAATGATATCCAGTAGGAAGTGATGGATAACCATACAAAAAAATTTCTAGCGATGAATAAAACATGGATGACTCACCTGACATGCTTGATGAAGACATGTAACTACCTCTGGGTATGGAGTAAAAAGGAATGTTGCGTGGTGAATAATTGAGACCAGTACTATGTAGAAAATCAGTGAGTTGTTGATACCAAGGGTCCGGTTTAAAAGGACTGTAAGGGTAAATCAGTTCACTATACCTTAGATCTAAATATTCTTGACGCGAAGGAATTGTGATCTCTTCTTCTGTGTCAGTAATCTCTTTGATACTAATCAGGCCAGGAGGAAGGTTTTCAGTAATGTGAAACTTCACTCGAGGTTAACCATGGCAACCAGGGGTTCGGGCTATGAACTCTAAAGTTGACTAAGACGAAGTAGATTCAAATTCAAGATTAAATATTTTGGGTTCAATAAGTTGAGTATCTTATAATTTACTCGTTGCAGACTAAACTATGATTAATTCTGAAATTTTTGGTTGTTCTTGATTCCTTCCTATTGTCTCAGGTTGATTTAATTCATAATCGGGATGTATTATTGCAGATTTTTCCTCTGGTTCAGTAGACCTGGTTCCTAATTGTTGACCTCTTTCAGATTTAAGATTTTCTAATTGACTTGGTGTATACTCAGGGGGTTTCCCCTGCATTCTATGAGAGTGTATCAGTAATTCAGCCACGGTTAATGTTTAACACACGAAATCAAAAAATGTTTCAACAAAATAGACCTAAGGCTACTAAAAAACAAGAAATTTGAACACACGCCTACAAAATATAAGAGAAAAACCACGCATAAACAGTATGTTTCCACACTAAAAACACTAGTTGGTGATGAAATCCAACGTCGTAGAAGTTTAATGTGGAAAATTTTATGGTTGGAACAATTACCCCGACAACATGCTTAGTGAAACAGTGTGGTGCAAGTCCCTCCACTTATGCCATATCGAAGTGAAGAGTACCCTCCAGAAAGTCCAACTGAGTCTAGCCGACGTCTGTTCTAGGTACATCGGGACCTTCCCTCCACCTTCACCTTGGGAAAAATCCTAAATATTGTGGCCGCTAAGGTCACCAACAGAGAAAAATGCAACCAGGGGAATAGTCTACGATTTGATATACACGCAAGGGAAGAATATCAAGCTCAATCCCCTTGAAGGCTCCTTGACATGGTAAATCCGATGTTTTCCAACAAGTGACCCCAGGCTCCTCTACAATTTTTAATCCAAGGTTTACCATTTGTATTACGTGCAAATCTTCTATCTCTTCTAATGAGATAGGTACAATTACCTCACTAGGTCCGACATGATCTTCTGCTTGACTCTTTTAAGAAGAGCTTCCCAGAGTACAAATGAAACAATTGGATTTCCCTACCGCAAGATTCTATTTGTTTGTTTAAGCTGCTTTGTAACGTTTATTAAAACCTATTCCAAAACACTAACCTAAGCTATATTGGTGGAATGAGCCCTAGAAGATGTAAAAATGTCTAGATTGATTTTATTAGGTGTTGTATTAATTTGGTTGTTATTTAACACAAAGGGTATGGAGTTGAAACTTTGATGATGTTGTGACCCAATGAAAAATACTCTAAATGCATCTATATTATAAATACAACTCTTTCTTTTCAATGAATCTTATTGAGGAGAAAGTTGAGAGATTTATCAATTTTCAAAACACAAACTTTTTCATCCATAAACAAAATCATTTTTTAAAATAAGACAATTTAATCAAGAACTAAATTTGCAAGAATGATCAATTTCTCTTTTGAAATGAAATTCCTTGAACAATGAAATCAAAAACTACAATTAAACAAACAATCAATTCCCAAAAGAAAACAATTACTAAAAAACTCTAAAAAGCATAAATTTTAAAATCAAAACAAAAATTCTAATTCTAAAGTCTAACTAGAATGTTTGCGGATGGTTTCTCTTATTTGTGATCAGACTAAGAAAGTTTCCACTTATCTCAGCAGGAATGAAATCATCCAAGAGTGATTTGGTGTTGAATCAGGCTTTAGTAAGCTAGAAGCTCTTTTGAGTTTGCAAATGAATAAGGAACAAATGTTCATAAAAGTAAGGTTGGCTACAATCTTGATGGATCAAGAAGACAAAATCATAAAACCAGTAAGCTGAGGCAATTGAAGGTATCTTCCACACTGAGTATCAATAGACCAGGGCAAACCCTAACTTTTAAAATGAAAACAGGATGATAAATCCCACAAAACTCAAAATTTGCTGAAAAGGAGTTCTCACACAAGATCTGACAACTAATATGGATCAGGGCAAACTTGAAGAATAAGGTTACCTGGCTCTGAAATATATATATATATATATATATATATATATATATTTTTTCAAAAATTTTCAGGGGGTGCATAGCTTACCAGTTGAATACAATGCACATGCGCACTGGATTGAAATAAAATTTGCACAGGTTGTCACTATGTTTTCTATAGAAAATCGCGCAGGAAAGGAAAAACTTGGAAAAAATAAACAACAAACTTAATTTTTTCATGGATTATTAAAAGTCATCTACCCAACCATACTCAGAGAAGTCAAAATCAGAAAACTGAAATTTCAAACTGAATACAAACAAAGAAAACTAAGCTCTAGGTCCCCATTATGGTCGCTAATTTGTTACGTGGATTAATCCCTCTTGCAGACAAGAGCGATCTCCCTAGTACTCCAGCGAGTAACTAGAAACAAAAATCCATTTGAATACCTCTTTCTCTAGATTAATTTCATTTCAAGGTTATTATAATAGTAAAGTAGAGAGGACATGCTCCTACCTTGAAATCCAAACGTCTGATGTAGCCCTTTGTCTCGTCGCTCCAAAGTAGTTCTCCAATGAGTAGAACCTGCAATCAAGGACAAGAAAAATAATCAAAGCATCTGCAATATATAATAATTAGAAAATACTAATCCAACTTAGTGATCAAGGAGTCTAAGTATTGACATTATTCCCATAAACATAGAAACAAAACAATGATAAAAAGAGATCCATATGTATTATCTTAAATAGAAAGAGTAATCTTACAACCGGATGCCTTGATGTTGTACAGATTTCTCTTGGGGTCCTGAAAAATCATTCTCCTTTAGTCTGATAAGCCTTCCTCTCTAGAATACCAGTATGAAGTTATGGACACAAAGTTGTGATCTTTCGTGTGTCAACAACAACTCACTAGTGTAGAAAGTATGCACTCTATGAACTCTCTTTAGTTTAGAAACTATATAGATTAGTTTCTATGATTCATAATCTACCATTAAACCTGAAACTTGAGCTCAATTTATAGGAAAATTTAATTAGTTTCAGTTCCATGAAGAGGGGGATGGATTCCTCTCATGAAGGGATTTGAGTTCCATGGACCAAGGGATAATCTCCATGAGTGGAGGGATAAATCTTGAACTGGCACGACTCTAGAGGCTTCCAGTTGGGAGAATATTCAACCAACTAGGCTTCTAGAAGTTACTTCTTCCTTTTACTTTATTTTCACGAGGGTGTGCAGGTTTTAGTGGAAAAAAGTGTGGGAGTCGTTGCAACTAATGGATGGAACATCAACGCATGCACAGGGAAAGGCTAGAAAAACTGCGCAGGTAGACTTTTAAGGGTTTTACAAAGCTTTTCTCCAATTTCCAAGACTTGATTCAGGAACATGAGTGTTTTTTACCTCTAAGGGAACATGATATGGATGGTGATAGACCCATATGAATAGTCAAATGTCATGGTGACAAAATGACGTGTAACACCTAGTTCGTGGTGGTAGAATATATATTGTTTAAGGTCAAATCTTATATCTAATGGTTGCTGACAATCTATGTAAAATACATTTGTTTTACATAATAGAATATTCAAAGTAGCATAACAACAACAAGGGTGGGTTTTTTTTTTTTTAATCTCGGAGGGCTTTTTCCATCATATATCCTTGTGTCTCCTGTGTATGATTGTTGTGTTGTTTATTTTTTCTCTGATGGTTGTTCTGGTTTAGCTGCTTACATGGTTACATGCTTATGTGATGCTATACTATTGTGTTGCTGGTTAATTTATGCATGAACTAGTTAAAAATTAAAATTGGTAAAAATATATAATAAGTCACATTACTAATTCACCCCCCCTTTGAGTACTGCTCAAGGTTTCTAACAAAATTGTTTCCAAGTTATCTTCCTCTATTTGATCTTCTTTACATTTTTGAGATCCTCCCACTATGCAGGTGCTTTACCATTCATGTTGAAAATGGCCAGTTTCACTTTCATGTTTACATGGAATTCATGTACTTGAAAGTACTTCCTCATTCTAAGAATCCATGCCTCAAATTATTCTCCTCATTTTGTCTCACCATTAAAGGTATATGGTTTTATTTCTCCATATGAATAATCAATGGCATTCCTTTTATTCTTATGCTTATAGGACAAAAGCCCTTGAACCATAAATAATTGAATATTTAGAAGAAATTATGTCCCTATATGATGAGCTTGATGATTTTGGTGGTACATATATCCCTTCATTGGATATGTGAGTCTTAGCACTACGAGACCTATTCCTTGGAAGAATTCTACTAGTATTTCTTGAAATATGTCCCTGGTGCAATTGATTTTGAATCTTAGTCAAACTATATAATAAGGAAACATTCAACCCATGTGTTCTTATTGAGCTCTTATAATATTTTGATTGTCTTCCCAACAACTCTAGAGTCCTATATTTAGGATTCTCATTATTTTTTCCACATATGGGGGTGTTTCAATATCATTCCTAACATTTTCGTTGGACTCAATGTCTTAAGAATGTGGAAAGCATAACATGATAATTCATACTTACTCATGTCTATTTGATTGCTTATTTGAAATAAAGCACTATGTTAGGATTACCATAGTATCAAGGTCATTATCCTCTATTCCAATTTGAACCTATACAATTGGCAATGTTGTAACAATGCTTCGATAAAATTTTGTCACATACCTCTAGTTGATGTTGGCATTATGATGCATGTGTTATCCTTGATGGCAGTTGAATTGTAACATAACAAATATATGGTAACCGAATGAGTTCATAGATCATTTTAGAGGTGACAAAGTGATGGAACATAATAATAGAATGATGGGATAGAGGTTTGCAAGTTAGAGACAAAATTTTATGAAGGTGAATATTTGAAGAAATATATGCGGGTTAGATGTGGCCAAGTTGCGTACACACGCGGGTATGACAAAGCAAAGTCGCGTACATGCCAATGCACTATTTTATTAATACCAAGGGTCTTAACCATGGTATTAGCCCACAATATTGAGCATAGTAATGACTATTTGATCCCGTCAAATATTTCCACCAGCACTAGTGTGGTTTTGGCTCACGGTATTGGCTAAGGCTCAAACTATATAAGGAGGTGAAGATCAAAGTGATAAGTGTGCATGAGTAAGGATTTTTGATGGATACTTTAATCTGAAGTATATTTACATTGTTTGGGCTATAGTTGACAAGTTGATTTGAAATAATTATACACCGATAAATACAATGATGGATCGGGATCATGATACCTAAAATGACTTTCCATTGTATGATCTGATCATGTATTGACTAGATCTATGATTTGACACATGTTTTAACTTTGAATATTTTGATGTGGGTTTGTATGAAGTTCTAAAGGGTTGCACAATTTTAAGTCAAAATTTGTAGATCTATACGTAGGTTGGTCTCGGTAAAGTCAAGTATACACGCGAGTTTGCTTCATCAAAGGAACATACATAAAGGAATGGTTTCTACTTATAATATCTCTGATCAATCTGATCAATACTGCTATATTTCTTCTGTCTGACAATGATGTCTTCATGTTTATCTGGGTTTAATGACAATGTATGAAGTAGAAATGTTTGAATGATGAAGTTGAAATTGGTTGCATGTTGATTGGTTGAAAAAATATACTTGATTCTGCTAACTGTATGAGGGTTCAGAGATCTGTAATCTAACATAATAGTTCAGTATGTCTCTGTCTAATTCTGTGACTGATTCAGAGTAACAATTTCTAGAACTTATTATATTGATATTTGTACGTTTCCTTAAGTGAATTAGCATATACATTTTTTTTGTGAATGATCAGGGCTGTAGTTGATTCAATGTGTTGATGCATTATTCTGGGTCTAGTTCTGATAACCTGGTCATAATGATATCCATATTCTGCTTTATTTGAATTAGCGATTGGTTAATTAATTGTTTTGATTTGGTGATTGATTGATATAATGATTGATTGGTACAATGGTTGTTTTTAGTATTGGGTGAATGTTTTGGGTACAATAATCAGTTTCAGTATTTGGCTTATATGATGTTAATGGGTTGAACATGAATTATTTGATGAAAATTGGCCTACAAGTTGTGATTTAATGAAGTAGGTGGATCCAGTGTCAAAATTTATGAAACGTGGTCCACGGATGGTGTTGAGGGTTGAAGCCTTCAGTAGGGAAGTTGAAGCTTCCTAACAGTAGTATTTGGTGATCAAATCAGGGGGTTAAAGCTCCCTTCCAAGTGGGTGCTAGTAAATGAGATCAGTGGGTTTTATCTCCCTTCTCGTAGGAGCTGGAGAATGATTGAAGGTTGTATTATTCAACAGGTGGGTGCCTGTGTACTAGTATGAGTCTGCACCGGTACAAGAATATAAGAAATTTTCCATAATAATAATATTGAAGACTAAGATGAAAACAATGGTGGTTTTCTCCCACATTGGGTTTTCACCTTAAATCCTGGTGTTCATGTGTGTTTCTTATGTGTGATGGTTTATTATGTTCTTACTACACATGTTACTTCTTACTAAATGTATGATGAATCAATGATGCACTTCTCTAAGTCAAATAATTGAAGATTTCTATGAATTATAAGTTTACTAGTCATAGGCTAGTTTCCTTAATAAAATTTGCGTACATACGGTAGTTGGATTCTTTCAAGTTGCATAAAAAATTCAGAAAAGAAAAGAAAAGTTATTGTGATTTTTAAACATTGATTCACCCCCCCTCCCCTCATTATTTTTCCCAACAATTGGTATTAGAGCAGGTCCTTCAGAAGAAGCTTGATCGTGTTAGGGCCCTATATTACTAGTGTAGTCCCTTATTTTTGTTATTGTAGCCCCCATTATTGTTATTTTTGTACCCCTGTAGTCCCCATATTGGTATTATTGTGCCCATACATTATTATTTTTAGGTCGACTAGGATTATATTGTGACCCCGTGGACTCCTATATACATAAAGGAGGTTTTTTCATTTGTTTCATCCAAGAATTCTTCATTTATGTAATGTAAAGGAGGTTTCCCCCTCAAAGAGACTGATTTATAAGGTGTTGATCTACATTTTCTTCTATTTTGTGAGCTGGTTTCATAACATTTGGTATCAGAGCTTTTAATTCTAGGGTTTCCCTGCTTCAAATAGGTCATCGTGGATTTTTCACTATAAATTTTTTTCTATGAGGGCTCAAAAGCTAAAATGAAAACCCATTTGTGCCATAATCTGGAGGAACTTTGTGGAAAAATTTCAGAGCTTGGTTCACAATATTTTTGGAGATATGATATGTGGAATTTAGGGTTTTTGTAGGCTCCCGAATTTCATCTCAAATAGGTGTCCTTGGGGAAATCATTGTAACTGTCTCTCTAGGCATCAGATTGGAATTCTGTAAAAATTGACCAAAATCATGCGGGCGTTAGTTTCCCATGTAGATATTTCAGAGCCGAAGGAGGAAACTGTGATACGTGGTACACGGTACAAGTTTTCTCTACTAAACCAATCCATAATTAGATCATTGTGGGAGATTGGGCATAACTTTGTTTTGAAGAATCCAAATCAGGTCAGACCTGTGGCAATAGAAAGAAGATTTAGAGGGCTACTAAAGGACCGAATATAAAATCTTGGGGATCCAAAATTGTAGAGCTAAATCAGTTTCAATATCGATCTCCTTAAAAGAATGAAAAAGGTGTGTATTTGTTTTTTAAAAATTGCATAACTTTTGTTTGAAAAAGTAGTTGAAGTGATTCCAAGGGCATGTTGAAGCATTGTTATCAGTATTGGGTTATATAATGCCTCCCAAAAATAATTTTACACTCATTAAGCCTTCATAAAATTATACTATGATGCATGAAGAGAAAGAATTGCAGTATGATATATCAAAATTACGATACCAAGTGCAACAAATTTCGATCTCACAAAGAGAAACCAAAGATGACATGGATGGTATGAAGAAATGTGTGAAAGCTAAGATAAATGGTTTGAAGAATGGAATGGAAGCTAATATGGATAGCATGGAGTCTAAGATGAATGGTATAGAAGGAAACATGGATGGTTTGAAGAAATGCGTGGAAGTTAAGATGGATGGTTTGAAGAAAGGCGTGGAAGCTAAGATGGATGGTTTGAAGAATGGCATGGAATCTAAGATGGATGGCATGGAAGCTAATAGGGATGGCGTGGAAGCTAATAAGGATGGTATACAAGGAAACATGGGATTTGAAGAAATACATGGAAGGCTTGAAGGAAGGTTTGACAAAGTTGCTGCAAGAAAAGCTTCCTAATGGCGAAAAGGTAGTAGAGGAAATAGATGATGAGAAAAAAAGAAAAGTTAATCATGATTTCATAGACTCTAATTTTGGATTTAAGACCCAACATATTCCAAAGATAGATATGAGGAAGTTTTATGGAAAGGATATGATAACTTGGATAATACAAATGGAGCAATACTTTGAGCTCCATAATACACAAAACACACAAAAGGTACACATTGCAACTTTATATTTAGAAGAATATCAGTTTGTATGGTATTGATGGCTTTGTTCTCGTAAACCACTGGTCACTTGGTCAATTGTTATATAGGAAATGATAGAATATTATGAGGATAAAAAGAGAAACACCTTCTTTAGCCAATTGATAAATCTCAAACAAAAGGGTTCAATTATGGAGCACATTGAGGACTTCCAAAAATTGAATAGAAGGGTAAATAATATTACATAAGAACATAGGATTGATGTATTCATAGGGACTCTAAAGGATAACATCCAACATGAGGTTCATCTTTTGGAACCTGATACATTGGAGAAGGCATTCATGTTGGCAAGAAAAAATCAAAGAAAAATTATGGCGACAAGGAAGCCTACTACTCACAACTATAAATATGGAAGTGTTGCTACTCCTAGACTTCCACAACCTACAAGGTTGATACAGCAACAATTGGAAGAAAAAGGAGAAAAGGGGCTTTGATATAGTTGTGATATCAAATACACTAAAGGTCATAAGTGTGCTGAGAATAAACTATTTTATATAGATTGTGAAGAGGAGGAAGAAAAGGAACAAGAAACTTCAAAAGAAGAGCATATACACCAGGAACCAACCCTAGAGAAACCGACCATATCCTGTAATGCATTGGCAGGAATTAACACTCCTCAAACTCTCAAGATAGAAGGACATATCAAGAAGAAAAATGTAATAATGCTTATTGATTCAGGTAGTAAACATAATTTTATTCATTGTAAGGTGGCCAAGGAATTGAATTCCTTCCTATACCCAGTGCTAGAGTGTCAAGTGATGGTGAAAAATGGAGGAACTATAAATTTCTCTCGAAAGTGCCATAATATCAATCTAAGCATGGGGGAATATGTATTGAATAGTCCAATGCTTTCCATTCCACTGGGTGGTGCTGATGTTGTACTAGGAGTACAATGGTTACAATCTTTGGGGATGATAGCTTTTAATTTTCACGAACTTTTCTTGAATTTTTTTTCAGAAGGAAAGGATGTTGAATTATGGGTTATCGCAGGAAAGCCAGGAAAAATAATAAGCTCTAATGTCATGACAAATATTCTTAAGAAATAACAACGAGGCATCATTTCACAATTATGCTCACTAGAAGTTCCAACATCAAAATCATCTATTTCTCCATATCTCCAAAATGTCTTGGACAATCATTCCAAGGTGTTTGAAACTCCCAAAGGACTCCCACCTATTCGTGATCATGATCATGATATTCATTTGATTCCACGAAGTGTTCCTCCAAACATCGAGCCTTACAAATATACTTATGTCCAAAAGAGCGAAATTGAATGTATGATTGCAGAAATGCTAGAGGCTGGTATAATTCATCCTAGTCAAAGTTATTTCTCTGCTCTAGTAGTATTGGTGCACAAGAAGGATGGATCATGGTGCATGTGTCCAAATTATAGTGAGCTCAATAAGCTCACTATTAAAGATAAATTTCCCATTCTTGTGATTGATGAATTATTGGATGAATTACATGGAGCATTTTATTTCACCAAGTTGGATCTACGTTCAGGATATCATCAAAATAGAATGAAGACAGAAGACATTCCAAAAACAACATTTCGAACTCATAAGGGTCATTATGAATTTTTGGTCATGCCTTTTGGCCTTACCAATGCACCTTCTACATTTCAAGGGTTGATGAATTCCATTTTCAAACCCTTCCTTAGAAAATTTTTGTTATTATTTTTTGATGATATACTAATCTACAATGGGTCTTGGAAGCATCATGTTCAACATGTTGACAGGGTGCTCAAACTATTGGACGAGAAACAATTATATGCAAAAACATCCAACTGTTTCTTTGGAGTACAAGAGGTGGAATATATGGGTCATATTTTATCTTAGGAGAATGCTAAGGTAGACCCTAACAAAATTAAATCCATTAAGGAATGGAAAGTCCCCACAACCATAAAGAAGTTGCAAGGATTTCTCGGGTTAACAGGGTATTATTGCATGTTTGTTAATAATTATGGGAGAATAGCAGCACCTGTAACAAAATTATTGAATAAAGATACATTTTCATGGACTCCTGAAGAAACCAAGGCCTTTGAACATATTAAAGAGGAAATGTGCCAAGCACTGGTCTTAGCTATGCCAAACTTCACAAAAACCTTTATTGTGGAATTTTATGCCTCATGAAATGGAATTGGTGTTGTTTTAATTCAAGAAGGAATACCCATTGCTTTTGAAATTTGTCCAATCAAAGCAAAGTATTTACAGAAATCTATTTATGAGAAGTAAATTTTGGCAATACTACATGCACAAAAGAAATGACTACCTTACCTAATGGGAAGAAACTACAAGGTAAAACTGATGATGATAGTCTTAACTACTTTTTGGAACAAATACTACTTCAGAAGAGCATAAAAAATGGGTCACAAAGATGTTGGGTTATGACTTTGAAATAATATACAAAAAAGGGAAGCTAACTGTTGTTGCAGATGCACTCTCAAGAAAGGATGAGGATGTGGAAGCATTTCTTTGTGCCTTTTCTATGATCCAACTAGATTGGATAACCGAGGCAAGGGAGGAATGGAAAAATGACGAAGAAGTATTGACACTCATTCAAAATTTGTAGCAAGATCCCAGTACATATGATACATTTATTTGGAAAAATGATTCCTTATGGTACAAATATTGCTTATATATTTGTAAGAATTCCAAAATAAAACAAAATATTGTTTTGGAATTGCACAGCTCTCCCTTAGGAGGACACAGGATTTTTAAAAACTTACCACAGGGTGATTTTTTTTTTTTTTTTGGATGGCCTTTTGTTAGGTCCCTATATCACTAGTATATTCCCTTATTGTTGTTAGTGTAACCCCCTTATTGTTATTATTTTACCCTTGTAACCCCCATTTTGCTATTATTGTGCCCTTAAGTTATTATTGTTAGGTCGGCTAGGATTACATTATGGCCCCATGGACTCCTATATATAGAAAGGAGGTTTTGTAAATTGTATCATCCAAGAATTGTTCATTTATGTAATGTATTGGAGGTTGCCCCCTCGAAGTGGCTTATTTCTAAGGCGTTCATATCTCTTTTCTTCTAATTTTGGAGCTGGTTACACAACATTTGGTATCAGAGCTTTGGATTCTAGGGTTTCGCTGCTCCAAACAGGTCATCGTGGCATTTTCGCTATAACTTTTTTTCTACGAAGTTTCAGAAGCTGAAATGTTTAGGGTGCGAAGCTGAAATCCTGAGGAAGATTGTCTAAAAATTTCAGAGCTTGGTTCGCAATATTTTCGGAGTTATCATGTGTGGAAGTTAGGTCTTTTTTCAAGCTCCTAAACAGTTCATCGTGGAATTTTCGCTATAATTGTTTTTCTATTGAGGTTTAGAATCTGAAATTTTTATGGTGTGAAGCTGCAATCCTAAGGAAACTCATCAAAAAAATTTAGAGCTTTGTTCGTAATATTTTTGGAGATATGATCTGTGGAAGGTAGTGATTTTTTAGGCTCTCGATTTTCATCTCAAAAAGGTGATCGTGGGAAAATTTCAATAACTCTCTCTCTGAGCGAATGGAGTGCTGTAAAAAGTGGTTGCAAGTACACAGACTGTAGTTTCTTGGCTATAAATTTTAGAGGTGAAGGATGAAACAGTGGCACGTGGCAAGTCATACAAGTTCGCTATACTGAACCAATACATAATTAGGTCATTGTGGGAGATTGGACATAAATTTGTCTTAGAGAATCCAAATCAAGTCAAACCTGTGGCATTCAAAAGAGAATTTAGAGGGATACTTTAGTGCTGAATTTTAGATATTGAAGAGCCACAATCACAGATATAATAAAATTTCAATATCAAGCTCCTCAAAAGCAAGTAAAAGGTGTGTATTTTTTTTCCGAATTGCATAAGTCTTGTTTGAAGAATCAAGTTGAATTGATTGCAAGGGAATATTGTAGAATAGATATCAGTATTGGATTATAAAATGGCCCCTAAAAATAATTAAACACCCATTAAGCCTTTGGAAATATCTACTATGACTCATGAGGATGAAGAATGGCAACATAACATATCAAAATTACAAGAGCAAGTGCAACAAATTTCGCTCTCGCAAAGAGCAACAAAAAATGACATGGAAGTTTTGAAGAAAGGAGTGGAAACTAAGATGGATGGTTTGAAGAAAGGCGTGGAATCTAAGATAGATGGCATGGAATCTAAGATAGATGGCATGGAGGTTGGCATGGAATCTAAGATGAATGACATGGAAGCTAAGATCGATGAGAAAATGGAAAACATGAAGAATGTTCTAAAAGTAGACATGGAAGGTTTGACAAAGTTGATACAAGAAATGTTTCCTAATGGTGAAAAGATAGTAGAAGAACCTCATGATGAGAACAAAATAAATGTTAATCGTGATTTCATAAACTCTAATGTTGGGGGGAAGAACCACCATATTCCAAAAATGGATATGAGGAAGTTTGATGGAAAGGATCCTGTAACATGGATACTACAGATGGAGCAATATTTTGATCTCCATAATGTGAAAAACACACAAAAGATACGCATTGCAACTTTACATTTAGAACAAAATACATTTGTATGGTATCGATGGCTTTGCTCCCGTAAAAAAATTGTCACTTGGTCAATTTTTACGGAGGAAATGATAGCACATTATGAGGATACAAAGAGCAACACCTTCTTTACCCAATTGATAAATCTCAAACAAAAGGGTTTAGTGGGGCAGCACATGGAGGACTTCCAAAAATTGAATATAAGGGTAACTGATCTTACAGAGGAACACAGGATTGATCTCTTCCTAGGCACTTTAAAGGATAACATCCAACATGAAGTTCGCGTTTTGGAACATGATTCATTGGAGAAGGCATTCAGGTTGGCAAGAAAAGTTGAATGTAAAATTATGGCGACAAGGAAGCCTACCACTCAATTCTATAAAGAAGGAAGTGTTTCTACGCCTAGATTTCCAAAGCCTACAAGGTTGACACCACAACAATTGGAAGAAAAAAGAGCAAAAGGGCTTTGCTACAGTTGTGATAGCAAATACACTAAAGGTCATAAGTGTGCTGAGAAGAAATTATTTTACATAGATTGTGAAGAAGAAGAAGAAAATGGACAAGAAGAGGATATACACCAGGAACCACCCCTAGAAGAGGAAGAAATGAATCCGACCATATCGTGTAATGCACTGGCAGGAATTACCACTCCTCAAACTCTGAAGATAGAAGGACATATAAAGAAGAAAAGGGTAATAGTGTTGATTGATTCAGGTAGCACCCATAATTTTATTCATTATAAGGTAGCCAAGGAATTAAATTGTTTCCTATACCCAGCACCCGAATGTCAAGTGATGGTTGCAAATGGAGGAACTATAAATTGCTCTGGAAAATGCCATAATATCAAGCTAACCATGGGGGAATATGTATTGACTAGTTCAATGCTTTCCATTCCTATGGGAGGTGCTGATGTTGTACTAGGAGTACAATGGTTACAATCTTTGGGGACGGTAGCTTTTAATTTTCAATAACTTTTCTTGAAATTTTTTTCAGAAGGAAAGGAAGTCGAATTACGGGGTATTGAAGGGAAGCTAGGAAGGATAATAAGCTCTAATGTCATGACAAAGCTTCTAAAGAAAGAACAACGAGGCGTAATTGCACAATTATGCTCACTAGAAGTTCCAACATCAAAATCATCTATTTCTGCAGATCTCCAACAAGTCTTGGACAATTATTCCAAGGTGTTTGAAACTCCCAAAGGACTCCCACCTATTCGTGATCATGATCATGCTATTCATTTGATTCCAGGAAGTGTTCCTCCAAACATCACGCCTTATAGATATCCTTACTTCCAAAAGAGCGAAATTGAACGTATGATTGCAGAAATGTTAGAGGCGGGTATAATTCAACCTAGTCAAAGTTCTTTCTCTGCTTCTGTAGTATTGGTACACAAGAAGGATGGATCATGGCGAATGTGTCCGGATTATAGGGAGCTCAATAAGCTCACCATTAAAGACAAATTTCCCATTCCTGTGATTGATGAATTATTGGATGAATTGCATGGAGAAATTTATTTTACCAAGTTGGATCTTCGTTCAGGATATCATCAAATTAGAATGAAGACTGAAGATATTCCAAAAACAACATTTCGAACTCATGAGGGTCATTATGAATTTTTGGTCATGCCTTTTGGCCTTACCAATGCACCTTCTACATTTTCAAGGGTTGATGAATTCCATTTTCAAACCCTTCCTTAGAAAATTTGTGCTAGTATTTTTTGATGATATACTAATCTACAGCAGGTCTTGGAAGGATCATGTTGAACATGTTGACAGGGTGCTCAAACTATTGCAGGAGAAACGATTATATGCAAAAAAATCCAAATTTTTCTTTGGAGTACAAGAGGTGGAATATCTGGGTCTTATTGTATCTCACGAGGGTGTTAAAGTAGACCCTAACAAAATTAAAGCTATTAAGGAATGGAAAGTCCCTACAACCATAAATCAGTTGCGATGATTTCTTGGGTTAACAGGGTATTATCGCAAGTTTGTTAATAATTATGGGAGAATAGCAGCACCTCTAACAACATTATTGAAGAAAGATGCATTTTCATGGACTCCTGAAGCAACTAAGGCCTTTGAACATCTTAAAGAGGCAATGTGCCTAGCACCGGTCTTAGCTACGCCGGACTTCACAAAAACCTTTATTGTGGAATGTGATGCCTCAAGAAATGGAATTGGTGCTGTTTTAATGCAGGAAGGAAGACCCATTGCTTTTGAAAGTCGTCCAATCAAAGGAAGTATTTACAGAAACCTATTTATGAGAAGGAAATGTTAGCAATACTGCATGCACTAAATAAATGGCGAACTTACCTAATGGGAAGACACTTCAAGGTAAAAACTGATCATGATAGTCTTAAACACTTTTTGGAACAAAGACTATCATCAGAAGAGCAGCAAAATGGGTCACAAAGATGTTGGGTTATGACTTTGAAATAATCTACAAAAAAGGAAAGCTTAATGTTGTTGCAGATGCACTCTCAAGAAAGAATGAAGAGGTGGAAGCATTGCTGTGTGCCATTTCTATTATCCAACCAGATTGGATAACCGAAGCAAGAGATGAATGGAAGAAGGACAAAGATGTATGGACACTCATTCAAAAGTTGCAGCAAGATCCTAGTACATCTGATACATTTAGTTGGAAAAATGATTCCTTATGGTACAAAGATCGCTTATATCTTTGTAAGAATTCCCAACTAAAACAAAATATTATTCTGGAATTGCACACTTCTCCTTTAGGAGGACACTCAGGATTTTTAAAAACTTACCACAGGGTGAAGAAAGAATTTTTTTGGGATGGCCTTAAATCTGATATTCAAAAGTTTGTGACGAAATGTTTGGTTTGCCAGCAGAATAAAGTTGAGACAATTAAGACCCCGGGACTTCTACAACCTTTATCCATTCCAAGTCAACGTTGGGAGGAGATTTCAATGGATTTTATCACAGTTTTACCTAAGTCAGAAGGAAAGAGTGTCATCATGGTGGTAGTTGATAGACTTACCAAGTATGCACACTTTTGTGCATTATCTCATCCATTTAAAGCAAGTACGGTTGCTACTACATTTATGGACAGAATTCAAAAGCTACATGGAAGCCCAAGGGTTATTGTGAGCGACAGAGATCCCATTTTTACTGGAGATTTTTGGACGGAGTTATTTTCTTGTTTGGGTACTCAATTAGCTCATAGCTCATCTTATCATCCTCAATCTGATGGTCAAACTGAGATAGTAAATAAATGTTTGGAAGGATATCTTCGTTGTTTTATATCTGATAAACAAACACAATGGGTCAAGTGGTTACCTCTTGCTGAATGGTGGTATAACACTTCCTTCCATACTGCAGCAAAAATGACCCCATTTATGGCACTTTATGGATATCATCCACCATCCATCACGTCATCTTTAAGGGAAAATTTGAAGGTTCAAGTAGTGGAAGATCACATCGAGCATCAGCAAGAAGTTCTCCAACTCTTAAAGGATAACCTGAATTTGGCACAAAATCGAATGAAACAACAGGCAGATCAACATCGTAGCGAGAGAAGTTTTGATGTAGGAGATTGGGTATCTTTACGGCTACAACCATACAAACAAATGTCCCTCAAGCAAGCAAAGAAGGATAATAAATTATCGCCAAAGTACTATGGTCCTTACAAGGTGTTGCAAAAGATTGGTACTATGGCATACAAATTGGAGCTTCCTGCTTCTTCGCGAGTACATCCAGTTTTCCATGTTTCATGCTTAAAGAAGGTTATAGGTGAAAATATTCAGTTCAAACAATATTTCCAGAACTTGATGAGGAAGGAAAAATCATATTGGAACCGGAAGCGGTCACGGAAACAAGAACTCGACAACTACGGAATCGATCAATTTCAGAGTATCTCATCAAGTGGAAGAACTTACCCACTGAAGATTCTACATGGGAGGATGAGAATTTTATACAGAAGCACCCAGAGCTACTCAAGCGTTGAGGACAACACTTTTTGAAGGAGAGGGGCATGTTAGGTCCCTATATTACTAGTATAGTCCCTTATTGTTATTAGTGTAACCCCCTTATTGTTATTATTGTACCCTTGTAACCCCCATTTTGTTATTATTGTGCCCTTAAATTATTAATGTTAGGTCGGCTAGGATTACATTGTGGCCCACTAGGATTACATTATGGCCGCATGGACTCCTATATATAGAAAGGAGGTTTTGTAAATTGTATCATCCAAGAATTGTTCATGTATGTAATGTATTGGAGGTTTCCCCCTCGAAGTGGCTTATTTCTAAGGCATTGATATCTCTTTTCTTCTATTTTCGAAGCTAGTTGCACAACACCTTTAATATGATATTCAAAATTTTTTGGAAGAATGTTTGGTTTTCCAGCAAAATAAAGCTGAGAAATTAAGACCCCGGGTCTGCTACAACCTTTATCCATTCCAAATCAACATTGGGAGGAGGTTTCAATGGATTTTATCACAGATTTAGCTAAGTCTGAAGGAAAGAGTGTCATCATGGTGGTAGTTGATAGGCTTACCAAGTATGAACACTTTTGTGCATTATCTTATCCATTTAAAGCGAGTACAATTGCTACTGCATTTACGAAAACAATTCAAAAGATACATGGAAACCCAAAGATTATTGTAAGTGATAGAGACCCCATTGTCACTAGAAATTTTTGGATGGAATTATTTTCTTGTTTGGGTACTCAACTAGCTCATAGCTCATCTTATCATCCTCAATCGGATGGAAAACTAATATAGTGAAAAAATGTTTGGAAGAATATCTTCGTTGCTTTGTATCTAATAAACAAACATAATGGGTCAGTTGGTTACCTCTGGATGAATGGTGGTATAAAAATTCCTTCCACACTGCAGCAAAAATGACCCCATTTATGGTACTTTATGGATATCATTCGTCGTCCATCACATCATCTTTAAGAGAAAATTCTAAGGTTAAAGCAGTGGAAGATCAAATCGAGTATCAACAACATGTTCTCCAACTCTTAAAGGATAACCTAAATTTCGCACAAAATCGAATGAAATAATAGGCAGATCAACATCGTAATGAGAGAAGTTTTGATGTAAGCTACTGGGTATTTATACGACTAAAACCATAGACACAAATTTACCTCAAGAAAGCTAAGAAGGATAATAAATTATCGCCAAAGTACTATGGTCCTTACAAGGTGTTGCAAAATATTAGTACTATGGCATACAAATTGGAGTTTCCTGCATCTTCCCGAGTGCACCCAGTTTTCCATGTTTCATGCTTAAATAAGGTTATAGGTGAAAAAATTCTGGTTCAAACAATATTTCCAGAACTTTATGAGGAAGGGAAAATCCTATTGGAACCTGAAGCAGTCACGGAAACAAGAACTCGACAGCTATGAAATCAATCAATTTCAGAGTATCTCATCAAGTCGAAGAACTTACCCACTGAATATTCCACATGAGAGGATGAGAATTTTATACAGAATCATCCAGAACTAATCAAGCGTTGAGGACACCACTTTTTTGAAGTAGAGGGGCATGTTAGGGCCCTATATTACTAGTGTAGTCCCTTATTGGTGTTAGTGTAGCCCACTTATTGTTATTGTTGTACCACTATAGTCCTCATATTGTTATTATTATTAGGTCGGATAGGATTATATTGTGACCCCATGGATTCCTATATATAGAAAGAAGGTTTTTTCATTTGTGTCATCCAAGAATTGTTCATTTATGTAATTTAAAGGAGGTTTCCCCCTCGAAGAGGCTGATTTCTAAGGCGTTGATCTATCTTTTATTTTATTTTGTGAGTTGGTTTCATAATAGATCGCTCGAAGGAAGATCTACCAAGATGAGCAATCAATATGGAACATCATATATCATACCACGTCTCTTCAACGAAAATAATTTATTTTTTTGGAAGTCAAGGATAAGATCTTATCTACAATCTCTTGGAGTATATGTTTGGGAAATTGTTGAAGGAGTTTACCAGTATCCAGCCGTAGTTTCCATATATGTAGCAGAAAAGAATAGATATGAAACTAATGCAAAATTTGTCAATGCCTTATTGGGAAGCCTGACAGAATCATAATTTTTCAAAGTTATGCAGTTAAATTCAGCAAAGGAAATATGGGACAGAATCATCCAAAGCTATGAAGGTGATGACAAGGTAAAAAGTGCTAAACTCCAAACACTCAGAATTCAATATGAAACTCTCAGAATACATAATGATGAAATTATTACAAGTTTCTTTCTATGTATAGATGAAATTGTAAATCGTATGATAAATCTAGGTGAATAAATGAAAGACCCAACTTTAGTAGAGGAAATCTTAATATCTCTATCTCCAAAATTCAAGTCAAAATTTTCTTCCATTGAAGAGAAGCAAGATCTGCAGACTCTTAATGTTGTTCAACTGCACAAGATCCTGACTGCTTTTGAAATGAGAAAATTAATGTAGTTGAGTACAACAAGTTGCAACTGCAACATATTATGCTTCAGTAGTTCATAAGGCTATAGAACTATGTTTTTCGTTGAACCGAGAGAACAATCATTGTCCCAAGAAGAAGGCTCCTCCACAGGTACTTTTTTTATCATCAATGCTACCGGCCCAATCTACATGAACATAGGCTTAAAGTGAAAAAAAATTGTTCTTGAGATACCATAGTCCAAGATCATGAGTTCCCTGTAAATACTTGAGTATTCTTTTGATAGCTTTGAGATGAGTCTCTTTAGGATTTTCTTGGAATGTACAACTATTCCAACTTCATCCATAATATTTGGTTTAATGCTAGCAAGATAGAGTAAACTACCAATCATAGACCTATATTCAAATTTATTAATAGTCGGGGAGTCATCATCTTGACTAAGACTACATCCTGTTACCATAGGTGTGCTAACCGGTTTACAATATTCTAATCCATATTTCTTCATTATTTCCTTGATATTTTTAGTTTGAGAAATAAAAATATCATTCTTAGTTTGATGAACCTATAAAAAAAAGAAAAAATGTTAGCTCACCAAGTAACGACATTTCAAATTCTTGTTGCATAGCTGAAGCAAACCCTTGGCTCATTGAATCAATATTTCTACCAAATATGATGTCATCAACATAAACCACTACTACCAAGAGTTTTTCTTTGGATTCTTTGATATATAGGTTTCTATCCGTAAAACCTTTCTTGAAGCCACATTGTTGAAGATATTTGTTAAGATGATAATACCAATCTCAAGGAGCTTGTTTCAACCCATATAAATCATTTTTGTGTTTGAAAAAAATATTATTATTATTTCCAAGTATAAAGCCTACAGGTTGTTCAATGTATACCTCTTCTTCTAGATCCACGTTTAAAAATGCAAATTTAACATCCATTTGATATAATTTAAAATTAAAAAAGCTTGCAAATGCTAGGAACATTCTAATGGCTTCAAGGTGAGCCACAGGTGGAAATGTTTCTTCAAAATCTATTCCTTCATGTTGAGAATATCCTTTGTAGAAAAGTCTTGTTTATTCCTAAACACTTCACCATTTTCATTTATTTTTTCTTAAACACCCATTTGGTCCTAGTTACATTTTTATTTTGCGGCCTTGGAAATAGTTCCCATGTATGGTTCTTTTTTTTTGGTTAATTTCTTCATTCATAGCCTTAATCCATCATTCATCTTTTCTTTCTTGGTGCACATTTTGAGGTTCAATGATAGACAATAAACCTAAGTGACAAAAGGATCCAATAAATGTTCTTATAGTTTGTATACCAACATCTTAATCACCAAGTATTTGGGTTTGGGGATTTTTTTTTCCTACACATACCTAGATGGGGTATTTTCTAACTCGCTTTTTCTTCTGTGGATGCCTTTACTTCTTCTTCTCCTACAATTTATTTTATATTGGTGTTGGTTTGTTCATCATCAAATTGTATTTTTCTTTTTGGGGTACACAAATCCTTCATCTAATCTATACAACAACAATTTTTTTAAGCTTCTTATTGTAACATTCATACCCTTTTACTTCTGGAGGAATATCCATGGATAATTCTTTCATCAACTCTAGGTTAAAATTAGCTAAGCTTATCATAATTTATTTAGATTAAACATTTGCTTCCAAAAAATTTAAATTATTTAATAGTTGCAGGTTTTCCATACCATAGTTCGTGTAGTGTTTTTTCATTATTGACTCTTACATGGGCTTGATTGAGGATGCCAACTATTGTTTGTATAACTTCTCCCCAAAAGGTGTGAGACACTCAAGTTTCATCAAGAATTGCACGTGTCATTTTTTAAACCATTATGTTCATTCTTTCTGCAAATTTGTTTTGTTGCAGAGTTTTGGCTATAGAGAATTGTCTTTTGATACCATGTTGATCACAAAAATCGAAGAATTCATATGATACGAATTTTCCCCCTCTATCGTGTCTGAGACATTTTATTTTTAATTCTAATTCATTTTCCACCATAACCTTGAGTATTTTAAAAATTTCAAAAGCCTCATGTTTAAATTATAGAAGACTAACCCAACATATTCTAGTAAAGGTGTAACACCCTCCTCCCACATTTACCCAAGTTAATTGACCAGCTGGTGTAAACATGTGAAGAGAGGCTACTATGATTTGATTCAAATCCCAATGTACAACTAAGTAAGTGGAACCGAAAAAACCAAACCAATATGACCTTTCACATAGTTATAGAACCTTTAGGAGACAACCAACGCTTCGAGGTGACCAACCCCTGAGGTAAATTTACATTTAAAAAATCTAGACCCTCATTTACTCCCATGACAAGCCATGCATGCGACTTAGGGCTTCCAGTCACTCCCATGGAAAGGAATGCTAGTGACTGTGGAATTTTTTCAGATAATTCTGTGCTAGTGACCTCGGATTTTGAGCCATGTTTTCAGGGCCAGGTCTCATGCCACTACCCATAAATTCATTTAACCTTCAGAAATTATAAATAACATTACAACAAGGTTACTAATGCAAACATTGATACAAGTACTTGATATGACCCTACTAGCCATGACAGGAATTTCATCAAACATGTCACAAATATGTAATATATAGGTCATAAAAATAGATCTGAGCATAGGCGTCTCATACTTATCTGAAAATCATAAGAAAACATTTATTCCTTATCAAAATAGCTTCATTTTCATATATTAGGTCATGTACTCACTGTACATTCAATTACTAATCAAAACATGATGAGAGACAAACATCATCACTGTCATAAAACATGCTTAGAACAATAATATAACCAATAGAAATAACAAGGATATGAAAACTATAAAAAACCACATTTCAACCAATACATTTACACATAAATTACCAAGGAGAAGAAACTCTTATTAATGAATGAAAAATAAAACTAGGTATGGGAATCCCAAGAACCACCCAACCATAGATTGGTTGAACCAAATATTTCTTTGAACTAATCACCCCTGTGCCATATTCAAAGCATGAATGTGGGACTTTCAAAAAAATCAGCCTGGTCTCCTTAGGCTTTACCGCAATACACATCAGATCATTAGGTCATAAATAATGAATATACAATACTAGGCTTTACCGCAATCCCCACCAGGTCGCTAGTCCCTAAACCAGCATGTATGCCTTTGGATATCTCCACCTAAACCACAAGGAATTATTTTGTTTCAAGCTCTCATATTTACTGTATATCCCACCATCACTGGTCAAGGGATTCCTAGGACTACAAGTTCACCACTCGTTGGGCTTTACCATATATCCTGCCATCGCCAGTCAAGGGATTCCTAGGCCTAATCAAGAGTAATCCTTCCGATCTTTACCATGTATCCATATATGAGATTTACCATATATATCGTCATGGGATTCTTAGGCCCAATCAAGATGATCACAACCAGTATTTACTATATATCACATCCCGAGATTCCTAGGCCTAGGGCCTAGTAAATAATCCTAAGACCACCCCAGTTAGCTTCGAGTCCATCTGGAAATCCATCTCAACCAAATACAAGAGAACCCACAACACCATGGCTATCCAGAAATAGAAAGGAAAGGTTGAAGAACATTGTCATGCCTGGAAAAACCCATGCCAATGAAAACAAGAGAACTAAATACACACATGCATGTACCATGCATGCCAAATCCAACAAGGAAATCGCACATGAAAATTAATACCTGCAATTAATCATGTTGTATTTTCTTTATCATGCTCTTCCTTGATTGATATTTTCTTCCCTTTGCCTTCTTTCTCCTTCCTTTTCTTTTCTTGATCCAATGTTGAAGTGCTCCAAAAAAACTCTAAGTGTACAAGAGTGTGTGAGAGAAAGAATAGAGAGATAGCTCCAAAACTGAGCTGAAAAAAGGTACCAACTAATCCTTATAAGCCTTTTTATTAATGAGGCCTCTATTTTATTCATTTTCCATTACTTTTCCTTTTTCCTCCTCACCTGCAACATGTGACCTTTCACCTTCCTTTTCTCCTATTTTCCATTATTTTTATAAATAAATATCAATAAATGCCACTTTTTCTTTCCAAAGCCTTTTCCATTTCCTTTCCTAATTTTATTAGCCATAATCAACCAAATGAACACCCACACTAGGATATTTTTTCCCATCATTCAGCTTGAAATATGTGTCCTGCGACTTTGGTTAATTTTTCCTTAATTAACTTTATTACATGGAATTTTTACCAGGGGTTGTTACAGAACCCTCCCCCTTGGGGGAACACCATCCTCGGTGTTCAAAGACACCTATAACAAGAAATAATGCTGAAAGAAAACATATTGGCCATGGAGCTTTATAACTTGTCTTTTTGCAGTATTTACAATGATCAACATGTTGAAAACCAAACCAACATGACAACATAACAACATAACAACATAACAACATGAAAACCATAATGACATAATACCCATACCGCTTATTGGAGCTTTATAACACATATAATGGCAATATTTACATCCATATAAATATCTACATATACCAAAGAATCACACCAAAACATATACCAAAAAAAATCACTCAACCAACAAAAAGAGAAGGATACATAGCCCACATCTAATCCGCCATCTCCAACATAGTTTCATCGGTCCCAAAGTGATTCTGTTTCACCTTAACCTGATTAATTTCTCAGTTCCGGAGTGTGAGAATATTTCTCTGCAAAATAAATTGAGGTTCCAGTTGGAATTATCCTTCTGGATCCACCTCCAATACACACCAGCGAATCACATGATCAAAATATTCAGCATGCTCCTTAAACATTGACACAAGGAAAATATCATGGAATTTCATTGTCAGAGGTAGTGCAAGTCGATAGGCTACTGAGCCAATCCTTTCAAGAATCTTGAAAGGTCCACAATACTGAGGTGCTAACTTAGCACATGATCCAATCCTCAAGGATCTCTTCTTGGGCTTGATGCGCCAGTACATTTGTTCCCCAACCTGAAAATTCTTAAACAACATGTTCCTATCTGCATAAATTTTATATATGTCATGTGCTACCTTTAGATTCATCTTTATTATCTACATTTCATGTTCCATTTATACCAACATATCTAGTCATATAAACACTCAGTTCGTTAGATCACTCCAATTTATGGGAGTATTAAAACTCCGCCCATAGAGTGCCTCAAACAGACTCATCCTCAGTGACTCCTGATAACCATTATTGTAAGAAAACTCAACCAGAGGTAGATACTCTTCCCAATTTTGTTGTTGATGCATCACATACATCCTCAACATGTCCTCTAGAATCCTGTTGACCCTCTCTGTCTATCCATCTTTATACGGATGATAAGTTGTGCTGAAGGCCAATTCTGTACCTAAACCTGCAAATAAATATTTTCAGAATCTTGAATTGAATTTAGCATCCTTGTCTAACCCAATATTCTTCGGAACACCATGTAGCCTCACTACATCTATGATAAACACCTATGCTACATCATTAGCTGAATATGTATACTTTATTGGAATGAAGTGCACTACCTTTGTCAACCTGTCTACCACAACCATGATGGAATCATGATGTCTAGATGTCCTCAGCAAACCTATGATTAAATCCATGGAAATGACCTCCCATTTCCACTCTAGAATTGAAACCGATTGTAGTAATCCACCTAGATGCTTACATTCTTCTTTCATCTGCTAACAATCCACACATCTCACCAAAAAATATGCCACTTCTTTATTCAATTTCGACCAATGATAAAACTTCCTCACTATTTTCAATGTCTGGTGGTATCCTAGGTGACCTAAATATGGATTAGCATGAAATTACCTCAAGATAAGCTTCTTGAGCTCACTATTGGCTTGCACATATATATTTTCCCTCAATATTACCAATTCATCCACTGTAAGATGATAGTTCACATCCTGTTCACCTTTACCGAGTTGTAACCTATGCATAAGCTCCATGTACCTATCATCCTGTTGTCCTACCTATAAGATTTGATCATGTAAGTATGCCCCATAAGAACTCATAATTGCTATATGATTCACCTGTATCCTCCTACTAAGAGCATCTACATCCCTCTTCTCTTTACCTTTAATATACCTGATCTCGAATTTCAACTCATTGATCGTGGCCAACAATCTAGCTTTCTTAGCATTTACATTATGTTGGTCGAATACATACCTCAATCGTTTGTCTTCACTCATCAATACAAACCTCCTTCCAAGAAGATAGTTCCTCCACATCTTCAATGCATAGATGATCACTACCAACTCAATATCATTTGTCAGATAATTCTGCTCATGCACATTCAGTTTCTGTGACTCATAGCACACTACTTGTCCCTCTTGCATAAGGACTCCACTAAGCCCTTTCTTACAAGCATATGTACATACCACAAACTATTTGTTTGGATCTACAATCTTTAACACTGGAGCATTCATCAACAAGTGCTTCAATTTTTCAAAACTTGTTGCACATTCCTTTGTCCATTCAAACTTCTTACCTTTCCTCTACAATGATATAATAGGATATGTAATGTGAGATAAGTTCCTCATGAACATCATATAATAACCTGCTAGTCCCATGAATGATCTTACCTCCCACATTTATAGGAGTTTCCCACTCCATGATAGCCCTTATATTTTCTGGATCCATTGTTGTGCCTTCCTTGGAAACAACATGTCCCAAGTAATGTACCTTTGTTTGCAAGAAACTGCATTTAATGAGCTTGGCATACAACTGATGCTCTCTCAACAATATAAATATTTATTCTAAGTGTTCGACATGCTCTTCCTCAGTCTTAGAATATATGAAGATGTCATCAATGAATACAATAACAAACTTTTCCAGATATGGATGCAACACACTATTCATCAAGCACATAAAGGTAGTTGGAGCATTAGTCAAACCAAATGGAACTACAACAAATGCATAATTCCCATACCTGGTCTGAAATTTTTTCTTGAAGATATCCTCTTCTTTGATGAGGACCTGATGATATTGTGACCTCAAGTCAATCTTTGAGAACATTTTTGATCCCTTTAATTGATCGAACACACCATCAATCCTCGGAAATGGATACATGTTCTTAATTTTCGCCTTGTTCAACTGCCTGTAATCAATGCATATCTTGAGAGTACCATCCTTATTCTTCACAAAAAACACTAGTGCGACCCATGGTGATACACTTGGCATAATGTATCCCTTATCAATCATTTCATTCAACTACGACTTCAACTCGAATAACTTTGGAGTGCTCTCTTTTATGGTGCCTTCGATGTTGGTGTTGCCCCTGGTAATAACTCAATGGAAAAGTCCACTTCTCCATGAGGTGAAAAATATGAAATATATGCGGAAAATATGTCCTAAAATTGTTGTCGAACTAGGTACTTTCTTAATATCTTTGCATCCTCATCCTCCTTACCTTTTTCACTAGAAATACAAACTGCAAATAACACACACCCCTACGACTACACTTTTCCTGCATAGCTATCACCATTCTAGTCGATGTTGCTGCCTTGTTACCCTGCAATATTCTTTGTTCCCCATTTTCATCCAAACACTCAATCTCCTTATCATAACAATCCACTTTAGTCCTCTAAAGATACAACCAATCCATACCCAAAAGTATATTATATGATCCCAATGACAATACATTCAAATGTGTAGATGTAGGCATACTATTCAACTCAAATGCACAAGTTCTTATCCAATTATGAATTCTCTTCTTTGTACCTGTAGCCAACTGCACTAACCAAGATTCTGCATGCATTTCTTTATTCCAACCACACTTATCCAAAAATTCAGGGTTAACATAACTATAATTATATCCAGGGTCAATCAAAATAGAAAAAAATTGATCACAAAGCCCATCCATCTCAATTATAGATGTCTGATGATCAGCCTGCCTGTTATCCACTAATGCATAGACACGAGGAATGCTCTTCACAACATCCCCAACTGTCTTCACTTCATGTGCACTATAAATCTGAGGCCTACCACCCTGATTTTGCAAACAATCCCTCTTAATATTCTCCTTACCACATGTCCACCACTACAACCATCCTATATCATTACCTCTATTATCTTTCCCTCTATGTTGTGACTCATGTCCCTGTCTAATTATGTTGAACTTCTTATGAGGTGAAACATGTTATTTCTCTTCCACATTATGAGGTATTGTTCTTTTTTATTGCCATTTACCTTTAGATTTTTCTTATGCTTTGAATGTTCATAAGCATAAGCATTTACCTGGAGATTTTTTCTTATGCTTTGAATGTTCATAACAATGCTTTGATTTCCCAATAACTTCCTCAAGTGACTGTGGCTCATCATACACAATCTGATCCCTAAATGCCAATGGAAATCCACAGACAAATATTTGAACTTTATCCTTTTCATCTTTAAGATATGGTACATACCTCACTAGCTCCAAGAACTTAGTCGTGTACTCCTCATTTTCATCGATCCCATATTTAGCTCATCGAATTCCTTGGATTTTCTGTCGTGGTACCTCTCTAACTAGTATTTCTTTCTAAAAATTCTCTTGAATTCATGCCAACTCAACTCTTTTGTCTTGATGTCTCTGACCCATTTTAGAACGTCCTATTAATTTTCAGATTGTTTTTTGTTGTATCAATTGCTTTAACCCAATTCCAGACTTCAATTAGCAATATTTCCAATTATAATTAATATTTCCATTCATCAACAGTAATTGAAGATAGAACGATAAATTCCATGACAAAGTGTATAATCAACACATCAACAAGAGACAGTAGATTTGTTCAAAGACCAGGGAAAAACCCACTATGGGGAAAACCCTTTGAAATTATTCTTCTATTATATTGTCATAAAATGTTTAGCATAGATTACAATGAACCCAATACAATATGATCAGAAATACAACCCAACAACTTCAGAAACCAGTATACAGTGGAAGAATCTGTCAGAGACAACTTGTTTCATACTTTGAACAACTTTAGAAATATTCCAATGATGGTCAACTGTAGTCAAACCCATGGACGCTACCTTCAAGTTATCATGGGTGCATATTTAGTTCCTTGATGCTACCTTTCCCATAACATGCCTGCGTCAAGGGAAAAAATTCAACAATTCTTTGCCAGCGTTTGGAAAAGAACCTTAGATTTTGTGCAAGCTTCAGATCTGTGACTTCTGACCTCCGTACGACCTTTTCCTTCGCCAATGTGTCGAACCCAATCATATAGAAGAGAAGAAGATGATTGATGTTGTGATATCCAAATGAGCTTCTAGGTCACTTGTATTTATATGCTTCTAAGGGGTTTCCAATGATTTCCATTTTATGTTGAGGCCGACCTATCCAAGTTTGTATGTGAGTGAAGCCGACCTAATCCAATATCCATGAGGGGGTGAAAAATAAAAAACTAACTTCTGCTTATCCGAACGAGGTGATATTCAGGTCAGTTTTTGTCCTCTCGAACAGAGGAACTCAATTCCATAATCATCTTCATCAAGTGAGTATTCCAAAGTGGAATTTGAATGCAGTGGCATAATTTTAACACTACCTCTCAACTAGGGAGAATTAAACTTGTAATATAACCTGTAAAACATGTCCATCGATTAATATGTCATCATGTCATCACAATAAAATATAGCTACTGAAAAATTCTCGGATATAAAGAAGAAGAATCACGGGGATAAAAATATACCACCCTCTATCAATGGGATACAACCTGGAATATCTGTCAGTGGGCTACTACTCGGAAATATGTTAGCAAGCTACTACCCAAAAATGTGTCAGCGGGCTACTACTTGGAAATATGTCAGTGGGCTACTACCTCAAAATATGTCATCATACTACTACCTAGAAATGTCAGCGGGCTACTACCCAAAATCTCTATGAGTGGGCTGCTACCCAGAAATGTGTCATGGGGAGCTACAACTCAACCCATATCGAGAAATAGGTGTCTTAGGTGAGCTTCTACTCAACCCGTAATATCCCTTACCGATATTCCAAACAATGGCCCATAAGATTCATGTGGTATAACACATGCATCATAACTTATCTTGGACAAGAACCCAAATTATCAAGAGGTAAGGATCACATTCCTCCAAGCATCCTCAATCATTCGCCAGACATAGAGGGATAATCCCAACAAGCCTCAACTTGTGGGTATGATTCCAACTAGGGTACACTCTGCAAATACCAAGATAGGGTGAGCTACTAATCCAACCCTATAGGTAAGATATAGGGGTCACACCCTATTGTCTAGAGTTCCTTCAACCCAAAAAGCCCTCTGTCTCAATTTCTTACCCTAGGATCTTAGACAAGGGGGAAGAGTATAGCTCAATTTCCTCGATTAGTGGTGCCCCTTATTAGGATGGGTCACATCCATTAGTCCAAGCTTCTCTCTAAAGTCCAAGAACTTCCCTTTCGGCAAAGCCTTGGTGATAATATGTGAAATCTGCTCATCTGTTGATATGTGATGGAGATGAACGATTCCTCTGTGCACGAGATCACGAATGAAGTGAAATTATATTTCCGTGTTCTTGGAATTTTCATGAATTATGGGATTCTCTTCCAGATGGATCCCACTCTTGTTGTCGCAATATATCAATGTAGTGTCTAGGAACTGCTCAAATAGCTCTCTAAAGAGATTCCTCAACCAAACTGCTTCGCAGCTAGCCATGCTAACAGAAATATACTCTGCCTCGGTGGTACTCAAAGCTATTGAATTTTGTTCCCTGGTAATCAATTATATCATGGAAGATCCAATATTAAAACAACACCTATATGGACTCTTCCTGTCAATAACATTTCCCGCCTAGTCAACATCGTTGAATCCATGAAGTCGAACATCTCCGGTAGAGTATCTCAGACCAAGTGTAATCGTCCCCTGCAAATATCTCAAAATGTATTTGGTATCAGTCCAATGCGCATGGAGAGGCTCGGTCATGAATTTAATAAACATCAGAACATCAGAGCCCCAATCAATTGTCTATACTCAGATGGATTCGCTAAGATGGGCAATGCATATTCTCTGCATAATTTCTTGAAGTTTATTTCCATCATTGTGGGTAGAGACTTGCATTCGTTCATTCCAAATCTTTCCAGCAGCTTCACAACATATTTTCCTTGTGAAAGGAAAATATCACCTGGCCTTTTCCACACATCAAGGCCTAGAAAGTAGTGCATGAGTCCAAGGTCCTTCATTTCAAATTCATAGGCTAGCTCCCTCATACACTCCATCATCATAGGCTCACTACATGTCAGGAATAGATCTTCAACATATAAAACTAATATCAACGACATACCTTGGACTACCTTGAAGTAGAGGTTGGGATTAACATTGCTTCTCATGAATCCTAGCTTCACCAAATAATTGTCTATGTGGGCGTACCATGCTCTTAGGGCTTGATTCAAACTATACAATTCCTTCTTCAGTCTAAAAACATGTATCCTTCGATCCTCTACTTAAAATCCATGTGATTTCTCAACATATACTTCTTCTTGTAGCATGCCATGGAGAAATGCAGTATTTACATCTATGTGATGAAGGGTCCATCCTTGAATTGTGGTAAGGGAAAGTATCGAACTAATGGTTTATATTGAGCCACAACTAAAAATATATCATCATAATACTCTCCCTCTTTCTGGGAAAATCTTCAAGCCTCGCCTTGCATTTTTCCATGCTTCCATCAATTCCACACTTTAGATTGAATACCCACTTCAAATTTACCACATATTTCTCCTTCGGTTTCAGCACAACATCAAAAACATCATTCTTCATAATATATTCATATTATTCATCCATAGCATATTTCCATACTTGTTATCTTACAACTTCTTCGAATGTGGAAGGTTTGTCTTGAATCATAGTGCTCATGGTTTCAAGATATCCCCGGTACCTCCATGGATTCTTCCTTTATCTAAATGATATTTGAATGGCACATGCCTCTCAGCATCTTGTAGAGTGTCACAGATCCAAAGTGGTGTTTTCCTATTAGGATAATAACTAGGATAAGTATCTAAGGGATCCATGGGCTCCATGGGATCATCAACAATATCAATCTTGAATTCGGGCATGGATGAACCATCCAAGATATCCATATCACCATTCTTCTCGGAAGGAGGAAGCGGAGGAAGGTCTCTTTCTTTTCCAAGAGCGACATCTTCATCAAATGTGACATCCATGCTAATATAAACCTTCCTTTGACCAGGAATATATATTCAAAATGCTTTAGAATTTTCACAATACCCAACAAACGCACCTTTTCTTCCAGTGGCTTCCAGATTGTTTCTTTTCTCTTTTGGCACATGAAAGTATACGAGGCAGCCAAAGATATAGAGATGACTCACATCAGACTTGACACTTTTGAACACTTCTTCGGGTGTTTTGTTGTCTAATGCTTGATGAGGCACCTTGTTTTGAACATATATGACAACATTTTTTGCTTCTCCCCAAAGGAACTTTGGTATCTTTTGATCATGGAGCATGGCACAGGCAACTTCTACAATGGACCTACTCTTCCTTTCGGCTAATCCATTTTGTTCAAGAGTATATGGTGTAGTTGTCTCCTTCTTGCAAAAATAAATGAATTCGTTTGAAGTGTACTCTCCACCTTTGTCAGACCTGAATATTTTGATTTTCTTCCCTGTTTTATTCTCAATCAAAGCTTTGAAATCCTTGCACTTTTCAAATTATTCAGATAATATATCCATGTATTTCTTGAAAAGTTATCAATGAAGGTGATATAGTAGAGATGGTTACCAAGAGAATGTACGATCATTAGACCACTCAGGTCAAAGTGAATGAGATGGAGGATGTCATTTGTCTTTCTTTCACTAGAGGGGAATGGTCTCATTGTCATCTTTCCACTAGCACATATTGGACATACTCCATCATGTTGAGCTTGAATTTTTGGAATCTTGGAGACCATGTTATCCAATTTAGGAAGTGCATCATAATGAAGATGATATAACCTTTGGTGCCATAATTCACTTAGATTATTTTTAATATGAACCAATGCCAATAGTTTCCTTCCAGTGACCCTGTATATTCCTTCATATCTTTTTCCCAAATTGAATGCATCTTTCATACGTGATCCAACAGGGAAAGTAATAAATTTTCCCTTAATGAATGCAATCCTCATCCCTTTGTCTTCCAAAGCATATATTGATACCAAATTCTTCTTCGACCCAGGAACATACATTTCATCATGAAATACAATAGATTCCCTAGAATTCAAATGAAATTTGATGGATCCAAAACCTTTGATAGGATAAGTGGAGTTGTCTTCAAGAATTATTTTCAAATTCGAGTCCCTCTCTACCAAGTTAGAGAGAAATTCCTTGTAACCAGAAAAGTGACGAGTGGCACCACTATCAACCAACTAACTATCCCATGAATTCGAAGGAGATGAACTAGTAAGAGTAGAAATATAATATATTCATAATTACTTTCATACCTGGAGAATTTTGACTTCTTTTGTGGATGACGATCTTCTTCATGGTCACTTGGATTAGCTCTTCTTCTTCTATCATTTCTGCCATCGCAGTCATTCCTTCGATCATCTTTCCTTCTTTTATCATTGAACCTGTTTTTTTTACTTCTAGTATTATAACGTTGTCCATTATTCTTCTCGAGGAAATATCGAGCATAATGACACTTCTTGTGATAATTTTAACATTCAATATGCGAGTATTTATTTTATTTTATTTTCATTTCAAGGAGGAGGCTTTCTTGAATTTGATGGACCTCCTTTCCCTTTCTTCTTATTATTTTCATGAGAAATGTATGCAATGCGTTATCCTTCTTCGTGATTTTGAATCCTTCCTCTTCTTATCATCCTAGACTCTTCTTAAGTTAGCTTTCCAATAATATTATCAAATCAAGGGAGTAAATTTGTGTTGCTAATAGTAGTGATGAATGCTTCCCAAATAGGAGGGAGACCTCTTAAATTCATGACCACAAGTTCCCTATCAGGAAAAACTTCTCCAACTCTTAACAATTGATTTCTAACATGATATATCCTCATTATGTGGTATTGTATGGACTCTCCTTTGTTCATCTTGGTGTCTTTGAGTTGATATTTCAAGGTGAGTATTTCATTCAAATTTTTGACCTCATAAATGCATGATATCTTATCATACATGTCCTTGGACCTTCTAAAATTTCCAACATATGCAATTAAATTGTCTTGTAAATGATCAACTATAATTATCTTTTCTTTATTCTCACCTTTCTTACGCTTACTCTTGGCAGAAACAGATGCATTCTTTGGAGGCTCAAGTACCTTTCCTTGAATTTAGTTCAAAACATCATTGTTGTCATCTATGATTTCCAACCTAGCTTTCCATGCAGCAAAATTGGATGAGTCACCCAAATTGTCATTGTCCTTGAAGGTGGTTGACATATAGATTTGACTAGATTGCCTCTTTCAACTTTTCCAAAGATGATTGCTTCAATCCTCGTCTCCTCTTGGGCTTGTCCTTCACCTTAGTTCTGATACTATGTTAATTTTCATATTTTTTTAGACCGTATTAATTAATTTAGCCCAATTCCAAACTTCAATTAGAAATATTTCCAATTACAATAGGTCTTTCCATTCACCAAAATTAATTGAAGATAGAATAATAAATCAAATGAAAAAGGATACAATCAACACATCAACAAGAGACACTAGATTTGGTCAAAGGCCAGGGAAAACATGACTATGGGGAAAACCATTTGAATTTTTTCTTCTATTATATTGTCATAAAATTTTTAGTAGAGAGTCAATGATCCCAATACAATATGATTAACAATACAACCAAACAACTTCAGAAACTAGTATACAATGGCATAATATGTTAGTGACAACTTGATTCAGACTTTAGACAGCTTCAGAAATCTTCAAATGATGGTCAAATTTAGTCAAACCCCTGGACATTACCTTCAGGTTAGCATGGGTGCATCTTTAGGTCCTCGACGCTACCGTTGCCCATAACATGAATGCATCCTGGGACGAAATTCAACATTTATTTCCCAACGTCCAAAGACAAAAACCCTATATTTTATGTGAGCTTCGGATATGTGACTTCTGACCTCTGTACGACCTTTTCCTTCACCAACATGCCAAACCTAATTAGATAGAAGAGAAGAAGATTCTTGATTTTGCGATATCCAAATGAGCTTCTAGGTCACTTGTATTTATATGCTTCTAAGGGGTATCCAATGATGTCCATTTTATGTTGAGGCTGACCTGTCCAAATGTGTATGTGACTGAAGTTGACCTGATCCAATATCCATGAGTGGGTGAAAAATAAAAAACCAACTTCTTCTTATCCAAACGAGGTGATGTTTAGGTAGATTTTGGTCCTCTCGAAAAGAGGAACTCAATTCCATCATAATCTCCATCAAGTGAGTCATGCAAAGTGGAATTTGACCACAATTTTATAATTTTAACACTTCCCACCATATATCTACTTTCCATTTGAGGCCGAAGATAGGTATTCTAACCTTCATTTTATTTATTTAACAATGCAACTCAAAGAAATTATTCATAAAAAATATCCATGCCTCTCCATATTATGGCTTCTTCAAATCTCCATCAGAGGTATGTGGCTTTTATTTCTTGAAATCATGTGGAAAATATCCCCTATCACTCCTCCTATAAGGATGATAACGATGATGTTCATAGTTCATGTTAGAACTAGAACTAGAATATAACATGTGTCCATCACCTATCCTATCTAGAGTATCCAAGAGGCTACCATCTCCGATCATCTCATCCCTATCTGAATTGTGCTCAACATAAGATCTCCTACCATATGCTCCATTAGTCCTATCCTCCTTTCCATGGTTGATTTGAAGTTGTCCATGTCTCTGCAATTTTGACAAACTCTGAAGGATTACTGTATTAACTTTTGCTTGTTTCTCTTGTTCTTGAATGATTCAGTCATTGTATCCCTTGCAACTTCTTATTTTTTCCTCCAAACTTCTCAATTTGTTTGTTATATCAGAAGAGTTCCTAACACCATTATTCTCATTTGATCTATAGGGAGAGTCTAGTGAACTGTCGTCTACCATCATGCTAGTCATATTTAATATTCTTCCTGCAAGTATACCATGTTATCTAAACCAAAACATAATATAATCAACATACCTCAGTATAGTTCTAGGGAGGATATCTCATCTGCAAGATCGACTAGATTAGCATGATACATGTATAATCATAATCATATCAGCATATAAACATCATTTAAACCATTACACAATTATAAATGCATGACCATACTGACCACATATCATGACCTCATGCATGACAGCTATCACCATGTCAATGTATGCATAAAAAAATATGAACACTGACATGCACAACCAATGCATGACCAATGTATACTCATTTAAAACTCATCCAATCAATTACACCATCAAATTTCACATGGAGTAACAACCACAACCATCACCATCACCATGCACATGCAACAAACACATAAACCAAAAGCATAAAGAACACATCTGAAACCGACATGTTTGCATGACCAAAACACAGCCCATTCATTCCAAGGGGTGAACCATGCTTTGATATGAATCTATGGTATTATATATCACACAAGGAGAAAGGAAGCTAGTGTTGATCAACGATTGTCATTGATGTCAACCCAAGCAGAACTAGGGGCTAACCCAATATTGAATGAGAAGTTTGACCTACCAAATTAATATATTCTGGGTCAATAATGCTTTTTATGGTTTCTACTTGTCGAGATGTTTCTGTTGATATATGGCACGCCATGTAATTCTTCACGGTTTGAGAGATATTCATGTTTGAAGTTTGTACCCCTGTTAGTGGGCTAAAACCCCATGGGGTTGGGGCATGGGTCATTGAAAAGTCATAATTAATATTTTCTAAGCTCCTAAAATCCCTCCCACGTTCACTTTTTGAAGCCCCTCTCAAATTAAGCATTCATATATATTGTGATCTTCATTTCCTCCTTAGGCAAGGGATTCGGCCATCTAAAATAGGTCATCGTGGAATTTTCGCTCTAACGTTTTTTCTACGAAGGCTCAAAAGCTGAAATTTTTATGAGGCAAAGCCGAAATCTTGAGGAAGCTGCAGTAAAAATTTAATATCAATGTGCGTAACATTTTTGGAGATATGATCTGTGGAAGTAAGGGTTTTTGCAGGCTCCTGAAATTCATCTCAAAGAAGTGACCTTGGTAAATTCATCATAACTCCCTCTCTGAGTATTGGATTGGAATGCCGTAAAAAGTGATGGATATTTCATAGTCGGTGCTTTGTGCTCTATCAATTTTAGAGACAAATGAAGAAACGGTGACACGTGGCATGTCGTACAAGTGCGCTCTACTGAAACAGTCCCTAATTAAGGCAGTGTGAGAAATTGGGTATAACTCTCTCTCGGAGAATCCAAATTGGGTTAGACCTATGGAATTGGAAATAAGACTGAGAGGACTACTACAGGACTGAAAATCAGACATTGAGGATCTGAAATAACATAGATACACCAGATTCAAGATCGAGCTCCTAGAAGGCAAGAAAAAGCTAGATCATGTGTTGTTAAGGGTTGCAAAGGACCAGAATTTCTACGGCAGCAAAGAAAAGCAAGGTGCAGCAGAGGGTAGCATGACAAGAGCAGCAACCAAGGTGCATAACAACAACAAGAAGTTCATCATATGAAGTCTTCAAGTGGGCAGCACTACATACAATCATTGTAAAGGTATCATTGTACTTAGTCATTGTAAATACATTATTGTACAAATTGTACTAGTATCTATCTACCACTGGTTGAAGAGGCAGTGTTGGGAGGTCTAGGATCATCATTAGGTGGTTGTGTCAAAGTTGGGGTTATTGTCTAGTATATCTTCTTCTTCTACATCATTCTATATCATTGTAAAGTGGACCATTTTCCCTGGTACGAGAGTCCATTCTTCTTTTATTCTTCTATAGGGTGGTAGGGTGGTGCTAGGGTGAGTTGTAGCTCATTAGGTGTTGTGGCATCCATTCAGTGACTACTGAAGAATATCGGGCATTGGAGCGTCCATCCAGTGGGATCTGGAGAAGAATTCTTTTCTAGATTCTAGGAAGTTGGAGCTTTATTTTCAATTGGAGTTGAAAATAATTATTAGAAAAGAATTAGGTGGTTTTTGTCCTGGAGTGGGTTTCCACCTTAAAAATTGTGTGCATTTGTGTTCCTCTTGTTTGCTGCTATCATTTTACAAACACTGATAATAATTGAATATTAACTAATTCTTTAATTGAAAGAAATACTGATTCACCCCCCCCTCAGTATTTCCAACAATTGGTATCAAAGCTTGGTTCCTTCAATAGCAGTTTAACAGCTGGAAGGAGGTCATGGAGCATACCAAGAATGGTGTACCTCTATTCAATGAAAATAATTATGCACTTTGGAAAGGAGGAATGGAGGTCTATCTCTTGGCGCAAGGTTACGAAGTATGGGACACTGTTCAAAATGGATTTACATCAACTGCGGATGAACAAGGTAAGAAGAATTTGGTAAATGATGCAAAAGCAAAGAATATTATTATCAGTGGACTTATTGAATCTACTTATCATAAGGTGTTGGGTTGAAAAACCACCAAAAATGTATGGGACAAGCTTGAGAATATATATGCAGGTGACTCAAATGTCAAAGAAGCAAAGCTTCAAATCTATAGAGCAAAATTTGAGCAACTCAGAATGAAAGAAGATTGCAACATTGTTGCATACTTTCAATACGTTGATGAAATAACCAATACTCTGGAAGGATTGGGAGAGCCAGTTGATGAGAAGACTATTATACGAAAGATTCTTAGAACGTTACTAGGGAGATTCAACCCAAAGGTATCGGTCTTAGAATACAGTGCAAATATGGACAAACTCAGCAAAGAGGAATTACATGGAGTTCTCATAGCATATGAAATGAGAATTGATGAAGAAGAGGGTACTTCGCATCTAGAAACTGCGTTCGTTGCATCTAAGAAAACCAATAAGGATAAACAACCTTCAATTGAAAAGACATGCACCTGCAAGTGTGAAGAAAAGGGAGATGATGAAGAAGGTCTTTCAGATGAAGAATATGCTTACTTCATGAGAAAACTACAAATTGGTAAGGGACAATTCAAAGGTAAAATTCCATTGATATGTTTCAACTGTAATGAGGTTGGGCATTTTGCAGCAAAATGTCCAAACAAAAGTAATGGCAACTCAAAGAGAAAGAAAGGCTTTAAGAAATTCAACAAGCAAGGATCCAAAAGGAACTTTCTCTCTAAAGAAGATAGCTCATCATCCGATGAAGACAATGATAGTGTAAGAAGAAGCCAATGAGAGAGTATTGTTTATGGCCAAGCACAATAAGCAAGAGGTATCAAACAACGAAGAAGAAGGATGGACCATAGACGAATTTTATGAGGAAGCAATCAAGCTTATAAAAGATCTCAAGGCGGAGAAGATCCGTTCCAAAACTCTTGAAGAACAAGTTCAAGGTTTCAAAATTGAATTTGAAGAACACAAATGCATTGAAGAGTCACTTCAAAATAATTTGGAAGAAAGTAACCAAGAAGGGAAGAATTAGAAGCCCAAGTAGTCTCGCTGCGTGAGGAAGTGAAGAAAGGAAAAACTATCCAAAACTATGCCAACAACTCAAGGGCATTGGAGGAACTCATCAACAATCAACGATCTTACAATGACAAAATTGGCATCGGTTACAAAGAAGAAGAAGCAGGACCTTCTACAACAAAATACAATGAACCTATGAGATCTAACATGCATGAAGACTTCAATGGACAAGATTTGCAAGAACAACCTTGGAAGACAATTCCTCGACGAAAATTTCCATCCAGGTACCAACATATTTTTTATGGCTACTGTTATTCATGTGGAAAATTTGGTCATAAAGCTGTAGAATGTCGCACGTACCCTAGGAATAAATATAATTCCAGGAGATTTGTCAAATATGAACCTCCCAGGGCTCAACGAAATATCAATAGATTTGAACATTTAAGAAATAATATTGAACGTTACAAATGTCGAAACTTTGGACACATAGCCAAAGACTGCAGACTTGAAAATCCTCTATAAGAATCTTCGAAGCCACAGAATGAACGAACATGGAAGAAGAAGAAGAATGATAATTGTGCTCTCGCTCTCAAGGCTCAAAAGAGCAAAGATGTGTGGTATGTTGATAGCAGTTGCTCAATGCATATGACTGGAGATAGAAATAAATTTGTATCTCTGAAAGAGAAGAAGGATGGAACCGTGTCCTTTTCAAATGATGGATCTTCAAATGTTATAGGATCAAGTACTGTCACTCTCGGAAGAAAATATGTTCTAGCCAAGAATGTTCTATTGGTTGAAAACATGAATCAAAATCTGCTCAGTGTTGGATAAATGTGTGATCAAGGACACACAATACTATTCAACTCCACGAAATGTGAAATCAGGAAAGGCGTGTATGGTGAAATTGTGGCTACAGCAAGTCGAGCTCCAAACGACATATATGTTATGGATGAAGCAACTAAAGAAAGTCTAATAGATAAAGAGGATGATACAATAATTGGTATTAATGATGATATTCTAAGTAAGAATTTTTCTACAAAGGTGCAAAGTGATTTCAAGATGTCTTTACTTGGTTGCAAATTGAGCATAGATGACTCATCTAAGGATGTGGATCAAAGGTTGTACAGATCTATGATTAGTAGTCTTCTATATGTAATAGCCTCCCGACCAGATGTTATGCAAGAAGTTGGACAAGTAGCAAGATTCCAAGCAGCACCAAAAGAATCACATATCAAATATTCGCCAGCATTGGAATATCTTCGCTAGAAGCTTGGGATTCTCCCAAGTTCTCATTAGATTTTCCTTTTTCAGAATATAAAGGGGGAGTGGAAGTGTGTACAAGTCTGCAGGACGGTTGTGTGTCAGCGCGAGTAGAAGTGTGTATAGGTCCGCAAGATGGTTGTGTTTCAGGGGGAGTCACCCTTTTCCATTGATGTCAAAGGGGGAGAGAATGTTGTAGGAAGAGGTGTCATGATCGCAGGGGGAGTACTTGTGTTGCCATCAATGCCAAAGGGGGAGATTGTTGATCAGCGGTTGTCATTGATGTCAACCCAAGCAGCACCAGGGGCTAACCCAATATTGAATGAGAAGTTTGACCTACCAAATTAATATATTCTGGGTCAATAATGTTTTTGATGGTTTCTACTTGTCTAGATGTTTCCGTTGATATATGGCACGCCATGTAGTTCTTCATGGTTTGAGAGATATTCATGTTTGAAGTTTGTACCCCTGTTAGTGGGATAAAACCCCATGGGGTTGGGGCATGGGTCATTGAAAAGTCATAATTAATATTTTATAAGCTCCTAAAATCCCTCCCACGTTCACTTGTTTAAGCCCCTCTCAACTTAAGCATTCATATATATTGTGATCTTCATTTCCTCCTTAGGCAAGGGATTCGGCAATCTAAAACAGGTCATCGTGGAATTTTCGCTCTAACTTTTTTTCTACGAAGGCTTAGAAGCTGAAATTTTTATGAGGCAAATCTGAAATCCTGAGGAAGCTTCAGTAACAATTTCAGATCAAGTTGTGTAATATTTTTGGAGATATTATCTGTGGAAGTAAAGGTTTTTGTAGGCTCTTGAAATTCATCTCAAAGAAGTGACCTTGGTAAATTCATCATAACTCCCTCTCTGAGTATCGGATTGGAATGCCGTAAAAAGTGACAGATATTGCACAATATTTAATTTTCGTTCTATCAATTTCAGAGACAAATGAGGAAACGGTGACACGTGGCATGCCGTACAAGTGCGCTCTACTGAAACAGTCCCTAATTAGGGCAGTGTGAGAAATTGGGTATAAATCTCTCTTGGAGAATCCAGATTCGGTCAGACCTATGGCATTGGAAAGAAGACTCAGAGGAATACTACAGGACCAAAAATCAGACATTGAGGATCTGAAATAACAAAGATACACCAGATTCAATATCGAGCTCCTAGAAGGCAAGAAAAAGCTAGATCATGTGTTGTCAAGGGTTGCAAAGGACCAGAATTTCTACGGAAACAAAGAAAGGCAAGGTGCAACAGAGGGTAGCATGACAAGAGCAGAAACCAAGGTGCATAACAGCAGCAAGAAGTTCATCATATGAAGTCTTCAAGTGGGCAGCACTGCATACAATCATTGTAAAGGTATCATTGTACCTAGTCATTGTAAATATTGTACAAATTGTACTAGTGTCTATCTGCCAAGGGTTGAAGAGGCAGTGTTGGGAGGTCTAGGATCATCATTAGGTGGTTGTTTCAAAGTTGGGGTTATGGTCTAGTATATCTTCTTCTTCTACATCATTCTATATCATTGTAAAGTGGACCATTTTCCCTGGTACGGGAGTCCATTCTTCTTTTATTCTTCTATAGGGTGGTAGGGTGGTGCTAGGGTGATTTGTAGCTCATTGGGTGTTGGTGCATCCGTTCAGTGAATACTGAAGAATCTCGGGCGTTGGAGTGTTCATCCAGTGGGAGTTGGAGAAGAATGTTTTTCTAGATTCTAGGAAGTTGGAGCTTTATTTTCAATTGGAGTTGAAAAGAATTATTAGAAAAGCATTAGGTGGTTTTTGTCTCGGAGTGGGTTTCCACCTTAAAAATTGTGTGCATTTGTGTTCCTCTTGTTCGCTGCTATCATTGTACAAACACTGATAATAATTGAAGATTAACTAATGCTCTAATTGAAATAAATGTTGATTCACCCCCCCTCTCAGTATTTCCAACAACTAGACACCACTCAAAGAGAAAGAAAATTGCTTGGATACTACTTTGTAACACCCTCCCCCCACATTTACCCAAGTTAATCGATTCATTGGGGTAAACATGTGATGAGAGGCTACTATTAAGTCATTTAACTCCCTATGTAGAGTTAAGGAAGTGGGACCGACAAATCCAAATCGATATTACCTTTAACACATGCTACAGAACCTTTAGGAGCCAAACAACCATGGAAAATGTTTAGGGGCTAATATTTTCAGGTGGGCTAATTTTCCATGATTTTTCCAAAAAAAAATCATCAATTTCCATTTTTTTATAACAGATTCACCCAAATTTTACATAATAAAATTATTTTACCTTAAAAATTTCCAAAATTATATAGAGATTATATATAAAATCATTATAAAATTGAATAATTTTACAAGTACATCAAAAATCATTTTATAGTTTGCATATTAGGGACTAGTGAGATTCGCCAATGTTTTTAAACTTCAAGATAATTTTTCATCCTTAAAATTTTCCCTGCAACCAACCCTTCGAGGTGCCCAACCCCTGAGGTAACTTGAAAATTTACTAATCTGGACCCTCATCTACTCCCATGACAAGCCATGCATGTGACTGAGGCCTTTCAGTCGCTCCCATAGCAAGGCATGCCATCGAATGTGGAATTTTTCAAGTATTTATGTGTCAGAAACCTTGGATTCTGAGCCACTTATTCAGGACTAGGTCTTTGGCCACTGCCCAGAAATTCATGAAGCCTTCAGAAATGATAAATAACATTGCAACAAGGTTACTAATATAAACATTGATACTGGTAATCAATCTGAGCTCTACAAGCCATGACAGGAATTTATTCAAACATGTCACAAATGTGTAATATATAGGTCATAAAAACATATCTGAGCATAGGAGTCTCATACATTTCTGAGAATTATAAGGAAACATTGATGCCTTATCATAATAGCTACATTATTATCTATTAGGTCATGTACTCATTGTACATTCATTTACTAATCAAAACGTGATGAGAGCCAAACATCATTATTTTCATCAAACATGCTCATAGCCATCATATAACCTATAGAAATAACATGGATATGATAGCCATAAAAACCACATATGAACCAATTAATTTACACATAAAATACCAAGGAGAATAAAATCTTATTAACTCATGCAAAATTCAACTAGGTATGGGGCTTCCATGAACCACCCAACAATATATTGGTTGAACCAAATATTTATTTTAGCCAATTACCATTGTGCCATAATCCAAGCATGAGTGTGGAAATTTCAAAAAAATCAACTAGGTGTCAAGATTTATTGCAAAACCCACTAGATTTCTAGTCCATAAATAATGAACACAAAACACCAGGCTTTACCGTAACCCCCACCATATTACTAAGCACTAAACAATCATGGATTACTATGGATATCTCCACATAAACTGTGAGGAATTATTCCATCTCAACCTCTCAGCTTTACTATATATCCCGCCATCACCGGTCAAGCGATTCCAAGGCCCAATAAAGAGTACTCCCTTTGAGCTTTACCATATATCCCATCCTGAGATTCCTAGGTTCAATCAATGGTATCATCTCTAAGCTTTACCTTATATCCAATCCTAAGATTCCTAGGCCCAATCGAGATGATCACAACCAGGCTTTATCGTATATCCCATCCCAAGATTCCTATGCCTTGTGAATAATCTTGAGACCACCCCACTCAGATTTGAGTCCATTCGACAATACAACTCAAAAAAATACAATAGATCCCATAACACCATGGATATTTGTAAATGGCAAGGCAAGGATGAATAAAATTGTCACACCTGGTGAAACGCATGCCAATGACAACAATAGAACCAAATACACACAAGAATGTACCATTCATGCAAAATATGGTAAGGAAATCACACATGCAAATCAATACTTTTAAGTAATCTCGTTGTATTTTCTTTATCCTGATCTTCCTTGCTTTATCTTTGCTTCCCTTTTCCTTCTTTGTCCTTCCTTTTCTTTTCTTGATCCAATGATGAAGTGCTCCATGAAAAATCTAAGTGTCCAAGAGTGAGAGAGAGAGAGCTCCACAATTGAACTGACAAAAGGTACCAACTGATCCTCAGAATCCATTTTATTAATGATGCCTCTATTTTCTCCATTTTCCATTGTTTTTCCTTCATTTTCCTCCTCACATGCAACCTATGACCTTTCACCTTCGTTTTCTCCTATTTTCCATTATTTTCATAAATAAATGTCAATAAATGCCACTTTTCCTTCCAAAGCCTTTTCCATTTCCTTTTCCAATTTCCTTAGCCACAAGAAGCCAAATGGACACCCATACTAGGACATTTTTTCCAAAAATTAAGCTTGGAATACATGTCCCATGACCTTGGTTATTATTTTGGATTTATTAATTTTATTACATGGAATTTTTACCAGGGTTGTTATAGAAGTCATCGATTAATATCATAAAATATTGCTCACCTTGAGAGGACTTCTTCTTTATTTTTCCACATAACTATATTTGAATTAGTTCAAGGGGTGTTTCCTGAAGAACATTCTTTTACCTTGAATTGAACTCTTGATTCCTTACCAAATTGACAAGATTTACAAATGTTATTTTCTATTGGTATGATATCTAGCTTGTCATGAATAACTCACTTCTTTCTTATTTTATATAGTTTAATGAAACATGGATGTTCCAACCTCCTATGCCATAAAAAAATTTATTCAGTTATGCTCAAGTGGAAATTTTCACTATCACCTTCTAAGATGTATACATTATCTAGAGTTCTGGTTCCTTTGATTATTTGTCTTTCTTTTGCCCAATTCTTTGAATAAAAAAAATTTAGATCTGAAAATAAATTCATGCCCACGGTCACACATTTAACTAACACTCAACAAGTTATGTTCTAATCCATATACAAACATTACATTCTTATCCTTTAAAATCATAGATCCTTTTCCTTTAATGGTAGTAAGAGAATTATTATCAAAGGAGACACTATTTTCTTTCTTCACTTCATTAAAGGAAACAAGTTTATCTTTATCATATGTCATGTTTTTCAAGAAGCCATTGTCAATATACCATAGGTTCTCTTGATCCCATGCATATATATCTAAGCCACATCTTTCTGAAGGATAAGTATTTATTTTCCAGATTTTGGGAGTCTCTATCTTTTGTTCATGTTGATACGAGGGAATCATCCTGCTTCTGCATTCATTCTCTTCATGCCCAAATTTATCTCATATAATTCATTCAACTTCATTCATAGAGGAGAGAGAATTATTGGAAAACTTCCTTGAATTTTTTAAATTCTACTGATTTTTTGCATCTCTAGTCTTGATAGTTTTATAAGCTACAAAATGAATTGTTTTGTGACTAATGTTATCACATGGAAAGCAGTAACCATGGAAATAATAGTACCTGGGAGTAAATAAATTTCTTAAAAAACCTGGTTCATGGTTATGAGAAGAGTACCTTTCCTATTTTTTTTGCCTCCATTTCGTTATATCAGCATGACGTGATCCTTCTTGTCCTTATTGAGCCTTGTTGCCATTATTTACAACATTTACATAACTCTTTGTACATGTACCTATATATATCCTAGACTCTAAAATTGTGTAACTTTGATTTTCATTGTATCTGAGGCCTGTTTTGATTAATGGTTAATGTTTAACCTCAATAATCTCTTCTAATGTTTCATATCCCTTTGTAAAAATGAGACTTAAATTCAACCGAGATTTTGTTTTTTCAAGTTCTTTCCTTAGCCCCACAATTTTATATTATAATTTCTTGAGGAAGTTGAGCGGGTCTTAAATTATTGTCATAATGATACTTGTAGTGGAAAACTCTCAGGAACGTATACCACTTAGAAAATTCATTGTCCATGTTATTTTTGGCCAACTTTATTCAGAGACTGCATTGAAGCAATCAAAAGGTGTACCTAGTGTTGAAAAATGTAACTAGGTTCGATCTTCATAATCATCATTGTACTTGTATCATTATGTATTTCTTGAAAAAGAAAAATAATAAAAAGGAATTTTTATCATTATTATTATTTCAATAATCAAGTATGTTCTTAAGGCTTCTAGACAGTTTATTGAGTAAAAATAATATTTGTCATGACTCAATCTATCATACTTGAGTCAAGTACCATTTGGAATTTTGGAAGAAAAAGGAAAAAGAATTTTATTTGATTCAAAAGAGTTAATTTCTTCCCCACAAGACCAAGTCGACCTTGGAAAGGACTATTATACCTCTTGGATGTGTATATATATAGATTATTTCAACCTCATTTGGTTATCACTTGAAAACTTTTATTTTTGAGAAAGAAAGAGCAAAAACACAAGAAAAAATCAAAGAAGAAAGAGAAAAATTCAAAGGAGAGAGAGTGAAAGTCTACAAGGAATAAAAATCAAACTTTTGTCTATATTTTTTCACATATGTGAATTACTAGGGAAACTTTTCAAATTACAGGGGCAATTTTATTTTTTCTGTGAAGGTTTTTGGGGCAACTCAACGAAGTTTCGGGTTCAAAATTCTAATCTAAAGAGCTTTCACCTTAATTGACTTAATTGGACTTGGTTGAGGAAGGATTGAAGGAGGGATAACTTGGGTCTTGTGGAAGGTCTCAGTCTTGTTTTTGGGTCTTTGATTTCTCAATTTAATATGATTTTATAAGAAGATAAATTGGTTGGGTTTTCCCCCTTATGAGTTTTTTCCTTAGCTTGGAGCCTATATTTTGCATTAATTGTCTTTTGTGATCTTCATGGTTTATGTTTTGGTAATTTTTTGATGAAGCAAACATAATAAAAGTAATAAGAAACCAACATATATTCACAAGAAATTATCAAGTAAGAGAGATCAACCCTAATTTACTTCCCTATTGATTTCTCAACTCCTTGTGCCTATCGTATTCCCAAAAAATGAGAGTCCCTCTGACTCTATTACCCCTTGTCATTACATTATACCACTTCTGAAAATGGGGGGGTCGACTTCATGACTTGAAACCCACTGTCGTGAAACCCATGACAAGTATATAGTAGTTGCAGTGGACTACTTCACCAAATGGGTTGATCCATGTCCACATTGAAAAGCATGGCCGACATAGAGGCCTATTTTTTTTAACCATGTAATCATGTGGTTTGGGGTCCCCAAGTAATTAGTGTTTGACCATGAAAAAAACTTTGAAAACAATACATTCCATGAACTCTCTCAACTCCTTGGGTTCACTCAGGATTTTTCTTCACCATATTACCCCCATTCTAATGGTTAGGTAGAAGTTGTTAACAAAGTCCCTAAAACCATGTTATAAAAACTAATGAAAAAACACAAAAAAAAATGGAACCTCATGTTATTTTCAGCCTTGTGGATGTACTATACATCAATTTAAAACATCCACATTCTTCACTCCTTTTTATCTCATTCATGGGGGTGAAATTGTACTCCCATTTGAATTGGAGATCCCTACTCTATCCACCATAGTAGAACTGCTCCTAGAAACTAGTCCCATTGGGAAGCACCTTATACAATTGGAACACATTGATAAAAATTAGTGAGCCTTTCTCTATCACAATTAGGCCACTAGAAAATGATCCAAAGTAATGTATGACCATAGTGTAACCCCTCTCACCTTTAGCCAAGACGACTTAGTCTTATGCTATGGTGTCACAAATGAAGCCTTGGGTATTGGGAAATTAGAAACATATGGAAATGACCTTACATAGTAAAAAATTACCTCCTTAAAGGAGCATACATCATCATTGATTCCAATAGAGCATGTCTCAAAGACCTTGTCAAGGAACTATACCTCAAAAAAAATCATCAATGAACAAAAAAAAAATTTAATCCATGTAATATTGTTCTATATTTTTTTGTTTGTCTTATGTCTTGATAAGCTTTCCTTTGCTCTCATTGTTATGTGTCAATGTCATTGTTTTGTATATGGATCACTTACCAGCTTACTTCATCAGGTTCGCTAATGGCGCTTCTCGATGGTAAAAAAACTTAACATCGATGGCTTGGGCATATACTTCCCCAATCAAACCACACTCCACGAAAGAAAATTTTGTAGTGGTTCAACCACAAATAATAAAGTGGAATAAAGTTTTGTCAAAGGCCTTTTGGCCAATTCCATCGACCTTGGAATTTTCCACCCGCATGTTTTCCTTGATTCCCATATTGTTATTGCACAACTGAATTAAACCTTTTAGGTTCATGATGCTTTCATATTTTGGAAGTACCTACATTCCAATTTGTTAGTAAAAATTTTTGGAAATGTTACTTTTTCACATATACCACAATATCAAAACCAAGTTTTCAACAACATAGAAAACCATATCCTAGAGAGAAAAGCATCATACTAACTGATGAGCCGAAGAATCTCACCAAGAATGTTGAGACTCCTAGGGATACCAACTTTAATTATCAATCCAATATTCATACAATATGCAACATCCCTGGTTAAAATTCCATGTAATAAAGTTAATAAAGGAAAAATAATAACCAAGGTCACATGACACATATTCCAAGCTCAATGTTGGGCAAAAAAATCCTAGTGTGGGTGTTCATTTGGTTTATTATGGCTAAGGAAAATGGAAAAGGAAATGAAAAAGGCTTTGGAAAGGAAAAGTGGCATTTATTGACAATTATTTATGAAATAATGGAAATTAGGAGAAAAGGAGTGTGAAAGGTCACGTGTTGCATGTGAGGAGGAAAATGGAAGAAAATTAATGGAAAATGAAGAAAATAAAGGCCTCATTAATAAAAAGGATTTTGAGGATAAGTTGGTACCTTTTGTCAATGAATTTTTGGAAATATTTCTCTATTCTCTCTCTCTCTCACTCTTGGACACTTAGATTTTTCTTGGAGAACTTTAGTATTGGATCAAGAAAAGTAAACAAAGGATAAAGAAGGAAAAGGGCAACAAAGAAAGTGTAAGATCAAGAAGCAAGGAAGTGTAGGATCAATAAGCTACAATGGGATTTATTGCAGTTATCGATTTTCATCTATGATTTCCTTGCTATATTTGGCATGCATGGTACATGTATATGTGTATTTGTTTCTCTTGTTGTCATTATCATGGGTTTTACCAGGTGTGACAATGTTCTTCAACCTTTCCTTTCCATTTCTAGATAATCATGGTGTTGTGGATTCTCTTGTATTTCGTTGAGCTAGAATTCCAGATGGAGTTGAATATGAGTGGTTTGGTCTCAGGATTATTCACAAGGCATAGGAATATCGGGATGGGATATCTATTAAAGCTTAGTTATGATAATATCGATTAGGCCTAGGAATCCTAGGATGGGATATACGGTAAAGCGCAGAGATGGATACCCTTAATTGAGCCTAGGAATATTGGGATGATATATATATTAAAACTCAGAGGGATTTCTCTTGATTAGGCCTAAAAATCCCTTGACCGGTGATGGCGGGATATACGGTAAATTCGAGAGGTCGAGACAGACAAATTCCTCACGGTTTAGGTGGATATATATGGAGGAATCCATGATTGTTTAGGGACTAGTGATCTGGTGGGGATTATGATAAATCCTGGTATTATATGTTCATTTTTTATGCCCTAGTGACCTAGTGGGGATTGCAGTAAATCTTGAGGAGGCCTAGTTGATTTTGTTAAAAGCCCTGCTTTCATGATTAGAATATGCCATGGGCGTGATTGCATGAAAGAAATATTTGGGTAACCCAATCTATGGTCAGGTGGTTCGTGTAATCCCTTACCTGGTTGGATTTTGAATTCATTAATAAGAGTTTATTCTCCTTGGTATGTTATGTTTAAATGTATTGGTTCATATGTGGTTTTTATGGTTGTCATATCCTTGTTATTTTTGTTAGTTATATGTTGATTATGAGCATGTTTTATAATAGTGATGATGTTTTCCTCTCATCATGTTTTGATTAGTAAATGAATGTATAATGAATACATGACCTCATAGGTGATAATGCATTTATTTTTATAAGGAATCAATGTTTCTTTATGATTCTGAGACAAGTATGAGACTCTTATGCTTAGATTTGTTGTTATGACCTATAGATTACATATTTGTAACATGTTTGATGAAATGCATGTCATGAATAGTAGGGTTCAGATAAAATACTTGTATCAATGTTTTCATTGGTAACCTTATTGCAATTTCATTTATCATTTCTGAAGGTTTCATGAATTTTTGGGCAATGGCCTGAGACCTAGCCCTAAAAAAATGGCTCAGGATTTGGGGTCGCTGGCACAAAACTACCTGAAAACTTCCACAATTGTTGGCATGCCTTGTTGTGCGAGTGGATGGAAGGCATTAGTTACATCCATGGATTTTCATGGGAGTGGTTGAGGGTCTAGATCTATAAAATTTCAAGTTACTTCAGGGGTTGGTAACTTGTAAGAGTTGGTTGGACCTTAATGGTTCTGTAGCATGTGTGAAAGGTCAGATTGGTTTGGTTTTGTCAGTTCCACTTCCTTAAATATACATGGGGAATTGAATCACATGATAGTAGCCTCTCATCACATGTTTACCCCAACAGACTGGTTAACTTGGGTAAATGTCATAGGAGGGCGTTACAGAGTGGTATAAGAGTCAATTTCATTCTCCTTGGGTGTTGTCTAGTTTTTGTTCTCCTTGTGTGATATCTGATACCACAAAGTGGTATCAGAGCATGGTTCACCCATTGAACTTTATGGGTGGTATGTTGGTTGTTGGTGTGCCGTTTTTTGATAGTTTGGAAAATCAAAAGAAAAGGCAACATCAGAACCAATCTTTAGAGTCCCAGGATCTAGTCCTCCTGTTCTCAGAGAGGGATCTCTCGAATGTTTGTTTGCAAAGGTTTATCTTGTGTGCTTAGCATATGGATTTTAGACTAGTTATTAAGTGCAGGTGTTTGTTTTTTTGTTTGGTTGGGTTGACATAGTAGAAAATGAAAGATCTAGGAAAGATATACAGAATGGAGAAACATCTGGTTCATTGGGCAATGGAGTCAAAAAGAGGTCATAACATACTCATCAATGGATATGGGATATCAGAGGGAAAATCTAACTTGTCCATAGGATCCTTTGGTTTTTGGAATGAGATGGACATCAATGATTTGGAAAGAGAAATTTAATTCTCAACAAAGGGAATTGGGAAACACAGTTTGAACAATAAAGAGCTTTCTGATAGACAAGGCTAACCATAAATTCTACAAATCACACCTTTAAGCAAACAATGATTCCAAAAAAACTTTTAAAATGAAATCTAAGATTCGGGGAACACCCTATTTCCTCAAAGATTTTATTTCAAATGACTTAGAAAACATAAAATATTCACTAATAATTGTGGTCATAGAAGAGGGAACACCTAACACATCTATGATTAAAACTATAGAGACCTCCAAGGCAATTGTTTAAGCAAGGACAAAGGGCAAGATCGGAACAGACCTCCTTGATTTACTATAAACAAGAAACTTCAAAGGGAGACTTCAATAACAGTTTTTAAGTGGCAGCAGACAAGCAGGGAAAACCATAAATCATGTTGAAACCAACTATTCGAACTATTAAGGAAATAAACGAGCATGAAGACTAAAGAGAGAGATTAAAGACTCTAAAATACTTCAGCAGAAGAAAACATAAAACAGTGAAGGATGAACAGGTCTAAGGTGCTTCCAGGAGTCATTTCTTAGCCTAAAACTTTCAGCCTACTGTAGTAAGAAGTTATGGAACATAATGAAAACAGGGGAAAACATTAAACAGTTCAGAATACTTCACCAACAGCCAAGCTCATATATCCAATGATAGAGCCTTCTCAGTCACAAGCATGCAACAACATCATCAGGGCTTCCAATACTTCAATATCATCTTCAACTTCAACAGACTATGTATTATTTCAAAGAGTTCCAATATTACAGCTAGTGATAAACAACAACCAGCCAACCCCTCACTCATATTCTTAAGAAGTATATATAGAAGAATGAGGAGGTGAGATCTGATAAAAATATCTCCAATTACAATTAATACAGATTTAATGACCTCTTGGCCTTTGAGGGGCTCAATGAAGAAACTTACATGGGTGTACTCTATATTAAATGTTTTTACATAAAGTTTAAGCTCGGTGGGAGCTTTTGTTGACCTTTGAGGCTCTGTGTGGCATCGAAGTAACTATGCAGATGTTTTTCATTAATTTTCCTGCAGAATTTATCTTTTGGCTGTGTTGTGAGGTAGATATCCGGTCCTGATCAATAAATTCAACTTCTGATTGAACACTTTGAGGTACACGTGGCATTTCAGTAGCTAGGAGGAATCAATTTGCCTCAAATGTGGCGGTGGAGGCTTTCCTGTTGATAAAAACCCTTAATATTTTCTTTAAAATATATTTTAATTGGGGATTAGGCTTTTGATAAACATTTTTAGCCGTGATCCCCGCAAATATGTCTTCCATCCTCTGTCCTAGTTCATTTTTATCTTCGTCACTGATACTCTCTGACTGTGCCTGATTCATGGTTTCTGCGAGTATGCAGGGCTGCGCAGGGTTATGTGGCATCAATGCTTCATGGATGATTGATGAAACGTGGACTTAACACCTGCAAATGTTTTCCTTTGACAAATCGAAGGTGGGAGGATCGTCACCCTCTGCCTTCGAATTTTCTTCAGACATAGTGAAAAAACCTTTGAACCCTGCAAAATACGAACAAAAATTATAAAATCCATGCATTTATAGGTTACTGCTTCAGAAGGCACGTGGAGAGAGCGTGGCCGTTGGATGGCATCATCCAACGGTCAGGATTGATCGGGAGAATGGTGTAGTGAAGGTGGAAGAAAATTTTGAATCAGGGTCGTCAATCGTGCAGAGATCGGTGGTCAGGAGCGGAGGCGAAAAGTCAAAATGGGGAATCAGGGCGATAAAACATGAGCCGTCGATCTACAGATCAGATCAACGACGGAGATGCTTGAATGTCGCGCCGTAGCCCGGTTAACCGTCGGGCATCTTCGGTGAGCAATAGCCGTCGGATGGGCGGCCTCAGACCAGATGGCATGCATCAATATCTCGCCGAGTCCACATCCAAACGTTAATGCGCGATGGACGGCGGTTTTATGAACAGTTCCCAGGACACGTGTCGGCTAGCGTATGGAATCGCTGCCGATCGGGAAAAAACCGCCGTCGCCCAAAGGCGTTGCGATGAATACCGTGTGGTTTTCGGAATGGTGAGTGGAATGCAGGGACCACCGCGGAGACGGGCTCCGCACCGTCCGATCATCAGATCAGATCGATGGTGGATATTGATTTGAATTTCGGACCAACAGAAAAATTATGATATAGTAAAAATCGAAAAATTAACATAACCGAAGTTTTATATTAATTTATAAATTGGCTTGGCGCCCGACTGCGGGACCTTTGGGTGTATGGAGGATAATACGACCGGGGTTTATGGAGGAAGGGGCTTAAGATTTAGCCCGAGGGGGCTTAATTCCACACCATAAAAAATGTGATTTTTATGGTTTTTGAATGATTTTCAAAGGGTAGAAGGGTTTCGATAAGGCAAAGAAGGAGTTTTCAACCTTGTCAAGGGGATTCTGAAGAAGGGGAAAAGGGAAAAATATGAAAATGAGGTATTTTCATGGGAAATGGAGGGATAAAAACTAAGGTTAGTTTTGGCAAAAGGGGAAAAGGAAAAAGGTGTTTGCAGTAGTATTTTTCCTTGGGAATCAGCAGGATTTCTGAAGGGGAAAAAAGGCACAGTAGTGAAGATTGGGACAGAGGCAGGAGGCCTCCAAAATTCTTCAAGAGCCAACACTTTTTAGTCATAAAATTTGTTCCTTGAAGGCTCCAAATAGTTTTAGCCAACATTTGGTATAACAAATTTTATAGCTGGCTAACATTGGTCATGCATACATGTTGTTTTCATATGTGTTCTTTATTCTTTTGTTTTATGTGTTTGTTCAATATGCATGTTGATGGTCATGGTTGCAGTTGTGTCATTGTAACAACCCTGGTGAAAAATCCATGTAATAAAATGAATAAAGAAAAAATAATAACCACATTTATTTGACACTTATTCCTAGCTTAATGTTGGGAAAAAACATCCTAGTGTGGGTGTTAATTTGGTTTATTTTGGCTAAAAAAATTGGCAAAGGATTTGGAAAGGCAAAGTGGCATTAATTGCCAATTTATTTATGAAAAATAATGGAAATTAGGAGAAAAGGAAGGTGAAAGGTAAAAGGTTGCATGTGAGGAGGAAAATGAAGGAAAATAATGGAAAATGAAGAAAATAGAGGCCTAATTGATAAAAAGGCTTCTTAGGATCAGTTGGTACCTTTTGTTAGTTTATTTTTGGAGCTATCTCTATATTATCTCTCTCTCACATTCTTGGACATTCAAAGTTTTCTTAGAGCATTTCATCTTTGGATCAAGAAAGGAAAATAAGGAAAATAGGAAGCAAAGATCAAGCAAGGAAGAGTAGTATCAAGCAACTACATTGGGTTTACTTGCAGGTATCAATTTTCATGTGTGATTTCCTTTCTAGATTTGGCATGCATGGTTATGCATGTGTGTTATTTGTACTCTTGCTATCATTGGAAGGGTTTTTTCAGGTGTGTAAGTGTTCTTCAGCCTTGCTTTTCCATTTACGGATAACCATGGTGTGATGAGGTTCTCATGTTTTGGTTGAGCTATATTGTCGGATGGATTTGAAACTTAGTGAGGTGGATCTCTCAATGAAATAACATATGGCCTAGTGATCCCTGAACCAGGTTGTGGATTGTGGTAAATCCACTGGCCTAGTTACCCCTGAACTAGACTGTGGGTTTCTATAAAGCTAGGTATTGTGTGCCTAGATGGACCTAGGAATCCTCAACCGGTGAATGACATGATATACGGTAAATCCTATAGGTGGTTTCCCTTTATCAAGCATAGGAATCCTTATCTGTGAATGGCAGGATCTATGGTATAGCTTGGAGGATGGTGTCTCTATTATGGCCTATTGATACCTGGATCGAACTGTGGATTGCGGTAAATCCTAGAGACTAGGAGACAGGAAAATTCCTCATGGTGTAGGTGGATAAATCTGGTGGCATCCATGCTTGTTTATGGCCTAGTGATATGGTGAGGATTGTGATAAATCCAGTCTTTATTGATAAGGGTGAGGTGGTTTAGCCTCAGGAAGCGTTGGTTGGTTCTTTCGGTTTGAGTCCCATATCCATGCTTGGAATATGGCACAGGGGTGATTGGATGAAGAGATATTTGGCTCATCTAATCTATGGTTGATTAGAACGTGATAGTCCCATACTGGGTTGGTTTTTCATTCATTAATAAAAAGTTCTTTCCTTGGTATCTTATGTGTAAATATACTAGATTATATGCGGCATTTATGGTTGTCATATCCTCAATATTTATGTTGTTATATGATGGTTATGAATATGTTTTATGACAGTGAAAATTTATGGTACTCATCATGTTTTTATATACAAAAGAATGAGAAAAGAATATATGACCTAATAGATGATAATTTAGCTAATGTTATAAGGCATCAATGCTTCTTAGCAATTCTCAAAGAAGTATAAGAACCCCTATGCTCAGATCTGTTATTATGACATGTAGAATGAATTTTTGTGACATGTTTGATGAAATGTTTGTTATTACTAGTAGGGGTCTAGTCAATTCTCTTCTCAATAATTTGCATTGGTATAAATGTCTCTATGTTTCATTCCATTTCTGTCAATTCCATGAAGTTATGGGAAGTGACTAGGTCCTAGCCCTAAAATTTAACTTTATATCATGGAGTTACTAGCATAGCACTGGTAGAAAAAGGCTGCAATTGCACTCATGAAGGCTCATGGGAGCGATTGGGGCTCTTAGTCACTTGTAGGGCTTGGCAAGGGAGAAACTAGGGTTGTAGGTCCTTGAATTGCTGAGTTCCCTCAGGGGTTGGTCATCGAGAAAGGTGGGATAGAACCTAGAGGTTTTTTTGGTTGTGTGGATGATCATTGTGGTTGATTTTTGTCGCTTCCACTTCCTTAAGGTGACTTAGGAGGTTGAATCAGATCATACTAGCCTCTCGTCACACGTTTACCCCAGCTGACCGGTTAACTTGGGTAAATGTGGGAGGATGTGTTACAGACTGGTATCAGAGCATGGTTCACCCATTATACTAGATGGACCATGTTTTGGTCATGCATTCATGTAGGTTGCATGTGTGTTCTCGTGTCTATGGTCTATGCACTGGTTTTTTATGCATGGTATTGGTTATGGTTGCATTGGTGTATCCATGTGAAATTTAAGGGCATTGTTGTTGGATGTTTTTATCATGAGTTTATGTTGGTTATGCACTGGATATGCGTGCCAAAGTTTTTATGTAGTGTGTATGCGTGTGTGTCACACATACGTTATGCATGCAATGTGTCTAGTTGGTGTTGTGGTTGTGGTATCATGCATGATAACTAGATAATGGTTGATATGATTATGTTTATATATGTATTTTTCTAATCTGCTAGGTCTTGTAGATGAGATATCCTCCCCGAGTTACACCAAGGTACGTTGTTTGTTTATGATTTGGTTTAGATGACATAGTATGCCTTGCAGGAAGAGATCAAGATGAATAGCAAGATGGTAGACTACAAATATTCTCCCTATATATTATATGAGAAACATGGTGTTGGGAACTCTTATAACGTAGAAAACACATTGAGGAGTTTTAAGGAATACATAAGGAGTTTAAAGTAGATAATGAAAAAATCATGCAGGCATAGGAAAAATAAGCAAAAGTCAATGTTGTAATTATTCAGAGTTTGTCAGAATTGTAGAGACAACGACCACTCCGGATCAGCTATGGACAATAGGATGGAACTAATGGGGCATATGGAAGTATGTATCATGGTAGGCACGAGTAAAATATAGATGACGCGATCATAGGTGGTATATTCTTGGATACTCCAGATAGGAGAGGTGATGGACATAGGTACTATTCTAGTTCTGGTTTTGATAGGCACTATAATCGCCATCGTTATCAACCTTACAGGAGGTGTGATAGGGGTACTTACCATATGAGTTTAATAAAGTGAATCCACCTACTTTTGATGGAGATTTAAATAATCCCAAGGATGCAGAAGCTTGATTACTTGGCATGAATAAGTTATTTGAACTACATGAGTACACAAAGAATATGAAGGCTAGAATAGCTATCTTCAGCCTCAAAGGGATGGAAGATATCTGATGGGAAGATGTAAAATGGATCAGATACATCAGGACAAAGGAGTTGATTTGGAATGAATGCAAGAGACTCTTCATAAAGAAGTATTTTTTAGAAAGGTACTACGACAACAAATCCAAGGAATTCTATGAGCTCAAAATGGTATTTATGACAGATGAGGAGTATAGAGCCAATTTCTTTGAGCTATTGAGGTATGTACCATATCTTAAAGATGAAAAGGCCAAAATTAAGATATCTTTGAGTGGATTACCATTAGCATTTAGAGATCGAATTGAGTATGATGAGCCTCGGTCACTTGAAGAAGTTATTTGGAAACTGAAGCACTGTTATGAGCAGTCAACGCATAAGAATGAATCTCAGCAATGATGGAAAGGAAAAGATAAATATAAAGGTAAAGGTAAATGGCAACCGAAAATAACAAGGCCTCAAAATTCATAACAGAAAGAGAATGTTGCACCACATAAGAATTTCAATTCAGCTAGACAAGGACATGGGTCACAACAACATAATATAGGTGATGGTATAGGACCGTTGGAGTGTTTAGCATGTGATAAGGATAATATTAAAGGGGATTTTCCATGGAATCATGGTGGTAGGCATTATATCTATATTTCTAGGAGGAAGATACTATTGGGGATGTTGTGAATATGATTCCTCATATCTATGCAGTGCTGGATATTAGGTAGGAAGCACATCATGCATCTATGATTGATATGGGCGGTAAGATTTTTGATCAAGTTGTTTCTATTTTGGTTGAACCTAGATCTAATTATAGTTTTGTTAACCCTGAATTGGTGGATAAGTTTGGTTTGAATAAAGAAGTGCATGTAGATTCTTGGTTAGTGCAGTTGGCTACAGGTACAAAGAAGCGAGTTCATCATTAGGTAATAACTTGTGCATTTGAGTTGAATGGTATTCCTACTTCAAAAAATTTGAATGTATTGTCATTGGGTTTGTATAGTATTCTTTTGGGTATGGACTGACTATATCTTCACATTACCAAAGTGTATTGTTACTACAAATACATTGAGTGTTTGGATGGAAATGGAGAGCTGAGACTCTTACAAGTTAAGAAGAAACCAATATTAGTTAGGATGGTGACAACTATGCAGGAAAAGCGTAGTCGCAAAAAAGGGTGTTTGTTATTTGCAGTACACATTTCTAGTGATAAAGGTAAGGAGGATGAGGATGCAGAGATATTGAGTAGATGTGTTTCCATCATATATCTCAGAGTTTCCACCTCATAGAGAAGTGGAGTTCTCCATTTAGTTCGTACCAAGGGAAACACCAGCATCAAAGGCACCGTATAGATTGAGTACTCCATAGTTAGTAGATTTCAAGTTGCAGTTGAAGGAAATAGTTTATAAGTGATACATTAGGTCAAGTGTATCACCGTGGGGTGCAACGATATTGTTTTTGAAAAAGAAGGATGGTGCTCTGAGTTTGTGAATTGATTACAGGAATTTGAGCAAGGTGAACATCAAGAACATGTATCTATTGCCAATGATTGATGACTTATTTGATAATATAAAGGGAGAAACAATGTTCTAAAATATTGATTTGAGAACCAGATATCATCAGGTACGCATCAAGGAAGAGGAAATTTACAAGACATATTTTCGGACCAGGTATGGTAATTATGAGTTTGTTGTAGTTCCATTTGGCTTGACTAATTTTCTAGCTACCTTTATGTGCTTGATGAATAGTTTGTTGTGTCTGTATCTGGACAAGTTTGTTATTGTATTCATTGATTACATCTTCATATATTTAAGAATGAGGAAGAACATGCCGAGAATTTAGAAGCAGTGTTTAGATAGTTGAGAGAGCATCAGTTGCATGCCAAGCTCAATAAATGCATTTTATTTTAGACAAAGGTACATTAGTTGGGGCATGTATTCTCCAAGGAAGGCATAGAAGTGGATCCAAAGAAGATAAGGACTATCATGGAGTGGGAAACTCCTAGAAATGTGGATGAGGTAAGATCATTCATGGGGCCAACAAGTTACTATAGGAATTTCAACATGAAATTCTCTGGCTTTGCATATCCTATTACATCACTGGAGAGGGAAGGTAAGAAATTTGAATGGACAGAGGAATGTGCGACAAGTTTTGAACAGTTGAAGAAATTGTTGACAAATGCTCCAGTGTTAAATATTGCAAACCTGGACAAAGAGTTCGTAGTGTGTACAGATGCTTGCAAGAGAGGGTTTGGTGGAGTCCTTATGCAGTAAGGAAAGGTAGTACACAATGAGTCATGGAAATTAAATGAGCACGAGAAAAACTATCTGACACATGATATTTAGTTAGTGGTGATCATTCATGCATTGAAGATGTGGAGGCACTATCTTCTTGGCAAGAAGTTTGTATTGATGAGTGATCATAGTGGGTTGAGTTACTTGTTTGACAACCAAATCTGAATGCCAGGAAAGCTAGATGGTTGGCCATGATCAGTGAGTTTGATTTTGAGATTAGGTACATTAGAGGAAAGGAGAATAGGGTTGCAGATGCTCTTAGCAGGCAGATACAGGTAAATCACATTGCGACTATGAGTTCCTATGAGATAGACTTATATGATTTTATTTTACAGGCAAGTCAGTAGGATGATAGGTATAGAGTACACATGCACATGTTACAATAAAGCACAGGTACAGGTATGAGTAGTGGTACAGTTACCGGTAGTGGTACATGTATAGGAATAAGTGTTGAGGATGTGGACTATCGTCTCTCAACAGATATATTGGTCAGATTTAGGGACAAGATAAATGTGCAAGACAGTAGTGATCTCAAGAAGATTATCTTTAGGTATTTTTATGTGAAACCATATTCAGGTCACCCAGGATACCAGAAGATATTGAAAGAAGTAAAGAAATTTTATTATTGGCCGAATTTGAAGAAAGATGTGGCAGAGTTTGTGTTTATATGTTTAGGTTGTTAGCAATTAAAGGCAGAGTGTAGTCACCCAAGTGGACTACTACAACCGATTGCGATTCCAGAGTGGAAATTGGAGGTCATTTCCATGGATTTCATTACAGGTTTACCAAGGACATCTAGAAAACATGATTCCCTCATGGTTGTGGTGGATAGGCTGACTAAGGTAGTGACACTTCATTCTAGTGAAGACTATGTATTTAGCTAGTGATGTGGCACATGTGTTCATTAGAGATGTGGTAAAATTGCATGGTGTTCCAAAGATGATTGTGTCATACAATGATGCAAAGCTCACTTCCAAGTTTTGGAAGGAGTTTTTTAAATGTTTAGTTACAGAGTTCACCTTCAATATATCTTATCATCCACAGACGGATGGACATACTGAGAGGGTCAATAGGATTTTGAAGGAAATGTTAACGATGCACGTGATGCATCAGTAGAGGATGTGGGAGGAGTACCTTCCATTGGTTTAGTTCACTTAAAAAAATGGTTACCAGGATTCACTAAGGATGAGTCTGTTTGAGGCATTGTATGGGTCGATTTGTAACACTCCCATCAGTTGGAGTGATCCGGTGAACAAGGTACTAATTGGATCACACATGTTAGCAGAAATGGAATAGGAAATGCAGGTGATAAAAAGAATCTAAAGGAAATATAGGATAGGTGGAAAAGCTATTCAGATTGGAACATCTTGTTTAAGGAGCTTTAGGTTGGTGAACAAGTTTACTTGCACAAGAAGCCAAAGAATATCTCCTTGCGCATTGGATCGTATTCCAAGATGCCACCTCAATTTTGTGGAACTATCAAGATTCTTGAAATGATTGGGCCTAGGGAAAATTTTAGGGGCTAATATTCGCAGGTCGGATAATTTTCCATGCTTTTTCCAAAAATAAAATTTTCCAATTTCCATTTTTTTCTAAAAACTTATTCGCCTAAATTTTATAGTAAAAAATTAATTTACCTCAAAAATCGCCAATATTTTATATATACTAATATAAAATCATTATAAATATAAATATTTCTACAAAAATATCACCAAACATTTTACAATTTACATATTACAGATTGGTAAGATTCACCAAGGTTTCTAAACTTTAAGTTAAACTTCCATCCTTAAAATTTTCCCTGATTGGGCTAGTAGCCTATCAACTTGATCTACCTACAAGAGTGAAAGTTCATGATGTTTTCCATGTGTCATTGCTTAAGAAGTATCTTAAATATGTCGAGCATGTGATTTACTGGTCTGTATTGTCGGTGGAGCCAAATGGAGAATTGTAGCCGAAACCTCGGTGTATATTGCAGAGAAAGATGCTCATGATTTGGAACCGAGAAATCGAGCAGGTTAAAGTGCAGTAGAAGCACCTTGGGCCCGATGAAGCTACATTGAATATGGAGGATGAAATGTGGGCTATGCTAATTCAGGTGGACATCGGTGGCCACCCACCTAATCTATTTGGACCTGCACCATCAATCCTTGCAGTTTTCACTTTTAGCACAACTTACTATTTTTAGCAGGTTTTCGGGTCCTGCACTCCTGGAGCTGTTTCGAGGCCCTAATGATCTAGGTGGATATTGGTGGCCACCCACCTTTTCCATTTGAACCCCCATCATCAGTTCTTTCAATTGTTTAGTTTCAACACAACTTACTATTTTTAGCAGTTTTTCGGGTCCTGAACTTTCGGAGCCATTTTGAGGCCCTAAACGACGTTTTTTGGGGAAACCGGGCGCAACATTGGTCAAATGAGGATCATAGTCCTCAGATAGATATTTCTAACAAGTTTTTGAGTGCTTCAAACAAAGATCGTATGCCAAAGTTACGTCCCCGGGAATTTGAAACAAATTTACCTGAACGAGACCCACAATTTTCGTGCTTCATCTCCCAGGGTTAGGTTTTTGGATGTTGAGGGTTTTCCATTGTTTCTCAACAATAAATAGGCCTTTGAGCCTCATTGTAGCATAGTGTAGGGGCTGTAGCCATCACATATTTTCTCATAGCTATGCTACCAGTGCCCTTGCTCGTTCATTTCCATTCTGTCTCATTGTAACACAGTGGAGGGGCCTGTAGCGGTCACATCTCTTTTCAGAGATACGCTACTAGTGCCCTCACTAATTCATTTCCATTATGTCTCATTGTAATATAGTTCAGAGGCTTGTAGCCTCCACATCCCTTCTTAGAGATAAGCCTACCAACGCCCTAGCTAGTTTACTTCCATTATGTCTGTAAGCATATTTCAGTCATTTGTTATTAATAAAATGAAGCATTATTTGTGTTGCATCTCTATGTTTATGGTTATATGTGTATTATGTTGTGTTCCTACATAAATCCGGATTAGTGGTATCATAGTGGTCTGCTCTTTCTCTGTTTTTCTTTGCATGTCCCCAACGCGGTCAGGGTATAAGGAGTTAGAGCTTGATCTGGTTGAACCGTTGCAAGATCAACCTCGCAAACCCCGATGACCCCGCATGGCAAAAGGAAAGAAAGATGATGGAGTAGGAGATCCTATCAAATCTTTCTCGAGGAGGCCCTCGAGAAACAATGGAACGCGATGATGGATAAATTTGCCCAGATCCTTCAATGGCTTCCCACCGGCAACACATCTACATCTAGCACGTCTGTAACAGGTCTGCGACATCCTAAACAAATCCAATACCAAGTTCAATAGAATTTCCTCTCATGGAGGAACTTAACGCAATGGGGACCATTGCTGTTACACCATTTTTTGGTCATCTAATCCATTGTTATTAGATGGACCCAAGTACACCAAGTAAGACCAATTTTACCCCAAGTAAAATCACATTCACTATGAAAAATAACTTAGTAAACCACCTTTATTAAGTTGTTTATGGTCTAAACAGGAAACCCCATAAGGAAATATTAAATAAATATACATTTTTTTTATTTTCCTCAAGAAATAATTAGTTAAACAGTGGTTTAATTAATATTTCTGGTTATATTTAACCCAAAACAAGGAAATTAATTAGATAAATCATTATTTATCTTATTATTTTCTAAGAATAATTGTTTAAATCTTATTTAAATAATATTCTTTGTTAAATATGACTAATTCGCCCTTAAATAATTAAATAAATCATTATTTATTTGATTATTACTCAACCATATCCTTAAAATAATAAATAAATCATTTATTTATTTATTATTACTTAATCACATCCTTAAAATGTAAATAAATCATTTATTTATTTATTATTTACAAATAAGGGGATTTGACTCAAGTCAAATTCCTTTTCCCTCCAACAAATATAATAAAATATTCCATAAAAGTTGGATCTATATTTGGTTAATAATATTTTATTTATGCACCAATCTCGAGACCAACTCAATATTTTGTTATAAATAGAAGGGTTTTCCCATTCATTTATCACCTTTTGTTGTCTAAAGATCACTCTAGATCTCAACTCTTGGTCTGCCTATTGATCCATTATCATAGCCATATTTTTCCATTTTTGTCTGGTTTTTCTACACCATCAAGAGAGAGGAATTCTAAATCTGAAGTGTTGAGGACTTACAAGAACCCATTCCATTGAGGAGAATAGGGAACACCCTCTTGTGTTTTCCTCCCAGGTGCCATTCATAAAAAATTCATTGGATATATTCTTGTCTTGTCTATTGGATCTATGGAGCAAATCTTATTTTTCTACTGTTTAATGTCATCTAACTGCAGATCTGAAGATATTAGCAGTCATTTCTATTGTTAGGGTTGTTTGTTATGCGCAGCTAAAGTGGTATTTTTTCGTACACTTCGAATCAAGATTCATACTAACAATTGCTTCCTAAGGAGGGAGGAATGATCCAGGTGGATATCGGTGGCCACCCACCTATTGCATTTGGACCGGCATCATCAATTCTTGCAGTTTTCACTTTCATCACAACTTACTATTTTTAGCAGGTTTTCAGTTCCTGCACTCCCAAAGCCGTTTCGAGGCCCTAATGATCCAGATGGATATTGGTGGCCACCCACCTATTCCATTTGAACCCCCACCATCAATTCTTTCAATTGTTCAGTTTCAGCACAACTTACTATATTTAGCATTTTTTTCAGGTCCTGAACTTCCAGAGCCATTTTGAGGCCCTAAACAACTTTTTTTTGGGGAAATTTAGAGCAACATGGGCCTCAAAAGTTGTATTCCTTGGGTAGATATTTATAACTAGGTATTGAGCACATCAAACGAAGATTGTATGCCAAAGTTACGTCCCCGGGAAGTTGAAACACCAATTTACCCAAACGAGACCCACATTTTTGGTGCTTCATCTCCTAAGGTTAGGCTTTTGGATGTTTAGGGTTCTCCATTATTTCTCAATAACAAATAGGCTTTCGAGACTCATTGTAACATAGTTGAGGGGCCTGTAGCCATCACATCTCTTCTCATAGCTATGCTACCAGTGCCCTCGCTCGTTCATTTCCATTATGTCTCATTGTAACACAGTGGAGCGGCATGTAGCCATCACATCTCTTCTCAGAGATACGCTACCAGTGCCCTCGCTCATTCATTTCCATTATGTCTCATTATAACACAGTTCAGAGCCTGTAACCGCCACATCCCTTCTCAGAGATAAGCCTACTAGCGCCCTATCTAGTTTACTTCCATTATGTCCATAAGCATATTTTAGTGATTTGTTATTAATAAAATGAAGCATGATTTCTGCCACATCTCTGTGTTTATGGTTATATGTGTATTATGTTGCGTTCCTACAAAAATTTGAATTATTTGTATCAGAGCGGTCTGCTCTTTCTCTATTTTTCTTTGCATGTCACCAACGCGGCCAGGGTATAAGGAGTTAGAGCTCGATCTGGTTGAACCGTTGCAAGATTAGCCTTGCAAACCCCGACGACCCCCCGTGGCGGAAGGAAAGAAAGACGAGGGAGCCGGAGATCCTATCAAAATATTGCTCGACGAGGCCCTCAAGAAACAAAGGAACGTGATGATGGATAACTTTTCCTAGATCCTTCAACGACTACCCACCAGCGTCACATCTACATCTAGCACATCCACCAATAGGTCCGCGACATCGTCGACAAATCCAATACCAAGTTCAGCAGAATTTCCTCTCATGGAGGAACTTAACGCAAAGAGGACCATTTCTTCCTAAGGAGGGAGGAATGATACAGGTGGATATCAGTGGCCACCAACCTATTCCATTTGGACTTGCACCATCAATTCTTGCAGTTTTCATTTTCAGCACAACTTACTATTTTTATCAGGTTTTCAGGTCCTGCACCCCTGGAGCCGTTTTAAGGCCCTAATGATCCAAGTGGATATTGGTGGCCACCCGCCTATTCCATTTGAACCCCCACCATCAGTTCTTTCGATTGTTTAGTTTCAGAAAAACTTACTATTTTTAGCATTTTTTCGGGTCTTGAACTTCCAAAGCCATTTTGAGGCCCTAATAGACATTTTTTGGGGAAATCGGGAGAAACATGGGTCTATAGACCCATTGACCCATGTTGGTCACTCAAAAGTTTTATTCCTCGGATATATATTTCTAACGAGGTATTGAGCACGTCAAACGGGGATCGTATGCCAAATTTATATCATCGGGAAGTTGAAACACCAATTTACCCAAACGGGACCCATAGTTTTGGCGCTTCGTCTCCTAGGGTTAGGTTTTTGGATCCATTGTTTCTCAACAATAAATAGGCCTTCGAGCCTCATTGTAACACAGTGGAGGGGCCTGTAACTGTCATATCTCTTCTCAGAGCTACGCTATCGGTGCCCTCGCTCGTTCATTTCCATTATGTCTCATTGTAACACAGTGGAGGGGCCTGTAGCCATCACATATCTTCTCAGAGATACGCTACCAGTGCCCTCGCTCATTCATTTCCATTATTTCTCATTGTAACACAGTTCAGAGGCCTGTAGCCGCCACATCTCTTCTCAAAGATAAGCCTACCAGAGCCCTAACTAGTTTACTTCCATTATGTCTGTAAGCATATTTCAGTCATTTGTTATTAATAAAATGAAGCATTACTTCCACTACATCATTGTGTTTATGGTTATATGTGTATTCTGTTGCGTTCCTGCATAGTATCAGAGCGGTTTGCTCTTTCTCTGTTTTTCTTTGCATGTCCCCAATGCGGTCAGGGTATAAGGAGTTAGAGCTTGATCTGGTTGAACTGTTGCAAGATCAACCTCGCAAACCTTGAAGACCCCCCATGGCAGAAGGAAATAAAGATGAGGGAGCAGGAGCTCCTATCAAAATATTTCTCAAGGAGGCCCTCAAGAAACAGAGGAACGCGATGATGGATAACTTTGCCGAGACCTTCAATGGCTACCCACCGGCGGCACATCTACATCCAACAAGTCCGCCAATAGGTTCGCGACATCTTGGACAAATCCAATACCAAGTTCAACATAATTGCCTCTCATAGAGGAACATAATGCAATGGGGACCATTGCTTCCTAAGGAGGGAGGAATGATCCACGTGGATATCCGTGGCCACCCACCTATTCCATTTGGACCCGCACCATCAATTCTTGCAGTCTTCACTTTCAGCACAACTTACTATTTTTAGCAGGCTTTCAGGTCCTGCACTCCTGGAGCCATTTCGGGGCCCTAAAGATCCAGTTGGATATTGGTGGCCACCCACCTATTCCATTTGAACCCCCACCATTAGTTCTTTCGATTGTTTAGTTTCAGCACAATTTACTATTTTTAGCATTTTTTCGGGTCCTGAACGTCCAGAGTCGTTTTGAGGCCCTAAACGACGTTGTTTGGGGAAATCGAGAGAAACATGGGACTATTTCTCCTAAAACTTTGTATTCCTTGGATTGGTATTTCTAACAAGGTATTGAGCGCGTCAAATGGAGATCGTATGCCAAAGTTACGTCCCCGGGAAGTTGAAACACCAATTTACCCAAACGGGACCCATAGTTTTGACGCTTCATCTCCTAGGGTTAGGTTTTTGGATGTTTAGATTTTTCCATTATTTCTCAACAATAAATAGGCCTTTGAGCATCATTTTAACATAGTGGAGGGAACTGTAGCCATCATATCTCTTCTCAGAGCTACGCTACCACTGCCCTCGCTCGTTCATTTCCATTATGTCTCATTGTAACATAGTGGAGGGGCCTGTAGCCGTCACATCTCTTCTCAGAGATACGCTACCAGTGCCCTCGCTCGTTCATTTCCATTATGTCTCATTGTAACCCAGTTCAGAGGCCTGTAGCCGCCACATCTCTTCTCAGAGATAAGCCTACCAGCGCCCTAGCTAGTTTACTTCCATTATGTCTGTAAGCATATTTCAGTCATTTGTTATTAATAAATGAAGCAATATTTCCATTGCATCTCTGTGTTTATGGTTATATATGTATTCTATTGCATTCCTACATAAATCCAGATCATATGCATCCTTCTTTATTCGTTGGTTGAGTGAATTTCCTTAATAGATGTTTTGGTATATGTTTGATGTGATGTTTAGGTATATGTACATATGTATATGGATGTAAATACCACCATGAGATGTGTTATAAATATACAAAAAGTGGTATGGGTGTCATCTCATTATGGATTTCATGTTTGGTTTCCTTGTATAAGGTTGATCATTATAAATACTGCAACGAGTCAAGTTTCAAATATCCATGGGTAATAGGTTTTTCCCTTTGGGGGGGGGGGGGGGGTTCTGTAACAACCCTGGTGAAAATTCCATGTAATAAAAGTTAATAAAGGAAAAATAATAACCAAGTTTATGGGACACTTATTCCAAGATGAATGTTGGGAAAAATAATCCTAGTGTGGGTGTTCAGTTGGTTTATAATGGCTAAGTTAATTGGCAAAGGATTTGGAAATGAAAAGTGATATTAATTCGAAATTTATTTATGAAAAAAATGGAAATTAGGAGAAAAGGAAGGTGAAAGGTTACAAGTTACATATGAGGAGGAAAATGAAGGAAAATAATGGAAAATGGAGAAAATAGAGGCCTAATTGATTAAAAAGCTTATGAGGATTAGTTGGTACCTTTTGTCAATTCAATTTTGGAGATCTCTCTTTGTTCTCTCTCTCTCACATTCTTGGAAATTTAGAGTTTTATTAGAGCATTTAAACTTTGGATCAAGAAAGGCAGAGAAGGATAAGAGGAAGCAAAGATCAAGAAAGGAATAGCAGGATCAAGTAGCTACAGTGGGTTTACTCGTAGGTATCGATTTTCATGTGTGATTTCCTTGCTAGATTTAGCATGCATGGTGTTGAGTCTCAAAAGTGTTTTCCATATTCATACATATTTCCATTATGTCATTACCATTTATCTCTCATTTCATAACTATCTGACCTAAAACCCTACATCAAGTAACCATTTTCATAAATATATGGGTTAGGATCCTTGTCTTCCAAAGTTATTTATTTTATGTGTTTAAAGTGAATTTATGATTAGAAACTAGAAAATTAACATAGTTTCATATAACTATATATGTGTTATGAGTTTTGTGACATGTGTAGGTCAAAAGGAAGCTTCTAAAAGACCTTTATGTGGCTTCCCAAAACCAAATTCGAATTTGAGTGGAGAAGATCATGGGATCATGAGGACATGTGTCTCATTTCCTTTTTGTATTGAAACTCTAAGAAGATATGTGTCTCATTTCTTATTTGTATTGAAACTCTAAAAAGACGTGTCTTATCATTTTCTATTTTGATTGTAACTCTAGAGATAGAGGGAGAGATTCATGGACTCTCATTAATGAGATAACTTCCCATATTTTTGTATAAATAGGGGAAGCTTTTTCCTATCAAGAGTGGAGAAAAATAGGAGAAGAAGAGAAAAGATTATAGAGTGTCTTGTAACAAAGCTTAAGATGGAATGGGATGTAGATTTGTGAGTTTATCAATAAAGAAGTTTAGTTCTTTGATGTTGTTTTGATCACATCTTCAAGGAGCTAAGGATTACACCGAATTGGTAGCAGAGGGCCCCTGCTATTTGAGGAGGTTTTACATGTTTTCTAGATAAGTCATTTTCAATTCTGTTTTGTCATATTTCCTTTACTTAGATTGCTTTCTAAAATCATAGCTTTTAGCATTATTTTTCATGTCATTTGCTTAGACAAAGGATCCTCATAATATTACAGTTAGTCTCTTTTTCAAGCTCTTCCAATACATCTCTATTAAATGAATGGGATTCAATTGTGATATTATGAGTTATTAGCACTTCATTTTCTGTTATTTAGTTAAAAATAATATCCTCATTATACTGCAGTTAGTATCTTTCAAAAGCTTTTCCAATAAACCTCTAATTCACGAATGAGACTAAGTTGTAATATTGTGAGTTATTGATTGTTTTTCTTCATAGAAGATCCTTATCACATTATGATTAATCTCTTTCAAAAGCTCTTCCAATAAACCTCTAACTCATGAATGAGATTTAGTTGTAATGTTATAAATTGTTTCAGCATTTCCTTTTATGTTTTAGGAGATCCTCATTGCATTAGAATTAATCTTTTTCACAAGCTCTTCCAAAAAATCTCTAAATAAATGAATCAGATTAAGTTGTAGTGTTTTGAGTTACTTTTCATTTCATGAATGTTGATTTAGAAGCTGTAATATCCATGGATTATGACTCTATGTTTTCATCATTCTCTAGTTAGGAATAGAACTTGCAAATAAACTCTGTTTTAATTCATTTATTAACATTTCATTTTTCTTCCTTTTGACATAAATCTAACTTCATCTTTTTAGCATAGAGTAGCATACTAAGAATCAAACATAAAAACCCCAAAACATTAATAAAACACTAAAAACAACGAAGTAAGAAAAATGGATACTTAGGCACATATAGTGCATCACACTTCATCAGTTTACTAGCCCTGGTTGATAATTTATGTTAGCAATTTAGGACACTAAATTGACTAAACATTTTGGTGCCGTTGCCGGGGAAGTGTAACTAGGTAGCCTTATTTCTTACATCTAAAAAAAAAAAATTAATAATTTTTCATGTATGCTCTCCTCCTGCACTTTGTGTGATTTAGAGGATCAGAAAAACAATTTTTTTCATCATTTCATTTCATTTTACAATAAACTTTAAAAATAATGAAAAATTTTAATTTCAATAATTGTTTTGTTTAATGAAATATATATGTATATTTTTTGAATTTTTGAAAATACAATATATAATTTTATTAACAAATCAATTAAAAAATAATAATAATAATTAAAAAAAAAAATTGGCTCATGAAAATAAGACCCACGCATACGCATGAGGCCAGCCTTTGGCTTGGATTTACGCATTTATGCAGTCCTTCAATCCACACAAAGACCCATGCACTGTAATTTAAAAAAAAAAGAACCTTCTCTTTTCCATATTCGTTTTTCCTCAAACAATAGTTATTAGAAATCATTTTTAAAAATTTCCACACAATGAAGGTATATCACATGAAGAAACTGTTGATGAGGAGAAGATTACAAATTCAATTGTAGGGACAGACAATGGAAGTGTATCATATGAATAAATTGCTGATGAAGAGAAGATTTTAGACTGTTGATGAAGAGAATATTGCAGATTCTATTGCAAGTAATTGGAATGAGAGAGATCAATCTGAACTTCTCTATGAGATACAAGCCATTACACTTCAAAACCTGCAAAAAAAAACAAATCAAACCACAAGTAATTGCCAGAAAATGAAATGCGTAATTGTCAAAAACACCTGATTTTAAAACGAATTTTCTGAGCAAACCGAGGCGAATTAGAAAAAAAATAAAACATGGGTTTTTTCAGAAACGGGGTGAATTAGGTAATGTTGTTAGAAATTTCTAAAATTCGCAGCTATTTGGGAGAAATTTGGGGTTCTTCGGAGCACTAATTTGTAGTGTGCGTGAGAGAAAAATGTTTTTTTTTTTTTTTTAAACAGTCATGGTTTTATAAAATTCAATTTTGAGAAATAATCAAGGATCTTATTTCCTTATTTGAAGGAAAATGCGACAGAATTTATCTGTGGTGGCACATGATGAGTGACAAACAGATTATTTGAGGCAAAGACATTATCACATGTGCATCAAATGCAAGTTGTATAAATTGAGAAGGATTCTGCCTCCATCTCCTTCATAGTTAGGAACTTAACTTTAGAAATTTCAAGTTTTTTATTTTTATCTTGCATGAAAGAGGCATCGGCATGACTTTGTTTCAAAAATATTCATAAGGACAATTATTTCATTCATGCTTTATTTCATTTAAAAAAAAAAATTTATTTAAAAAATAAATAAATAAAATAAAATAAAATCTTTATTAATAATTTCTTTTTAATAAAGAAAAAAAAATTCAAAAAAATTCAAAAAAACTTCTTAATAATGGTTTGTAGGACAATTGGAAGATTATTTAGATGATTTATAAACATTTGGCATTAATATTGTTGATGTGTATTTTTCTATAAAGTTTTAACTTGCAGAATACATTGAATCTTTGTGATGCCAATTGTTTTACTATGCACAATGCATGAAGTCATCCGACAATAGGGAGTTGATTTATTTTTCATGGTTATTCTTTAAAAATGGATTGTTATCGATATCATGAATTGGACCGAATATAGAACTTTTTGATTTACCTTAATCTCTTTTATTTGACATTTAATTTTTGCATAAGAATCAGAAAGAAATTAGCTACTTCTTTTTTAACACACTTATGTTCTTTATGTCAAGTTTTTTTTTTGCAAATTTGGGATGATCGGATGATCATTGAAAGAAACTAATTGTGTGCACGATTGGTTTTCAAAGGACCGATTTCATGAGAAACATAAGTCCATGTTAATATCCATCAAGACCGTTGCTTTTCCTCCCTTTTTGAATTGTAAATCCAACCAAGAAATTCAAAGCAAATCACCATTATTTTCCCAGCAAGAGTTAGTTGTTCATTTTCCTTCATTCACATACACTTTCCATTACTTTTTGTCTACTCCACAAATAAAATCAAGAAGCTCACCCACATGCTTATTTCCCATTGTCATTTTCCATTTTTCATTGTCCATTTCCATTTTTATTTTCCTATCCTTTTCATTTTGCAAATAAATCTTGCTTCAATGCAAATTATTGAATCCAGTCCTTCAAAAATTATTCTTTCATGCTCGCGTTAGATGATGGAGGATTCATTAAGGTCTCCCTTCTAACAAGTCTTGGCCTATTGACATCAGCACATTATCTAGGTCCAAGACTAAAGTCCTTAATAGTACCTTGAGGCTTGTATGCATTAATGACAAGTTCTCTCGCTGACAATCATGGGAATACATCAATGTCCCTTGATCGTCAGATCTTGCAAGTGGCTCGACATCAGCCCATTTATTCGCACTTTGCAAGATGTACTTAGGTACCTTGGCACTCATTAACATTAATGGTGAGTTTGTCTCACATTGGTTAACGACATTCATCAATGGTCGGTAATCCAATGACTTCCCTTCATGCTCGACATCAACACATTTATTTGCATGACTAGAATTGTACCATTGAATTTTGTAACAATTGAAGACTACATCATTTCAGCAGTTTGCAGCGAGAATCAATTTGTATCAGCAGCAATAAAGATCACAATCTTGCCATCAACACAAAGAGAATAAAGAAGTAGATCAAATTCATTTGTTTACATAGTTCCTGATCCAACAACATCAACAACCACACTCTTCAGTATACACAACTCATCCACATTTAAAGTAAGTGAAGGTATGTGGTTTTCTAATTTTTAGTCATGTAATTCATTAGAATGCTAAAATTGTAACTTTGGAAAAATTCCTCACTCCCTTTTTCACATTGTCATATCTTTAGTTGGGGGGGAAGGGACATCATTTCATATCCACATGTCATATACTATCACACATTTTCATTTCATTTCCACTCGCATATAATTCCAAACCAACTATTGTTGCAACATGATCCAAAAGATTATATGCCTTGTAAATGATCAATTCATTGATGAAGTAATTGATTCTAAATGTTTTCATGAACTTTGATGCAACAAAGAAAATAAAGCATTGTTACACAAGAACCATTGCTCAAAAAAACCGGTTGTCACACAAGAAACAACCATAAAAAAAATGTTGCAATCAAATGTATTATACTTTTCCAAAAGAAAATATTATAAAGCAAAGTTTGGAACGAATCAATATGATTCAAAACTCATAAAATATCAACTCCTGAACAAATGAATCATTGCAATAGTTGCATGAGGACATGCAACAACTTCAGTTGGGGGGTATGTTGAGTCTCAAAAGTGTCTTCCATATTCATACATATTTCCATTATGTCATTACCATTTAGCTTTCATTTCATAACTATCTGACCTAAAAGCCTACATCAAGTAACTATTTTCATAAATATATGGGTTAGGATCCTTGTCTTCCAAAGTTATTTATTTTATGTGTTTAAAGTGAATTTATGATTAGAAACTAGAAAATTAACATAGTTTCATATATCTATATATGTGTTATGAGTTTTGTGACATGTGTAGGTCAAAATGAAGCTTCTAAAAGACCTTTATGTGGCCTCCCAAAACCAAATTCGAATTTGAATGGAGAATATCATGGGATCATGAGGACATGTGTCTCATTTCCTTTTTGTATTGAAACTCTAAGAAGATATGTGTCTCATTTCTTATTTGTATTGAAACTCTAAAAAGACTTATGTCTTATCATTTCCTATTTTGATTGTAACTCTAGAGATAGAGGGAGAGATTCATGGACTCTCATTAATGAGATAACTTCTCATATTTGTGTATAAATAGGGGAAGCTTTTTCCTATCAAAAGTGGAGAAAAATAGGAGAAGAAGAGAAAGGATTATAGAGTGTCTTGTAACAAAGCTTAAGATGGAATGGGATGTAGATTTGTGAGTTTATCAATAAAGAAGTTTAGTTCTTTGATGTTGTTTTGATCACATCTTCAAAGAGCTAAGGATTACACCTAATTGGTAGCAGAGGGCCCCTGCTATTTGAGGAGCTTTTACATGTTTTCTAGATAAGTCATTTTCAATTCTGTTTTGTCATATTTCCTTTACTTAGATTTCTTTCTGAAATCATAGCTTTTAACATTATTTTTCATGTCATTTGCTTAGACAAAGGATCCTCATGATATTACAGTTAGTCTCTTTCTCAAGCTCTTCCAATACATCTCTATTAAATGAATGGGATTCAATTTTGATATTATGAGTTATTAGCATTTCATTTTCTGTTATTTAGTTAAAAAGAAGATCCTCATTATACTGCAGTTAGTATCTTTCAAAAGCTTTTCCAATAAACCTCTAATTCACGAATGAGACTAAGTTGTAATATTGTGAGTTATTGATTGTTTTTCTTCATAGAAGATCCTTATCACATTATGATTAATCTCTTTCAAAAGCTCTTCCAATAAACCTCTAACTCATGAATGAGATTTAGTTGTAATGTTATAAGTTGTTTTAGCATTTCCTTTTATGTTTTAGGAGATCCTCATTGCATTAGAATTAATCTTTTTCACAAGCTCTTCCAACAAATCTATAACTAAATGAATCAGATTAAGCTGTAGTGTTTTGAGCTACTTTTAATTTCATGAATGTTGATTTAGAAGCTGTAATATCCATGGATTAGGACTCTTTATTTTCATCATTCTCTAGTTAGGAATAGAACTTGCAAATAAACTCTGTTTTAATTCATTTATTAACATTTCCTTTTTCTTCCTTTTGACATAGATCTAACTTCATCTTTTTAACATAGAGTAGCATACTAAGAATCAAACATAAAAACCCCAAAACATCAATAAAACACTAAAAGCAACGAAGTAAGAAAAAGGGATACTTAGGCACATATAGTGCATCACACTTCATCAGTTTACTAGCCCTGGTTGATAATTTATGTTAGCAATTTAGGACACTAAATTGACTAAAAACATTGTTATGCATGTGTGTTCTTGTTTATCTTGCTGTCATTGGCATGATTTTTTCCAGGTGTGACGATGTTCTTCAACTTTTCTTTTCCATTTTGGGATATCCATGGTGTGATAGGGTTCTCATGTTTTGGCTGAGCTGAATTGTCAGATGGATTCAAAACAAAGTGAGGTGGATCTATGAATGAAATAACACATGTCCTAGTGATCCCTGAACCAGACTATGGATTGTGGGAAAGCCACTGACCTAGTGACCCCTGAACCAAATTATGGGTTTCTGTAAAGCCAGGTATTGTGTTCCTTGGTGGGCCTAGGAATTCTCCACCAATGATTGACGAGATATATCGTAAAGCCTAGAGTTCGTTTCCATTGATCAGGCCTAGAAATTGTTGTCGGTGAATGGAAAGATATATGGTAAAACCTGTAGGGTGGTGTCTCAATTATGGCTTAGTAATCCCTCGATCAAAATATGGATTGTCATAAATCCTAGAGACTAGGATACATGGAAATTTTTCATGGTGTAGGTGGAGAAATACGGTGGCATCCATGCTTGTTTATGGCCTAGTGACCTGGTGAGGATTGTGGTAAAGTCAATCTCTATTGATAAGGGTGAGGTGGTTTAACCTCGGGAAGCGTTGATTGGTTCTTTCGGTTTGAGTCCCACATTCATGCTTGGAATATGGCATGGGGGTGATTGGATGAAGAGATATTTGGCTCAACCAATCTATGGTCAGATGGAACGTGGTACTCCCATATCGGGTTGGTTTTGAATTCATTAATAAGAGGTTATTTCCTTGGTATATTATGTGTAAATATATTGGATTATATGTGGCATTTATGGTTATTGTATCCTCAGTATTTTTGTTGTTTATATGCTAGTTATGAATATGTTATATGATAGTGAAAATGTATGGTACTCATCATGTTTTGATTTACAAATGAATGAGCAATGAATATATGACTTAATAGATGATAATGAAGCTAATGTTATAAGGCATCAATGCTTCTTAACGATTCTCAGATAAGTATAAGAACCTATATGCTCAGATATGTTATTATGACCTGTAAAATGCATTCTTGTGACATGTTTGACAAAATTATTGTCATGACTAGTAGAGGCCCAGGCAAGTATCTCTTCAATAATTTTCATTGGTATCATTGTCTCTATGTTTCATTCCATTTCTGTCAATTCTATGAAGTTTTGGATAGTGACTAGGTCCTAGATCGGAAATTTGTCCTTAAATCCAGTAGTCGGTGTCATAGCACTAGCAGAAAAAGGTTTCAATCACACTCATGTAGGCTCATGGGAGCAACTAGAGTTCTCAGTCACTTTGAGGGCTTGGCAAGGGAGCAACTAGTGCTCTAGGTCCTTGAATTGTTGAGGTCCCTCAGGGTTGGTAACTTGGAAAGGTGGGATAGCTCCTGGAGATCTTTTTGGTTGCGTGGATGATCAATTTGGTTGTGTTTTGTCAATTCCACTTCCTTAAGATGACCTAGTATGTTGAGTCAGATCATTGTAGCCTCTCGTCACATGTTTACCCCAACAAACTAGTTAACATGGGTAAATGTGGGAGGAGAGTGTTATGGGCGCCATGTGAAAGTTGTTGGTCTTGTTGGTTGGATGTGTTTATCATGAGTATACATCAATCATGCATTGGTTGTGAATGTGAGTGTTCTTATGTTGTTATGCATACATTGACATGGTTATAGTTGTCATGCATGAGGTCATGGTATGTGGTCGGTATGGTCATGCATTAATAATTGGGTAATGGTTTGAATGATGTTTACATGCTGATATGATTATGATTATACATGTATCATGCTAATATTTTTTATCTTGCAGATGAAATATCCTCCCTAGAACTATAATAAGGTATGTTGATTATATTATGTTTTGGTTTAGCTGACATGGTATCCTTGCACGAAGAATATCAAATATGACTAGCAAGATGGTAGACTACAGTTCACGAGACTTTCCCTATGTATCAAATGAGCAGCATGGTGTTGGGAACTCTTCCAGCATAGCAAACACATTGATAAGTTTGAAGGCTGAAATAAGTAGTTGCAAGGTAGACAATGACAAAATAATTCATGCACAAGAGAAACAAGCAGAAGTTAAAACAATAATCCTTCATATTTTGTTAGAATTGCAGAGACAGGAACCACTTTGGATCATCCATGGATAAGAGGACAGGACTAATGGCGCACATGGCAGTAGTTCTTATGGTGGGAATAGGTCAAATAGGGATGGCACGATCAGAGATGGAAGGATATTGGATAATATGGATAGGAGAGGTGATGGACACATGTTTTACTCTAGTTTCGGTTCTTAAAGGAACTATGATTGTCATCCTTATCATCCTTATAGGAGGAGTGACAGAGGATATTTTCCAGCTAAGTTAAAGAATTCAAAGCCACCTACCTTTGATGGAGAGTTGAAGAAGCCAGAAGATACAGAGGCATTGATACGTAGGATGAAGAAATTATTTGAGTTGCATGATTACATAGAGAACATGAAGGCCATAATAGTTATCTTCAACCTCAAAGGGAAATAAGATATCTGGTGGGAATATGTGAAATAGGTCAGAGACATTAGGATAGAAGAGTTGGCATGAATTCAAGAGAATTTTCAGGAGTAAATAATTGTCATAGAGTTACCATGACAACAAAGCCAAGGAATTATATGAGCTAAAGATGGGATCGATGATAAACAATGAGTACATCACTTAGTTCTTGGAGCTATTGAGGTATGTACCGTATCTTAAAGATGAAAAGGATAAAGTTGAGAGATTTTTCAGTGGATTTCCATTATCATTTAGGGATCAGATTGAATATGATGAGACGTGGTCACTTGAGGAAGTTATTGGGAAACTGAAGCATTGTTATGAACAGTCAAAGTGTAAGCCAGAATATTAGCAAGGTTGGAAAGGGAAAGACAAAGCTAAAGGTAAATGGCAGATGGAAAAAAAAAGACCCCAAGATGCAGGTGAGAAAGAAAATGGTGCACCTTATTAGAATTTCAATGTAGTTAGATAGGGATATGTGTCATAGCATGGAGGGAAGCATCATAGAGGTAACGATATAGGATGATTGCAATGTTGGAAATGTGGTAAGGAACATCTTAAGAGGGATTTTCTGCAGAATCGTGGTGGTAGGCCTCGAATTTATAGTGCATAGGAAGCGCAAAATATTTGGGATGTTGGGAAGAGAATTCATCATACTATGCAGTGTTGGATAACAAGTAGGTGGATCATCAGGAATCTATCATTGAGATGGATGGTAATATTTGTGATCATTTTTTTTCTATTTTGATTGACCCTAGATATAATTATAGTTATGTTAACCCTGACTTGGTGGATAAGTGTGGTTTTAATCAATAAGTGCATGTAGAATCGTGGTTAGTGAAGTTGGATACATGTACAAAGAAGAGAGTTCCTCATTGGATAAGAGCTTGTTCATTTGAGTTGAATGGTATGCCTATAAAAACACATTTGAATGTATTTCCATTGGGATCATATAGTATGTTTTTGGGTATGGACTGGTTGTATCTTCAGAGGACTAAGGTGTATTGTTATGATAAGTTGATTGAGTGTTTGGGTGACAATGGGGAACAAAAAATCTTGCAAGGTAAGAAGAAAGAAACATCAGTTAGAATGGTGAAAACTATGCAGGAAAAGAACAATCACAGAAAAGGGTGTGTGTTATTTGCAGTTCATATTTCTAGTGACAGAGGTAAGGAGGATGAGGATGCAAAGGTATTGAAAAGGCACACATTTCTATAACAGTTTTAGGATGTATTTCCCACAGATATTTCAGAGTTTTTTCCTCACAGAGAAGTGGAATTTTCCATTGAGTTGGTACCAGGAGAAGCACCAACATCGAAGGCACCATATAGGATGAGCACTCTAGAGTTAGTCGATTTGAAGTTGCAATTGAAGTAAATGCTTGATAATGGATACATTAGGAAAAGTGTGTCACCATGGGTCGCATCAATTTTGTTTGTGAAGATGAAGGATGGTACTCTCAAGCTATGCATTGATTATAGGCAGTTAAACAAGGTGACAATTAAAGGATTTATGACTTGTTAGATCACTTGAAGGGAGAAGCAGTGTTATCAAAGATTGACTTAAGGTCAGGATATCATTAGGTACTTATAAAAGAAGAGAATATCTAAAAGAAATATTTTCGTACTAGGTATGGGCATTATGAGTTTGTTGTAGTTCCATTTGGTTTGACTAATGCTCCAACTACCTTTCTGTGCTTGATGATTAGTGTGTTGTGTCTATATCTCTACAAGTTTTTTATTGTATTCATTGATGAAATATTGATATATTCTAAGAATGAGGAAGATCATGTCAAACATTTAGCAACAATATTGAGATTGCTAAGAGAACATCAATTGTATGCTAAGCTCAATAAATGCATTTTCTTTCAGACATAGGTACATTACTTGGGACATGTTGTTTCCAAGGAAGGAATAGCAGTGGATCCAAAAAAGATAAGGGCTATCATGGAATGGGAAGCTCCTAGAAATGTGGATGAGGTAAGATAATTCATGAGACTAGCAGGTTATTATAGCAGGTTCATCAGGAACTTCTCTCCCATTTCATATCCTATTACATCATTGTAGAAAAAGGGTAAGAATTTTGAATGGAAATAAGAATGTGCAGCAAGTTTTGAACAGTTGAAGAAGTTGTTGATGAATGTTATAATGTTAAAGATTGCAGATATGGACAAAGAGTTTGTGGTATGCACAAATGCTTTCAAGAGAGGACTTGGTGGATTCCTTATGTAGGAGGGATAGGTAGTGTGCTATGAGTCACAAAAACTAAATGAGAATGAACAGAATTATCTGACACATGATATTTAGTTGGTAGCATTCATCCATGCATTGAAGATGTGGTGGCACTATCTTCTTGGCAGGAGGTTTGCATTGATGATTGATCATAGTTTATTGAGGTATCTATTCGACCAACTCAATCTGCAAGCTATATGTTTGGCCACGATCAGCGAGTTCAAATTTTAGATCAAGTACATTAAAGGTAAAGAGAGCAGGGTTGTAGATGCTCTTAGCAGGAGGATACAGGTGAATGATATATCACCTATGAGTTCTTATGGGACATAATTACACGATCGAATCATACATTAAGGACCCCATGATGATAGGTACATGGAGCTTATGCACGGGTTATAGCAGGGTATAGGTGATCATGATGTCTATTATCATCTTACAACAGATGGTTTGGTCATATTTATGGATAGGATATATGTGTCAAATGAAAATGATCTCAAGAATCTTATCCTGAGGGAATTTCATGCAAAACCGTGTTTAGGTCACCTAGGATACCAGAAGACATTGACAACTGTGAAGAAGTTATACTATTGACTTAAATTGAATAAATAAGTGGCAGAGTTTGGAAAGATGTTGGGATTCTCAGCAAGTGAAAGAAGAATTTAAGCATCCAAGTGGACTACTACAGTCAATTGTGATTCTAGAGTGGAAGTGGGAGGTAATTTCCATGGATTTCGTTACATTTTTCCCAAGGACATATATACATCATGATTCCATCATGGTTGTGGTAGAAATATTGAAAAAGGTATTGCACTTCATTCTAGTGAAGTCAACTTATTTAGCTAACGATGTAGCATAGGTATTCATGAGAGATGTAATGAGGTTACATGGTGTTCCAAAAAATATTGTGTTAGACAGGGATGTTAAGCTCACTTCCAAATTTTCGAAGGAGTTTTTTTCAGGTTCGGGGACATAATTGGCCTTCAACATATCTTATCATAAAATATAGATGGAAAAACAGAGAGGGTAAACGGGATTTTAGAGGAAATGTTGAGGATGTATATGATTCATCAATAGTGAAAGTGGGAAGTGTATCTACCTCTAGCTAAGTTTGCTTACAATAATGTTTATCAGGAGTCACTTAGGATGATTACTTTTGAGTCACTCTATGGGCGGAGTTTTAATACTCCCATCAGTCGGAGTGATCTAGTGAACATGGTGTTGATAGGACCAGATATGTTGGCAGAAATGGAACATGAAATGCAGGTTATCAAGAATATTATAAAGGAAGCACATGACATACATAAGAGCTATGCAAATAAGAATATGTTGTCTACGGAGTTTTAGGTTGGGGAACATGTTTACTGGCACATCAACCCAAGAAGATATCTTTAAGGATTGGATCATGTGCCAAGTTGGAACCTTGGTATTGTGGAACTTTAAATATTATTGAAACGATTGGACCAATAGCATATCAAATTGCACTATCTCCGACAGTGAAATTCCATGATGTTTTCGATGTGTCAATGTTTAAGAAGTATGTTAAATTTTTTGATCATGAGATTGATTGGTTTGTATTGTAGGTGGATCCAGAAGGATAATTCCAGTCGGAACCTCAGTGTATTTTGCATATAAATATTATCATGCTCTGGAACCAAGAAATCAAGTAGGTTAAAGTGCAATGGAAGCTGGAAGAAATAATATGGCATGGGGGGGATTGGTTGAAAGAAAGATTTGGTTCATCCAATCTATGGTTGGGTGGCTCATGGAAGTCCCATCCTGGTTTTATTTTTCATTAATTAATAAGAGTTTCTTCTCCTTGGCATTTTATGTGTAAATGTATTGGTTCATATGTGGTTTTTATGGCTGTCATATCCTCGTTATTTTTGTTGGTTATATGTTGGTTATGAACATGTTTTATGACAGTGATGATGTTTAACTCTCATCATGTTTTTATTAGTAAATTAATCTATAATGAATACATGACCTAATATATGATAATGTAGTTATTGTGATAAGGTAGCAATGTTTCCTTACGATTCTCAGATAAGTATGAGACCACTATACTCAGATCTGTTGGTATGACATGTAGATTACATATTTGTGACATGTTCGAAGAAATTCCTGTCATGGATAGCAGGCTTCAAATCAAGTACTTGTATCACTTTTTGCATTAGTAACCTCGTTGCAATGGTATTTGTCATTTCTGAAGGCTTCATGAATTTATGGGCAGTGGCTTGAGACCTAGACCTAAAAAGTGGCTCAGAATCAGGGGTCACTGGCATAGAACTACCTGAAAAAGTCCACAGTCTCTAGCATGCCTTACTATAGGATAAACTAGAAGGCCTCAGTTGCATTCATGGATTTCCATGGGAGCGACTAAATGTCCAAATCAATAAAATGTTAAGTTACCTTAGGGTTTGGTAACCTGCAAGAGTTCGTTGGATCCTGAAGGTTCTATAACATGTGTGAAAGGTTAGATTGGTTTGGTTTTACCTGTTCCACTTTCTTAACTATACATAGGGAGTTGAATCACATCATAGTAGCCTCTCATCACATTTTTACCCCAGTAGAACAGTAAATGTGGGAGATGGTGTTACACAAACTTATAGGTCACAATTTTATATGCACAGTAGGTCAAGCTCTACTCATATCACCTTCAATCATTGAATCATATCAAGGCATAAAGAGACCACTCCTTCAATTAGATTGAAAATAAAACTTTCATGAAGATACAAGAATATACTCTAAATAAATTATCTTGTCTGTAAAAGGAAAAGTATCATTCATCAAATGCAAAGACCAACTACCATTACTGGAAGGAAAGGACTACAATAATTGAATAAATTAATCATCATATGTAATGAATAATTACAATTTCAAGAAGTAAATATCTATGATAATTGCAGAAACCAACCATGCTATTCTACTTCCAAGAATCAAATCAACATTATTTTTATAACATGTAAATCATAACTCTACTAAAATTTAATCTCTTCTTATAGTGAAGGAGGAATGGGTATGGAGTGGTCTTTGAACCTCTCCAACTGCAGATTCAAGGCCTCGAGGTCGTTATTCAATGCCAAAATGAAAATATCAAGGTTTTGAGAAAAAATTGGCTGAGTTTAGACAGTGCTATAAGATACTCAAGACTGCTACAGGATACTCAAGACTACTACAAGATTATATCTGCGAGCATCCAAAGGGTAGAAAAGGTGTACTAGCAGTGGTAAATGCTGTATGAGGGTGTACGGATGACATGTCAAGAATTTTTGCAAGCTTAGAACCCCTCAGAGGCTCATCTTTCACAAAATTACATGCTGACAGTTTCCCCCATTGACCTTGAAAATATGTTCTCGGTGGAAGAGTTTAGGAATAGTATGAGGGATTAAGGGGGAGAAGGTAAATGTAAAAGTGGATGTAGGATAAAATGTGCCAGTAATTTATGATTACTGATAGTTCTTGCAGCCCAAAATTCATCCCCTGTTTATTCTTAGAAAGAACATCAGCCTAGTTGTCAAGTTGCTGAAAAAAAAAAGTCAAGATGGAAAGGATGAATTGATTTTTATAAGAATTATTCTAACCTACATAATGCATCTAATCCTTATGTCGGAATATGGTTGTATCTTATAGAGTGTAGAAAAAAATTATACAAGAAAACATGAACCAAATCCTAGCAACTTTGAAATTATAGCAAACATGTATTTTTGGCATGTTGTTGTAGGTTCTGCAACCACACTTCCAAAAGGAGAGCTGGTACTTAGGCCTGCAACCAAAATTTTTGGAATTTAACTTCTACTAAAAAAAAAAATGAAATACTACTATCCAAGAGATAAAATAAATAAATGAAAGAGAATAGAGCCTTTGGGTTGGGCCCTAACCCAAGGGTCTCAACCCTATAAAGTTAACTCAGCTATAGACCAATAATAAACCTTTCATTAACATAAAATAGAGTTCAGATACATCACATCAAAATGGAAATAACACTCTTGAGCACTTGGCTCTCAATAGATCTGCCTATCTCCCCAAATTTGGAATCTTAATGAGCTCTTGGGCTCGTTTACTTATACAAAATATGACTGAGGGAAACTCCCTTTAAAGGAGGACTACTTGCCTCCAAAATATCAAAACTAGTGGATCTAGTCCCCTTAGGTACTTGCATGCAATTGAGTGCATTGGCTTCCAGTGGACTTCGATCTATTGGTGAGGAATCTTGGGACTCAAGTCGAGTTGGAAAGTTAATGTAGTGGACAAGCCTCCTATATTCTGTCTATATGCCTCCAACGTGCCCCTGCATAGTAAATGTCTCCAAAAATGCTTCTTTTTCCTATATATTAACCACATTAGGCCATGAAATATTAAAATCAGACTTTAGTCTTCCTACTAAGCACATTATGGCTAAGAAATGTAAATTAATGTGAGAAAAAGAGAATTTAAGGGTTGGAGTATAGCACAATGGGCCTCAAAATATACCTATTGATGGGACCCATCATCACCCCCTGCTAAAGGTGTTTCTCACCCTCTGATCAACTTAATCACTAATGTTAATTTCATTCATGGACCTTGTGGCCTCTCTGACATCCCAAGGTATCTGAGATGGTGTTCCTTCCTATGGGTAAAATGATTCATTGTCTTCTATGTTTTCCCACACCTTTTGTTACTTTGCTTGATATCTTCTTTCCTGTAGGCCCAATAGAAAAGGAGGACTGAGTTTGAGCCCTATCAAATTGATTATCAATCACTACATAAGCCTTTTGTTGAATGGGTTCCTTTCCAGGGAAATTTTCAGCCTTTCAGGGGAGTGATACTCCTTGATTTTCAAGTTGTTGGGTAAAGCATGCCACCTTTTCTGAAAAGCCTGCAAGATCTAGATTCCCAATAACCTAAAGGTATCTTCGAAATTTGGGATGTCTTGTTCTTGATTTTATAGGTATCAAGGGGTTGATTTTGGATCTGAAAAGATGATGTTGTGGTTACTTATGACAACCTTTGGGATCACTAACTCTTCTCTTATGTATAAGGGCTCACTTTCCTCTTTGGCCATTACTTTCTTGACTTCCTAATCCCTTGCTGCCTCATGTACTATCCAAGAGGCGAGTTACATTATATGTGCATCCCCCGATCTTGAATTTGGGTCCCAAAAGTTCATGTCTGTGAGGATCAAGTTATGCATGTAATTTTTTTCCAATTTGGCCCTATCCTCAATGATTACCTACTCGAAGAAGTCAATGAACCTTCTATAATATTGGAATGGTAGAGAACCATATTGTGCCAATATCTTGATCTGGTATTGCAACCATTTATCTTTGAGAAAGATTTCATAGGACTTGGATGGTCGCCTACACTAGATGGCTTCCATGGATAGGATTTCCATGGTGGAAACTTGTGCTTCTCTCTCCTACAGTCGATCTTTTAGTCTCTTATTTTTTTATTGCAGTTGTTCTCTCATGCTTGACTCTCTTAATCTCAAGTCAGTTATTTCTCTGCCCATTTGTTTCAATTTCTCCTCCATAAGACCCACATCCTCTACCTTCTTTTATTTTTTAAATATGCATCCATCTGTGAGTTCTTCCCCTCTATTTTTCCAATTCGAATAAGAGGGGTACTACAAATTTCTCGGGAATAATCCTTCTTGATTCCACAAATTAATTATAGGACTCAATTTTAGGTTGTGTTTCAATCTCTTGGAGTTCCTAGGAACCTATTTCTACCTATTTTTATGTTGTTTCCATCTCTTGTAGCACTTTTTCTTCATCCTATAGCACTTTTTCTCCTTCCTATAACAACTTTGTTTCTCATGTAGCAGGGTAGTTTGTTCCTTGAGATGCTTGGTTGTTATTTATCTAGTGGTGGGAATTCTCATGGGTGTCAATAGTTGTTTCCTCTTTTATTTAAGGTAGGTGACCTCCTCAATTTTCCCTTCACCCTATCCCACATCCATTCCCTAGTGGCTATTTGATTCCTCAATTGTAATTTGGAATGTTGAGGGAGGTTGAGGCTTCCCTTGTTTGATTATTGTACTTTTTATTTCCTTGAGGTATAATGGGCCCTTCTTGGAGTGCTTTATCTTAGATTTGGCAGGTGTGCTATGTGTGGCCAAGGTTGAAACCACCCCTTGTTTTTTTTCACTTGGTGAGAGGCTCAGTTGTTTCTTTTGATTTTTATTCTCTCTAGTCTTAGAATATTCCCCATGGGTTTCCTATTTTTCCTTCTTCTTCCCTTTTTATTATTTCCTTCCCTCCTCCTCTCTTCTTCAGTATTTTCTGCCTCCTTCTCTTCTTCTTCAATCTTTTCCACCTCCTCTTCTACCTCTCCTTCTTCTTTCTTACCTCTAACACTAGAATTTGGTGTATCTTCATGTTGTGTCACAGAGTGGGCTTTTGTCTCAATGAAGGCCTCTCTATCCATGTCAACATAATCAATCCATAAAACATGGTTTTTGAGGTGGTTGAAGGCATCTATGACAATGATCCTTATGAGGCCATGGTGGAAATATATTAGTTCTTCCCTTCCCTTAATTTCTAGATCATTTCAATAATGGACTAGAGAAAGAAGTGTGGGACATTGAGCTTGTTTGGAATAGGTAACTCTTCCTGGAACCTCAGCTCATATAGGAGACTAAGCTGATGGGAATACACAATAATCAACATTCCCTCGCAGGATATGTATTTCAGGATGGTGTATTCAACTTCTTTCCAAGGGTAGGGGAGGCTTTCCCTCCTCACTCCATTCTTGTCTTCATCGGTCTCTTCTTCAGGGAGGAAGAAGCATTTCTTGGATGCAATATTTAATGTCCTATATTTATTTCCCCATCTAACTATTAAGGGGATGGTGGTTAATATTTTGATGATATTTTCATTCAAATGTATGACAAATCCCCTAACAACAATTTTGGCACTGTCTTCTCCCTAAGAATGGAGGGCCATGGAAAATTCATGGGTTACCTCATCATCATATTCCTTTAATTTCTAAAAGAAACCCATCCACTGACTATTTAAGAAAATGTCTCTAATAGGTGGATGTTGATGAATTTTAGTGGTGTATGTGGGTTCTCATTAGTTGAAACCTCCCCACATGGCCCCTACTGCGGTCTTCTTGATTTAATTCAAAGGGAAAACCTTTCTAAAGGATTTGTCTTGAGAATCTTAGGTTATGAAGGTAGGTTAACAAGATTGATGCTTCCTTTTAGTTGGAGAGAGATAATTATACTGCTAGCCTCAAGAAAATTATATTTGCTCCACCTTTTCCCTTATTGTGCAAGCAAAAAAATATTTTAAATAAATTCAAGCCCACAAGTATTTGCTACAGGATTCATGTAGGAGGCAGAATTTACTCAAAAATTGTAAGGAAATTGGGAAGAGAAGATTCCACATACCCCTCATGGGATGGTTTCCTTATGCTTGTGGGGGTTTGGAGGAGATTTATTGAGGATTTGAACCCTTCTCCACCTCTCAGCTTGATCTTGTAGTACCTCCTCTGTAATCATGTAGAAATTATAGTACTCTTGTAGCAACCATGCCCAGTCATGTAGCATCTACAAACTAACTCTGTAGCACCCTAGGTGGTCTTTGGTAGCAACTAGCTTGACCTTAGATTCCTTACTGAACCTCTCTAACTATTTTTGGGATGGGATTTTATAATACTAAATTTAGGACTTTTCCTTTTATTTATTTTTGTGGTAGTGTGTTCGACAGGCTTGGAAACCTAGCCTTTGCACTTATTTCCTTTTCTAGCCACTTTCCCTGCTATTCCTTGGGAGACAATCTCTGGTTGTAAGGAGATTAGTGCCCAAGACATTTACGGTCACTTGTAAATAAAATTATTTGTTGTTGCTTCACGTTTTAACCCCAAAATTTATATCTTAAACCCTTTAATCATTACATTTAACAAAACTCCTCAAAGTTCCTTTAAATGATAAATGTGCATGAATAGGAGAAGGTGAAATGCTAGTGAAAAACTATTAACAATATGTTGTAAATTACAAAAAATATTATCTCTGGCTTTAGAAGAAAATGGTTGCAAGAAATGACTTCACAATAAAGGAGAGCATTATTAAGGACATTTACTCCAACTTAGAGATGTAAACTAGACACCAGCAACTACATTACTTTATTCCAATAAAAGAAACATACATAAGATGGAACACGGAAAACTCAACACAATCATCAATTGCTGGAAAATTCTCGGAAAATATTTATTAATATCATGAAAGAAAAATTATCTGTATTTATGTAGGAATGAAATAAAATACATAAATAGACATAAGCACAGATATTCAGCTGAAATAATTTTCATTTGATTAATATCAAATAAAAAAAATATGCTTACAGACATAATGAAAATAAACTAGTTAGGGCGTTGATAGCTTATCTCTGAGAAGAGATGTGGCAGCTACAGGCCTTTGAACTGTGTTACAATGAGGCTTGAAGGCCTATTTATTGTTGAGAAACAATTGAAAACCCTAAACATCCAAAAATCTAACGCTAGGAGATGAAGTGCCAAAACTATGGGCCTTGTTTGGGTAAATTGGTACATCAATTTGACATATGATCTCCGTTTGACGTGCTCAATACCTCGTTAGAAAGATCTATCCTAGGAAAACACCTTTTGACATGAAAAAAATCAAAGGAACTACCAAGTTGCTCTCTTTTTCCCCAAAAAACATTGTTTAGGGCCTCAATATAGCTCCAAAAGTCCAGGACCCAAAAAACTGCTAAAAATAGTAAGAAGTGTTGAAACTAAAAAACTGAAAGAACCGGTGGTGAGGGTCCAAATGGAATAGGCGGGTGGCCACCAATATCTACCTGGATCAACAAAGTACAAAACTTTCCAAAACTTTTGAGGCCCAAAGTTTGGAACCCCCTCTTTCGAAAAAGTCTTAAATACAAAATTACAAAATGGAAAGTTATGAAACTGTCAACTTCATAAACAGTTTATTTCAATCATTACAAAATAAATTATAAAATTATAATTTTTTTAGCAAAATAAAGTAAAAATAAAATTTAAAATTGCATTTGATCATGTGGTGGCAGTTGCATGAGATCCTGGAAAACAAGAGGTTCTGGCATCCACATTATCAGTTTGTGGAGACATCCATTCTTTACACTTTCTCCACACATCTACATTTGAGTTGGAACAATTTACAATGTTGACATGAGCCATTCTGAAGTTTGTGATCCTGGAATATGAAGGTCTTTCTGAAAATAAGGTTTTCATCATCCATAACAGCTGAAAGTCTTTATGCAGAAAATTCACAATAGTGGCCCCCTTTACGATAGTAGTCTTTTCATGTGTATTTCCAATTTTACTCTTTTCCTCTTCCACTAATGTTTCATATTTCTCCCCAGGAATAATATTTCCTTGTTGGTCCCAATAGGATGGCAAACCAGCCCTGGTTCTTGTATCAAACAACACATTAAATCTTACCATTGGTTCTTTAACTTCCTTCAGATTTTTCTCTGTAGTCTTCCTGTATTAATTATTCATGATCATTTTGTTAAACTCCAGCACACATTGAGTCTTGTCTTCAATTCCAAAATCCTTCAGTTCTTGTAATTTTGGAATTAATAAAATAAATCAACCTCTTGGCATACATGGCCCTATTCTGCAATTTATGTTTATTTTCCACAATGACATTTTATAGGTCTCTCACAATGCTCTTTTCATCCCCAACAATAATCATCAGATCCCATATATTCTTGACAACATTAATAATCTCATTCCAAATAATATCCCTGGCTTGTATAAGGGACATATTTCCCTTCACTTTCTCTTTTAGCTCTTTGATTTCCAGATAGGCAGTCTGACAGTCTTGCCTATACTTATCTGCATTATATTTGTTCATTTGTACTTCTTTCTCAGTAGCTTTGATTAATTTATAAGCACTTTCCAGGCCCCTCTGAGTTTTCCTCAAATCAATTTTTTCAATTCTTAACTCGGTAGAGACTTGAGTTAATTGGGTAGCAGGGTCTTTTTAATTTAATGAAACAACAATAATGCAGACATGGAAGTATATTGTCTTCTGTAATATGTCATTCCATTCTTTCAGCTTAGTTATCTCTTCATCCTTTGCTAGCAGAGCTTGCAAAAACTGCTTGTTCTCTATCTCAACTTGGGCTACTTCAGTAGCCATAGGATGCTCACCAGTAGGAAGCTTAAGCTTCTTCTTCAAAGTCTAGATTTTGGATTCAACACTTTGCAACAATGTTTGCGTTGCTGATCTATCTTCAGGATCAACACCAATATTGAAAAATATTTTATTTAACACCTCATTTTGTGTGTAGTGAGCTCTAGAGTTTTTTTTCTCCAACTTCAATTGTTTTATTACTTTGTTCAACATATTTTTAGCTTTGGAAGAAGCTGAAGTGGTCTTGTTTAAATCATTAAAAATTAAATTTCATGTTTGCATGTCCAAGTTAATCTTATGAGGAAGAGGAATATTTTTTGCATCCACTATCAGATTAACCGTTTTTAAATAATTAGTAGATGACATGTTCATATATGAAGGATGAGAGAAGGCTATCCTTAGCTTATCTTTTTCTAGATCCATGGTTGTCAATAATCTTGTCTGATCAAGAGGAATTTGAGCCTCTGACTGAGCCTCAATGTTATCTTTTATACTTTTGTTTCTTTGTTAAAATTGTGAGAAAACCTATTTATCATTTGACAAATAATCATGATTTATACCCTTAGGTAGAGGAGATGAAGGAGTACGAGAAGTGTCTCCCAATTACAAAGAAAATCCAAGCATAGTTGAAGAACTACCCTCCTCCATTATATTAGCCTTCTTGGATTCATTTTTGCATCACTCTCCAAATCAACTAATTTATCTCTTCCTCTTTTAAGCCCCTTCAGTAGGATGAAGGGTTTCCACCTCCATCTGCACAGATGCAAAAATTTGTCCACCATTTTCGAATTTTTCCATGTCTGACCTAGAATCATGAACAAATGGAGAATAACCATTCTCCACCTTGCGGTTTGAAATCACATGATATGGGTCATAGGCCCATTTCTCCTCTGATGACGAATGCATATTAGTCAACATATAGTGAGCCTCGTCTAGGGCCTGTTTGGTATTAAAAATGAATGGCCCTACTATCCTGAGTAATTTAAATAAATGACCCTTCTTCATTGGCACAAAATGAACTTGATCAACATTAAGACTTTCACATGATGAACTCCAAGGAAAGCATCCTCATAGGAAGAAAAACAGGTAGCCTGAAAAGTTCTATGTCAACTCCAAACAATCTAATTTCAGTGTGGTTTTCATGAGAAAACCAATCCCCATACCTTACATCCTTCTCAATTTCAGGAAAGACCGAGCTTCAAGAAGAAAACTTGGTGCAAACACTCCATTTAAAATTGAATACTCAATAGGAAGGAAAGAGGAGGTAAACTAAAAAATACCTTCATTTCCCACCTCCTTTCTTACTAGGTCTGTCCAAAAGACCATTGAATTCTTATTCTTATTCACACCAACAATATTTAGCTCTAATTGTGTAAAAATGTCCACATGACTATAAAGAAATAATTAGGTGACCAAGGATGGAAACCTAAAACTCCCAGTAATTGAGAAACTCATGAACTGACTATTTACAACATTATCAAGATAAGTAGGAATATCTAAAACCACCCTAGGCCTCACCATTAAAGCAAACATTCCTAGAATTGACGTATCCACCATTTCAGCATCTTCTTTACCCAGGATTTTGGCCAAAATATGGAGGATTGGCCTTACATCTTCAACAAATAGGCTCAAGTCATATTTTTCTGAATCCATGGAAAAATTTTCCTTTTCAGGCATTAAATAGAACACAATTAGGGAAAACTCGGGTCCCTAGAATTCTTGAAAGTATGTGGAAAGGGACTCTTTAGTAAAACTGACATATGACTCTATAGACGGAAATAAAAAAGACTACATAACTAACTAAGCTAACACTTGGAAGACATTTTCTCCCGATTGGTTCATGACGAAATACTTTTGAGGATACATGGTAGAGACTAACCAGTGGATAAAATCTTGAAACAGGTAAATTTATGGAACAAAAAATGTCAAGACTCCAGACTTGATTAAAGCAGAGTAAAATGGGTATTTTGACTGATTTAGGATGACATGCTGATAAAAAAGTGGGTGGGCTACTGTGCAGATAGTATCCACAATGTCACTTTCTTTTTCCATCAATGCAATATAGTAGAATACCCAGCCATAACAATTTTCTTTGACATTTTAGACAAATTCAAGAACAATTGTACAGGTTACCTAGCTCTCTCGAAGTATTTGTTGACTTGGACACTAGCACAATGTCGAAGAAATTTAAGCTGTTCGGGAGCGGACGTGGGAAATAATGAGGGTAAAATTATTATTTTATGCATAGAAAATGATTGGGCAGGAAAACAACGTATGGAAGTGTAATGAATGATGAAATGACTGGAAATATGGGTGACATGACATGGAGGGTGACGTGGAAAACAGAGATGGCTCTCTTTCTAACGTCGTGGGTCGGTCGGTTGTTGTCACTATAGGGGGACTACGTAGTATGGGATCGATTGCGGATCAGTGCCCCCATAGTTAATCTGGGCCACTCATTCCAGTCAAATGTCGAGGGTCAAATATTCTAGCGGAGGCACTCCACTTGTTAATCTCCAATCAAGTTGTGATGTTGCATTTCTCCATTACGGGAAATATTTTCCAATTGGTGGTCTTGGCGATGTCACCTACTCGTCTTTTAACCTCATGCATTAAATGTGATCCCACCGTTTGTCACATTTACTCCTACCACTTTTAGTACATGATTTTCAAAAATATACTTGTGTGCATATGCATATATATTTTTTAAATTTTTAAAGGAGACATAATCTCATATATACAACATATAAGAAATTTAAAACAGACCACAACATCTGGCTCTACCTGGGGATAGTTTTTTTTTTTTTAAAGAACACTAAGAACCGTAGATTAGTGCCTTCACTTTAGGCATGGAGTCAAAAGTTGAATTACACATTGCAAATGAGTTACTCACAGACCTATGTACAGTGATCAAACTGGTATGTATAGTGATGAAATGAAACTTCAATGCTGGAAATAGTGCTTCAGATACTACCCATTCACTGGTAATGGTAGCATTTCACCATCCAAATTTTCCAATACAAAAGTATTGTTGGCTGTAGATTCACTAATTTAAAAGGGCCATACCAAAGGGGATAAAATTTCCCATGCTTACCTTTATCTTCCCTTCTGACATCCCATCTTAAAACAAGATCTCCTGGCAGAAAAAGAACATATTTGGCTTTTCTATAAAAAAAAAAATCATTTTCTCTTCATAGCTAATTAGATTCTCTCTGACCTTATATCTACTTTCATTTTGCTCCACCAACATGTTCATTCTTCTGATTAGAGGACTTGGTTCTTCTTGGAAATCTTGAATTAATGGTATCAAAGGATTTATTATCTGACTAGGGAACAATGCCTCAGTACCATATACCAACTCAAATGGTGATTTTCCAGTTGATCTTCAAGTAGTTACTCGAGTTTCCCAGAGAGAAAACTTCAATTTTGAATCCCAATCTTTCTTATTTTATTTTATTGTCTTCCTCAAAATCCTTACTAGTGTCTTATTTGAATATTCTACTAACCCATTCCGGTGGGGATGATAAGCAGTAGAACGTGATAAGATAACATTGTTTTTCTAGAAAAAATCAACCAATTTAGCAGATTTAAAAACTTTGGCATTATCAGTTATTAACTCCTTTGGACAACCAAACCTACTGAAAATATTTTCTTCTAAAAATTTCATCACCACCAAGTCATTTTCCTTTCTTGTTTGCACTGCGTCAACCCACTTTGTAAAATAATTTGTCCTTGAAAATAACCACATGCACTGTCCACTAGAGGGTGGGTTAATTTCTCCAATAAAATCTAGCCCCCATTGCCTGAAAGGCTCTTGTACGAATACATGAATTAAAGGCAACGGCACCAGCTTCTTCTTCTCAACGAAAGTCTAGCATTTCTGACAATGTTTTACTGAATTATAAACCTATGAAAATAAATAAGTCCAGTAAAAACCAACTTTCAAAATTTTATGGGTTGTAACTTTCCAACTGTAATTACCTCCACACAGGCTATCATGTTATTATTTGATTATTTCAACAACTTCTCCCTTTTTCAGATAAAGCAACAAGATACCCACTAGATCTCTGCAATATAACTTTCCATCTACAATCACATACTTCTGAGCCTTAACTTTCAGAGCCCTGTATTTCATTTTGTTCATTGTAAGAGGACAAAAAATAAAACGCAAGTAATGCACAATATCTTTGTACCATTTAGAACAAAAGAATTTATATTGAATTTTATCACATGATTCAAAATTTGTTTGTTTGCGAACATCTTCTTTATCCTCAACTTTAGCTAACAGACTAATTCCCAAAGATTGAAAATTTGTTTCTGTCAAAATTTTGGCCAAACCTTGACCCTTTATTAGTTTTGTTGGGGTTATGTCTAAATCATATTCTTGTATCGTGGTTGTCCACTTACCTCTCTTACCTTCTACATCACTCTGAACCAAAACATCATTAACAACAGTATTTGGCACATATGCAACCACCTGGGACTGAAGAATATAAACTCTGAAATATTTGAGGGTTTAACCAAGGCATAATCCTCTTTTTCCAAAATATTATATTTCAGTTCTGCATCCCTCAATACTTTACTGAAAAAGGCTACAGGTTGTTCTCTTTGCTCCTCATTCTTCTACAAAAGTATAGCTGAAATAGTACAGTCAGAAGAAAAATAAAAAAATGAAAAGGCTTTTCATAATTAGGAATTATCAACACCAGAGCTTCTTGCAAAGATACTTTAATTCTTGAAAAGGAATACCTTGCAGATGCATTGCACTTCACTTCTGCCCCTTCCTTCAACATATCAGTGATTTATTTGACAATTTTAGCATAATTTGGACCTTGAGGTAGTTAATTCTCCGTAGAAACTCTAAATCTCTTTCTTACTTCTTGGCAAAGGTATCTTACTTATTACTTCCACTCTCGTGGGGTCTATATTCACTCCTCTTTTTGAAATAATATGTCCTAAAAACTTTCCCCCATTTAGAGAAAAGTGATATTTTTTTGGATTCAGGATAAACCATACCTTCTACACTTCTCAAAGGTTTGTTGCAGATGCTCCAAATGTTCTTCATCTAATTTAGAAAATACAATTATATCATCCAGATAAATCACCACAAACGTATCCCTTTTCCCTACAAATTATATGTCCATAACTCTCTCGGATGTGGCGTCAACATTCATTAATCCAAAAGGAATTTTGGCATACATAAAATGTGCCCCAAGGAGTAGTAAACATTGTTTTCTTCTGATCCTCTTTCTCTATTGCAATCTGATTGTAGCCAGAGAAACCATCAATCATGGATAATCTATATGAACCTGTTACCTTTTATAAAATATGATCCATCTTCGGTAAGGATAATTATCCTTCAAATATGTTCTGTTCAAATTTCTTAAATCCACACATAACCTTATTTCACCATTCTTTTTCCTTACTGGTACAATATTTTCCAACCAATTTGTATACCTTAAAGGAAAAATTATTTTAGCCTGTAATAATTTCTTAACCTCTTTCTCAATTGAAGGCAACAACAAGTGTAGAAATTATATAACTGATATGGTATATGTCTAAGATTCTCTCGATCATACACTATTTGACTTCATGCACAATACAAAATCTATTCCACCATTGATCATCATATGCGGAAATTAAATCAATTGCATGCACACATTAAAACCATAAAAATTCACACACATTAACACAGTGATTTATGGGAAAGCTTAAAGCTGAAAACCCCCAACTATCTATATATTATATGTCATAGAGATCATGTAACAATCATCATACAAAGCTCCTCACAAGCTCTCAGTACAATCTCCAATTGCTACACACTAATCAGGTCCGATCTAGCAAATCCCATGCACCGATGTACGCACTGCTAGCTGCCTCTCTTTGCATCAATCACACTTTAAATATGGGCTGCGAATGAACTCGAAACCACCTGGCTTGCCTTTGCGCAATCCTCATTGGCATTTCCATCAATGTGTGGTGCAAACTCATGCACTAGTATAGTCACAACTGATAGTCACACTGCTCTTTCACCTACCTCTCCACTGGTCTCCACTGAAACTGTCCATGCACTGTAGTTAACTGATGTATTCTTCAGTTGATTAATGAGTTAATAATTAGTAAATTAATTAATAATTAATTCACACCACTCTCACTGGTGTATCAATCAATTAGACTAGATACAACTAGCTCAACTGTGTCTAACTGAGTTAAACTGAACACAACTCCACCAACTACTTCTACTAACTCCACCAAACTCTGTCACATGAGTTCTAACTGAAGTCTCCATGCAATAGCTCCACTTAACCCTCAGGAATAGCGTAATTCCTTCTGTCGGCTCCTGTGCCACATCTGTGCACTTAACTGAAGTGCTCCAAGAGAATAAGATAATGTTTATAGTCCAAATATTATTAAGAGCTAATAATATTCGACATATCTATTTTTAGACTGGCAATCTAAAAATAGATTCCGCCCAATATGTCTAAAAATAGAAGTCCATCTATTTTTTCAACTTGACCAACCATCCACAAATTGCATCCTGCAACTCATAGAATATGATCGACATGTCTAAAAATAGACATAGTCTAAAAATAGACTTGCGCCAAAAATAGCCTGCGGGCCCACTTAGTGAAGGCGACTCTTTTCACTAAGCTCATCATCTTGTTGCAATCTCAACACTCCCTCTCAACAAGATAGGGATTATCTACCACCCCGATCCTACCTATGTGGTATTCGAATTTTCTCCTGGTGAGCGCCTTCGTCAAGATATCAGCATCCTGATCCTCCGTAGCAATGTAAGAAAGTAACATGATCTTCCATTGCACACAATCTCTGATATGATGATACTGGTCCGTGAAGCCATGCAACCTCAACTCATCCTCCTGTCTGTACCATAATCCATATCCCGATGTGCCTCTGAGATATCTCAATACATGCTTCCCCGCCTTCCAAAAGAGCTTGGTAGCCTTAACCATAGCTTGTGAAAGCTAGTTAACAACGTAGCATATGTTAGGTCGTGTATTGACTAGATACATAAGCGACCCCACCAACTGTCAGTAAACAGTGGCATCCACTACCTCTGTCGATGTAGCATCGTCTTTTCTCCAACCACCAGGAAGAGGAGTGTCGATAGGCTTGCATCCATGCATGTTGAACTTCTCCAGTATCTCCTAGGCATACTTGCCTTGAGACACAAACAATCCATCACTGCGCTGCCAAATTTCCAATCCCAGGAAATAATGAAGGAGGCCCAAGTCCTTCATCTCAAACTCTTTTGCAAGATCAACCTTGCATGAGAGTATCAACTGTTCATCACCCGCCAAAATCAAATCATCTACATAAAGTACAATGATCAACAACTTACCCTCCACCACAATCTGGAATAGGTTCGGATCCGCCTCACTCTTGGTGAATCCAAGACCGGTGAAATAATTGTCTATCCATGTGTACCAAGCACAAGGTGCTTGTTTCAACCCATACAACGCTCTTTTGAGCCTGCACACATGCGACTCGCTGTTGAAGATCTTGAAACCTTAGGGCTGCTCTATGTACACCTCCTCCTCAATGACTCCGTTGAGGAACGCAGTCTTCACATCCATCTGATGAATGTGCCATCCCATCTGCGCTGAGAGAGCTAGGATGCTCCATATGGAAGAATACCTTGAGATAGGTGCAAAATTTTCCTCATACTCGATCCCCTCAATCTGTGAGAAGCCCTAGGCAAAAAATCTTTCCTTTTACTTCTCGACACTCTCGTCAGCAACTTGCTTCACTTTGTAGATCCATCTCGAACCTACCACTGATTTCCCTTCCAGCCTTGGGACAATCTCCCATGCACTGTTTCTGACAATCAAATCATACTCTTCCACCATGGCATCTACCCATGCAGGGTCCTCCACAGCTTCCTCGAAAGAGGATGGTTCTGTCATGATAAACTTTCTCATCAGAGCCATGTATCCATTATATCGTTCAGGTGATTGTCTCTATCTGTGCTGTGATGTAGGTGCTCCTACAATCTTCTCTGCATCAAGATTCAGTCTCTCAGCTTCTGTAGTGCACTTCCGCCCTCTGATGGTTGGTGCTGCATGAGTGGTTTCTTCCACTCCATGAACCTCCTCTTGTGGCTGATCCACATCTTGAGGCTCATCCTTAGGAACTAATATCTCCTCATCTGCATGCAAGTGTGGCTCCCTCTCAAGCGAACACTTCATGGCTTTCTCCTCATGAAATTTGATATCCCGTCGCACAACAGTCTTGCGATTGTCTGGAAAATACACACGATAGTTGTGGGGTGTATCAGTGTACCCCAAAAATATCCCAACCTCCTCGGTCGGCTCCAGCTTCTTCCTGGCATCCTTCATCACATGAATGTAAACAGGTGAGCCAAAAATCTTCAAATGAGAAATATCAGGCTTCTTACCAGAAAATGCCTCTTCGGGTGTACTCATGCAAAGTATCCTATGAGGACAACGGTTTTTCACATATACCGCAGTATTGCATGCCTCAGCCCGCAAGTGTATGGGAAGGCCCTGATCATGCAACATCGCCCGTGCAGCACCCACAATCATTCTGTTCTTTCGCTCCGCAACCCCATTCTACTGTGGGTTATGAGGCGCTATGAGCTCTCTTCAAATTCCTTCTGCACTGCAAAATTCCTTGAATTTTCCAGAGATGAATTCACCACCATTATCACTTCTAAGAGCCTTCACCTGCTTCCTCGATTATTTCTCAACCAGTGCCTTGAACTCACAGAACTTTGAGTATGTCTCGCTCTTCTTCTGCATGAGGAAGATCCAACACTTACGATAAAAATCATCAACAAATATCACATAATACCTGTGCTTTGTTGTCGAAGCTACTGAGAAAGGTCCACACACGTCTGTGTGAATTCTCTCAAGGATCGTCATGGCGCTACTATCCTTCTCGTGAAAGGTGTCTTTCACAAATTTTCCCAAAGTACATCCCTTGCACTGATCTGACTGTGCAAGTGTACCTTTGGGAAGCCCAGTAGAAATCTTCTACAAAATTTTCAAAGCACCATGGTGAAGATGGCCCAATATCCTGTGCCATAGCTTGCCCTCATCCTGGCTCACCACTCCTTCTCCCTTGCTTTCCATTGCTGCGCAACCATCTACCTGCAACTGATAAAGTTTCTTAACTCGAACCCCTATCCTTCAGGTTTCACCAGTTGCCTTACTGCACAGGAAAGCCTTTCCCTCGCTAAAGACAACATCATATCCCTTGTCTTCAAACATCGCCACAAAGATCAAATTCTTCTTCAATCCTGGAACATGCATGACATCCTTCAAGATGAAAGGTTTTCCAGAATTCCTCTCAAAGGAAATGGTCCCGATACTAGTCGCACTGTATCTACCATTATCGCCCATCTCGATGTGCACTCCAAGATCCTTCTCATCCAGATCAGTAAAAAAATCTTTGTCTCTAGTCATATGGAAAGACGCACCACTGTCAAGAAACCACACTAAACCCATCACACTTGAAACCAAGTGTGCGATCAGCAAAAAATCCAACTCAAACTGCGAGGCTAAGGCCTCTCTAGCTGCAGATCAAGCAGCTTGCTTATTTTTCTTCTTCTGTGGACAATTAGTGGCGTAATGTTTGTGTTGGTGACAGTGAAAGCACTTCACCCTAGACATGTACTGCTTCTTGCCTTTCGCACCGGATTGAGAAGGATTTTTCTTTCCCTTCCCTTTCCTTGCTTTGGCAACCAAAGCGAAATTTTCTTCATCTTCATTATTCGATGAAGATCTGTCCCTGGTACTCCGCCTTATCTCCTCCTGCACAAGATCCGACCAAAGCCGCTCCCATCCTGGCAGTTTCTCCCAACCATTGACGAAGTCCTCATATGAATGCCAACTCTTAAGAAGCCCAAGGAGAGCCAAGCTCCCCAAGTCCTCTTCATCTACAGTAACCCCCACACTTCCCAGCTCATCCCTGCACTGGACGAACTTCGTGAGGTACTTGGGTATACTCTTGCCCTTCTCCATTTTTATTTTCCTGAGCTTATCCTTGAGTGCCAATTTCCTCTGGTCGCTCTTGCTTTGGAACAAGTATGTCAAAGCTTTCCACATCAAGAATGGAGAATATTTACCATGAAGGCTGGACACTATTTGATCCTTCACACCTTCCAACAAAATCCTTCAAAAGTTTTCTATCTTCTTTTTCCATGCGTCAAGTGTGGCAGCATCGGTAGAAGCAGGTTTTGGAATTTCTGCATCTATGAACTCCTTCAACCGATTATCCTCCAGCACCACCTCCATCCTGTCCTTCCATGCAATATAATTTGAGCTGCCCTCAAGGGAAAACTCCAATCGCAATCCGTTGAAATAAATCTCAACTTTGACACCAAGAAAACACTACTGCAAATTCGAATTCCACCAGCACAAAACTCAACTGCTTCAATGCTTTGCAATTGCTCCAATGATCAATATCGCTCTGATACCATGTAGAAATTATATAACTGATATGTTATATGTCTAATATTCTCCTGATCATACACTATTTTACTTCATGCACAATACAAAATCTATTCCACCATTGATCATAATATGCAGAAATTAAATCAATTGCATGCACACATTAAAACCATAAAAATTCACACACATTAACACAGTGATTTATGGGAAAGCTTAAAGTTGAAAACCCCCAAATATCTGTATAATATATGTCATAGATATCATGTAACAATCATCATACAAAGCTTCTCACAAGCTCTCAGTACAATCCAATCACTACACACTAATCAGGTCTGATCTAGCAAATCCCATGCACCGATCTCTACCACCTGCTAGCCTGCCTCTACTACGCAATCCCTGATGAATATGGGATATGAATGAACTCGAAACCACCTGGCTTGCACTGTGCAATCCTCATTGGCATCTCCATCAATGTGTGGTGCAAACTCATGCACTAGTATAGTCACAACCGATATTCACACTGCTCTTTCACCTACCTCTCCACTGGTCTCCACTGAAACTGTCCATGCACTGTAGTTAAATGATGTATTCTTCAGTTGATTAATGAGTTATTAATTATTAAATTAATTATTAATTAATTCACACCACTCTCACTAGTGTATCAATCAGTTAGACTAGATACAACTATCTCAATTGTGTCTAACTGAGTTAAACTGAACACAACTCCACCAAATGCTTCTACTAACTCCACCAAACTCTGTCACATGAGTTCTAACTAAGTCTCCATGCAATAGCTCCACTAACCCTCAGGAATAGCGTAATTCCTTCTGTCAGCTCCTGTGCCACATCTGTGCACTTAACTGAAGTGCTCCAAGAGAATAAGATAATGTTTATAGTCCAAATATTATTTAGAGCTAATAATATTCGACATATCTATTTTTAGACTGGCAATCTAAAAATAGATTTTTCCCAGTATGTCTAAAAATAGAATTCCATCTATTTTTTCAACTTGACCAACCATCCACAAATAGCATCCTGCAACTCATAGAATATGATTGACATGTCTAAAAATAGACATAGTCTAAAAATAGACTTGCGCCAAAAATAGCCAGCGGGCCCACTTAGTGAAGGCGACTCTTTTCACTAATCTCATCATCTTGTTTCCATCTCAACAACAAGGGATTTATCTGCCTTAGCTTTTGTCTAAAATATTTGACCCTTGGCTTCAAAGGAATTTTGTGATGAATCATATTAGTGTCATAGGTCTTCAAGTCTTCATATGACCATGCAAAAATTTCAACAAACTTCTTAAAAATATTTATATATCTTTGCTTAAAATTTTCAGGAACACCTTTAAACAATCTCACCATATTGGGTTGTTAATTTGTACCCAAATTACAATCTTCTAAGTCCTCTTCAACGTTTTCTTTCTTCGAGTTCATAGCGACATCATCAACATTAAATAACTTTTCCAGAGGTACTAACCCCTTTGGTATCACATTCTCTTTAAGTTGTAAAATATTTTGATTACATATTTAATCTTTGAAGGAAAGTGCTATTTCCTGCTGCTTTTCCGATATCTTCATCTTCGTCAATTTCTGAATTAGAAAATTCTCCTATAATCTCCAAAATCTCCTTAATCCACTCTTCATCTTCAAAAACCTGCTAATGCTTTACAATATCTGGAATTGAAGGTCTATATCTGATTTCTACTTCATATCTCAGCCTAGGATTTAGGGGAGGCTTGAAAGTGCTAAATGTAACTTCCAGAGAATTTTCCAACCTGTTCCCTTCCCTAGGGACAAATTTTATATTAAAAGCAAGAAATAAATTCTATACTAAATCCCACACTTCATTTCTGTAAGTTCTTAATCTTGGATGTTTTTCTTGACAATGATTTTTAATTTGTTTAACAACTAGTTCAGAATCTCCAAAAATAAATATATTTTGTACTCCTAATTTTTTGGTAGTTTGCAACCCAAGAATCAAAGCTTCATATTCTGAGATATTATTTTTAGAATCAAATTCTAATTTATATGAAAATGCAATTAAATGACCCTTTGGAGTGATTAAATGAATACCTACTCCAGGACCATCTTTCGAACAAGCACCATCGAAAAATGAGTTTCCAAACTCCATTTTTATCAGCTCCTTATTTTCAATTGCTGAAGGGAGTTGCACTTGAGTATCTTCAGAAATTTCTGCAACTTCTTGCAGCATGAAACAGGAAAAATCATCTTTTTCCTGACTGTACACAGGAGAATTACTGGCATTCTCGTCAGTAATAGTTTTCAAAAACCTGGTTTCTCTATATAATCTTCTCTCTTCTCCCCCAAAAACTGATATTATGGAATAAGTAAAATCCAATATTAGAACACCTCCTAAATTAGCCTCCCAAGATCTGGAAAGAAGCATCCAAAAACGAGGTGAGATATATGTCACTACCACATCCATCACAAGGCTTCTGGCTGGAATTTGAGCCACGAAACAACCATATCTTTAATCAACCCCAAACAATTAACCTTTTTGGAATCAAATGAGTAAATATCCTTGTAAGTTTTGGTAATTTGTAAAATTTATTGCTTCATTACTGATAATGGCATTAAATTGTGAGAAGCTCTCGAATCCAACATACAATTATGTAGCATGAAAGAATGCACCAACAAAGAAATGTAAAAAGTGTTGAAATTTTCAACAAGAAACAGTGAAATTGCCATCCATAAACAAAATCTAGAAAACGACACCCAAAAATGGTTACCATGTGAGTTTTCTGATTTAATTACCCTTAATTAAATTAAAAGTAAATTTTAATATCATCTCATAACAACTTGTAATAGTTAACTAAGTGTGATAGACTTAGTTAGCTCAAGAATTTCGTGTTGAGGGTCAAAGGATAGGCATGTAGAGTGATTATATTATTAAAAGGGTCCAGTTGTAGTTGTAGCGCTAGTGTGGTGTGAGTGGAATCAGTTAACTCACAGTAATTGAGTTAAAATCAATTTAACTATTTCTAACTGATTGATGAGCTAGTGGAAGATCAAGTGAATTAAAATATATTTAATTCACAAGTAGTGATCTACCAAGTAACTGATGATTCACTATTAATAGCTGCATGCATGTCAATTCTGATAGATACCCAGTTGAGACAAAGGTTTAAGACAAGTAAACTATCATTTGTATTTTTGGCGAACTTCCCAGGTGCAGTTATAAAGTCGTGTTGGAAATGTTGTCATTGATGGAAAAATAATTGGCAAAGAAGGAGCATCTGAAACTGTAACCATGAAAAGAGGAAAAGAAAAGTAGCAGCAGAAGAAGAGTGCATAATTGAAGCAGAATTGTCCAGAGACAGAGTAGGAGAAAAAGGCCATCGAATAGAAAAGAATAAGTGGATGTTCTAGTAAATGGTAATTCACCCTGATGGAATCTGTGATAAGTAAGAAATCCATTGAAGGAATTAATGGTTGCGAAGATATGATGGTTTTTCTTGCAGAATCAAGAAATTGAATGTACAGTTAGAAGCGGAACTGTGACAGGATAGAACTCCGAACATGCAATGGAAGGTTGATATATTATAGCAGAATTGAAGACATAATGACATTTAATTGTCTTGAGTTGATGTTTGAGAGGAAATCTCGTCCATTTTTTCTTCATTCCCCTCATAGAGGAAGCCTGCTTATAACTAACTCTATCCTAATGGTAGTGAAAATCCCGTCGGAAGAGAACTACATTTGTTCGTTTTTTATTGGAAATCCTGCCGAAGATAGACCAGAGTTAACTAAGTAAGAAGGATAGCGCAAACCCAGACTAACCCTTTGGAATCATGAATGGAACCTGGAAGGAAAGAGGTAGAACGTAACAAAAGGAAGTGCGACGGAACCCTGCGTGTGTTGGCAATATGATGCAGAGTGTTGTCCTTGATGGAAACCCACTGAATGAAGATGAAGACATGAGAATGTTGGCATGTGTTGTCCTTGATGGCAATCCACCTGATGAAGTTATTCGTGTCTTGATGAACCTATTAAATGATGCAAATCTGATGTATCTACAGAGAGTATAGAAGGCAATAAAGAAAGGAATTCAATTTGTGCTAGATCTATGATGAAAAGAGTATGTCTCAAGGCATACGCGGATTTGTCTAGGGGAAGTCGCGTATGCACGCGGGAAAGAACGTGACAAGTCGCGTATGGGCAAAAGCGCTCATAAAGTGCAAAACTAGGGGTAACCACCATGGTATTGACCCATTGTATTGGGTAATGATTCGTCTAAATGACCCCGTCCAGGAATACCATCGGAAGTAATGTGGTTTTGGCTCATGGTATTGAAAAAGGGTAAACCTATATAAAGAGAAGAAATTCATTGTGCAAATGAGGAGTGTGGGTGCAAGATGTCTGAGCTTGAATGAATGCTTCTCTTTGAAGTATATCTAAATGGAAAGGGTTACAGTTGAATGATAGATCTGAATGCATGATGCACCAATGAAGAAATGATGAAGAAGGGAATCTAGATCTGGAATGTATTTGTATCTGCTAGATCTGTTTATGGAATTCTTAGATCTGAGATGAGGCGAACATCTGTCTGAAGTAAAAGGGTTAAATCTGAACTGAATATCTGATCTGAAGAAGTATGCAGCTCTATAATGACTGAAGATGTATACGCTAGTTCGGAATAGCAGAAGCGCGTATATACGCGGGTTTGGTAAAGAGAAAGCGTGTATCTGCCCTGAAGTATAAACATATGTATACGCTGGTTGATGTGAACGGAAGCGCGTGTATACGTGGTATCAGTGAAAGGAAAGTGCGTATGAAAAGCTAGGGTTTGCTGAAGTCTGAAGCATAAAATGTTTGATGTTGTCTTCATTCGTATTCTTATTTGTACGTATTCTACGATTAGGTTGATAAGTATCTGTTGGTGATGTATGTTTGTGCTTAAAAGTATGGAAAGGGTCCAGTCTAAAAATATGATGAAACGTGGCATGCAAGTGTTGTTCTATTGAAGTTGTTGGATCCAGTGTGAAAATTGATGAAACGTGGTCCAAGGTGGTGCTGAAGGTTGTAGCCTTCAGTCAGGGGGTCGTAGCTCCCTTCCAGGTGAGGCTGGTAAACGAGATCAGGGGGTCGTAGCTCCCTTCCAGGTGAGGCTGGTAAACGAGATTGGGGGGTCGTAGCTCCCTTCCAGGAGAGGCTGGTAAACGAGTCAGGGGGTTGGAGCTCCCTTCCAGGAGAGGCTGGTAAACGAGCGCAGGTGGGTGCCTGCGTGCTGGTAGAGTCTGCACCAGCACATATGTTGTAAGATGTTTTCTCTGTAATAAAATATTGAAGGCTGAGCAACTGCAGCGGTGGTTTTCTCCCGACTTGGGTTTCCACCTAAAAATCCTGGTGTTCATGTGTGATGCTTATGTGTGATGGTTTATTCTGTTCTTACTGCACATGTTTACTGTTTATAGAACATCTAACGAATGAATGATGGAATGATATAAGTGAAGAATTAATGGCATAATTAGATCTCTGTGTATACGCGAGTTTTATGAAGGATATCTGCGTGTATACGCTAGTTGGCTTCAGCAAAGTAGCGTATGGGTTTTTTAGAGCATGAAAAAGTAAAAAGTTTTAGTTTGCCCTAAATACTGATTCACCCCCCCCTCTCAGTATTTTTCCCAACAGCGTGGAAGAGCGGAACCGTGACCGAGTGAACAGTGAAGGTGGTTTATGGTTTTCATCGCACCACCTATGTGGAGTGAGCAGTATTTGAGGAGTTGGGAGCGATTCCATAAATCATTCGACACGTGGCAAGGAGGACCCACGGAAAACTGCTTGTCACTATGTGCCATCGTGCGTTATTGTTCGACCCAGGATGCCCAGCAATATTGATACATACCGTTGATCTGGGAAGATGCCATCAGACGGTGGCTGTGTTCGGAAGGTGCGTGAAGGATAACCCAAGTACGGCGCGCCATCGAGCGTTATTGCCCGTGCAAGTTACCCAAGCGATATCCGTCGATTTGGATGTTTCGGCGCGATAGAACGTGAGCCCTTCGATCGGGTCGATTGTTAGCGCTAGGCCCCAATTTAATTTATATTTCTCACTGTTAAGGTCTATTTAAAAGCGCTAGTTATTAATATAAAGTTCTATTATATATTTTAAATTGCCAAAGGTTGTGAATAATGTTTATTTATCAAATTCCACGAATTTGATAAATAAAATTCCAATAAAAGAAGGAATACCATCAGCGGTTGGATGGTTTTGACTCATGGTTTTACTAAAGGCAAAAACTATATAAGGAGAAGAAGATTATTGTACAAATGGTGCATGCGTAAGGGTGGTGAATGAATAAATTTCTCTAAGGAATATCTGCATGGAAGAACTCTGTTCTTAATTGATAAATTTGAATCTACGATGCACCCATGGATATAATGATCTGACGATGATGAATCTCTGGTGCGAGTGTAATGAAGAAAATGAATAAATCTGGTGGCCTGCAAGGTATGTTGTGTGGAAACTGGTGGATCCAGTATGAAAATTGATGGAACGTGGTCCGAAGTGGTGCTGAGGGTCGAAGCCTTCAGTGAGGGGGTTGTAGCTCCCTTCCAGTGGTAGCTGGTAAACGAGAGAAGGTTGTAGCCTTTCTGCAGGTAGGTGCCTGCGTGCTGGTATAAGTCTGCGCCAGCATAAATTGTAAGAAGTTATCTTTATAATAAATATTGAAGACTGAGATAACAGCAGCGGTGGTTTTCTCCCAAATTGGGTTTCCGCCTTAAATACTGGTGTTCATATGTGTGGCTTATGTTTGATGGTTTTTTCTGTTATTTCTATTCATATTTACTGCTTACTAAACATCTGATGAATGAATTATGCAATGATCTAAGTAAAGACATAATAAGATCTCTGGACATACATGTTGGAGTCTGTAAAATAGCGTATGGTTTTAAGAGAAAGAAAAAGTAAAAAAAATTCGGCCCTAAATACTGATTCACCCCCCCTCTCAGTATTTTTCCCAACAATTGGTATCAGAGCAGGTCCTTCTGAAAAAGCTTAGCCGCTAGAAGGAAGATAAAGCAAGATGAGCAATCAAGATGGAACAACATCTATCAGGCCTCCGCTCTTTAACGGAAACAATTTAATCTTCTGGAAAACAAGGATGAGATCCTATCTTCAGTCTCTGGGAGAATATGTATGGGCAATTGTTGAAAAAGGATATCAATATCCAGCTATAGTACCAACAGATCCGACGGAAAGAAAGAATTATGAAACAAATGCAAAGGCGGTCAATGCTCTATTTGGAAGTCTAACTGATTCAGAATTTGTCAAAGTCATGCAGGTGAATACAACGAAGGCAATATGGGACAAAATCATTCTGAGTTATGAAGGTGATGCAAAGGTAAAAAATGCTAAACTCCAAACTCTCAGAATTCAATATGAGAATCTAAAAATGGATAATGAGGAGAGCATTGCCAATTTCTTTTTACATCTTGATGATAGTGTAAATCGTATAAGAAATCTGGGAGAAACAATAACCGAATCTACTTTGGTTGAGAAAATTTTAAGATCACTAACGGCAAAATTTGAGTCAAAAGTTTCTACTCTTGAAGAAAAGCAGGATCTTCAAAATCTTACTGTGGTGCAACTTCATGGCATACTAACTGCATATGAAATGAGAAGAGGAGGACCATCTGAAGTCAAAGAAGCAGTATTTAGAACTTCTACAAAAGGGAAGGAAGTACAAAAACCAGAAGGATCGGGATATATCTCAGAAGAAGATGAGATAAACTTTGTAAAGAAACTTCAACTTGGCACAGGACGGTTCAGAGGTAAGCTTCCTTTCAAATGTTTTGATTGTGGAAGAGTTGGTCATTATGCTGCTAAGTGTCCTCATAAAGAAACACATAAAAAAGGGAAGGAAGTAGAAAGAAGGAATAAGAATCGGTTTAGCACTAGAAAAAGTTACTATACTCATGAAGACAGTGATGGGTTATCTGATAGTGTGGAAGAATGTGAAAAATATCTTAGACTTCTCATGGCATTTGAAAAAGAATCTAGAGAAGAAAAGGATACTTTTGAGGATGCTCTAGAGGACAATGATTTTCTTGATGAAAACAATCAACTCAAAATATGCTTAGAAGAGAGTAAAATAACCATAGAGACTCTGAAAAATCAACTTGAAGAAAAGGAGAAACACAATGAGAAATTAGAGTGTGAAGTAGTAAGCCTAAGAAAAGAACTTGAGAAAGTAAAGACTCTGAATCTTATATTTGCTAAAGGATCTGAAACCTTAGATGAGATTATCAAGGTACAACGTTCTCCTCTTATAAAGACAGGTCTTGGATATATCGGGGAATCTTCTGAGGCTTCAACACCAAATTATCTAAAAGTAGCTACAACTGGTATACAACATACTACCACTCAGCAAGGGAATAAAGAATCTTTAAAGGTAAAGCATGATCATCTCAATTTAAAGAACACTAACAAGAATATCTTTCAAAGAAACACCAATCAACAGGTAAATTCAAGTAGAATATTTCATGATCGCAGAAATTTTTTCTTCAATGGACAATGTTTCTCATGTCACAATTTTGGTCATAAAGTTGTTCAATGTGTTGCATATAAAACCATCATGACAAGAGAATAAATAAAGAAAAGGATTGATATTGAAACAAAGAAGAATACCTATAACAACTTTTCTCCTCTTCAAAATGAAGTTGAATGTTCTTATTGCAATAACTTTGGCCATGAAGAATCTGAATGCAGGAGCAAAGTTCAGCCAAAATAACATGTTCCTTCAAGCTCCAAAGCATGGAAAAAGAAGGAATTACAGGTTGAAAATTGTGGCATAGCGTTATTTGCAGAAGGTGAATAAAATCAATGGTACATTGATAGTGGATGCTCAAGACACATGACAGGTGACAAAAACAAACTTCTTGCATATAGTGCTCTAGATAAGGAAAATAATGTTACATTTGGAAATGATACTCCTGCGGTCATTAAGGGAAAAGGGTCTGTTTTTCTAAAAGAAAAGGTGAAAGCTAATGATGTCATGTATGTGGATGGATTAAAGCATAACCTATTAAGTGTAAGTCAAATGTGTGATCAAGGAACTGAAGTTGTCTTTAGTTCAAAATAATGTGTGGTACGTGATCTTGATACAGGTAAAACAATTATAAAAGGAAAAAGAACTCCAAGCAACCTGTATGTATTAAAGAACTGCAAAGAAAAATGTTACTTGAGTAAATCTTCAGAAAATTGGCTATGGCACAGAAGGTTGGGGCATCTGAGCTTCTCTCAAATCAACAAATCAAGCAGACTCAAAGTTGTTCATGATCTTCCCAATATTACTCTACCTGAAAATATCATATGCAAATCTTGCCAATTCGGTAAGCAAACCAGAGTACAATTTAATGCCAAGGAAGGATCATCAAGTAAGCCTCTTGAACTCATTCATACTGACATATATGGACCTGTGAAGAAAAAGTCACCACGTGGTAAACAATATTATATCCTATTTATTGATGATTTCTCTAGAATGTGTTGGATTGGGCTGCTTAAACACAAAGATGAAGCATTTGAGAAATTTCAGATCTTCAAAGCACTAGTTGAGAATGAATTAGATCTAAAAATCAAGTGTCTCAGATCTGATCGAGGAGGATAATATACATCAGATGAATTCCTTGAATTTTGTGAACAACATGGCATAAAAAGACAGTTTTCTGTAGCTGGCACTCCACAACAAAATGGTGTTGCAAAAAGAATGAATAGAACAGTTCAACAAATGGCTAGAGCTATGCTTGATGATTCCGGAACACCTGACACATTTTGGGGAGAAGCAGCACATACAGCAGTAAACATTCTCAACAAGGCACATGTTCATGTAAATAGTGATAAAACTCCATACGAACTCTGGTATGGTAATCCTCCCACTGTAAAGAATTTTAGAATTTTTGGAAGCAAATGATTTATCAAAAATAATGATGAAAAACTTGGCAAGTTTGAACCCAGAGCAGATGAAGGAATACTCCTTGGTTACTCCTCTAGGAGTAGAGCATATAAATGTTACAATAAAATACTTCGGAAGATTGTTGAATGTATTGATGTTGTTATTGATGAGTCTCCTGCTGCTCCAAAAGAAGAAAAAAAAACAACAAATGAAGATAATGATGACATATATCCTTCTACACAAAATAAGGATGATATAGACAGTGAACCCAATGAAGAACTCAAAGATAATTTATCTGAAAAATCTCCATCCAAATATGTTCAAAAGAATCATCCAGAATCTCAAATTTTGGGAGAAAAGGGATCAGGTGTACAAACAAGAAGGACTCTTGTAGGATCTTCTAGCAATCTGGCATTTCTGTCCACTATTGAACCACACAATGTCAGTCAATCCTGCAAAGATGAATGTTGGATTCAAGCCATGAATGAAGAGCTTGATCAAATTCAGAAGAATCACACTTGGGAATTAGTACCAAGACCTCATGACAAAAATGTCATTGGAACTAAATGGATATTCAAAAACAAGTTAAATGAGAATGGGGATGTTATAAGAAAGAAAGCTAGACTTGTTTGCAAAGGGTATGCTCAACAAGAAGGTATAGACTTTGAAGAAACGTTTGCTCCTGTAGCTAGACTTGAAGCCATAAGAATGTTTCTTGCTTTTTCAAGCTTCCAACAAATCAAATTTTATCAAATGGATGTTAAATCTTCTTTTCTCAATGGAGATCTAGAAGAAGAAGTTTATATAGAACAACCAGAAGGATTCATTTTGGGAAATGATGAAAATCTTGTTTGTAGACTTAAAGAGGCTCTATATGGTCTCAAACAAGCTCCAAGGGCATGGTATTATCGTCTTGACAAATATCTTCATCAACAAGGATTTTCAAAGGGGTCTGCTAATAGCAACTTATACACAAAAACTGAAAATGATAAACTATTGATTGTGGTTGTATATGTTGATGATATCATTTTTGGAAGTAATGAAGATTCTATGAGTCAGAAATTTGCTTCTGTTATGCAACAAGAATTTGAAATGTCTTTACTTGGGGAACTAACATTCTTTCTTGGCTTGCAAGTGCAACAAGCAACAGATGGCATATTCTTATCACAAGAAAAATATCTTAAGAAAATATTGAAGAAGTATGGCATGGAAGATTGCAAACCTGTAAGTACACCAATGATAACCGAATGTAATCTCAGTTCTAATGATGATTCCCCCACGGTGAATCAACCAGAATACAAATCTATGATAGGAAGTCTACTTTATCTCACTGGGACAAGACCAGACATTATGCATGCAGTTGGGATTGTTGGACGATTCCAAGCTAATCCAAAAGAGTCTCACCTTCAGGCTGTGAAAAGAATATTCAAATATCTACAAGGAACTCAAGACTTTGGACTATGGTATCAAAAGAATGTTGATCTTACCCTTCATGCTTACACTGATGCAGATTGGGCTGGAAATGTTGATGATCGGAAAAGCACTAGTGGTGGTGCATTCTATATGGGGCCCCGGTTAGTATCTTGGTTCAGCAAGAAGTAAAGCTCTATTGCCTTATCTACAACAGAAGCAGAATATGTGGCTGTCGCATCATGTTGCACTCAACTTCTCTGGATGATGCAAACCTTACAAGACTTTCAAATCAAATGTTCACCTCCTATATCCATTATGTGTGATAACACAAGTGCCATCAGTATCTCAAAGAATCATGTTATGAATTCCAAAGACCAAGCACATTCCCATCAAATATCACTTCTTACGTGAACAAGTGCTTGAACAAAAAGTGAAATTGGAGTATGTTCCCTCCAAAGAACAAGTTGTTGATATATTTACCAAACCTCTACCCAGGGAAGCGTTCGAATATCTCCAACAGAAACTGGGAGTAGTCTCTGCCATGTAGAAGATCAGATCTACTTAAATACAAAAGATTAAATTGGTTGTGAGGTGCTGTTGGGCATCTTTGAATGCACAGGCTAAGGGGGAGCATTAGTCATATGAAAAAGATGCATTGTTGGCATTTATAAGTCATTTTTGTTTGAATATACAGCATGATCTCAGGGGGAGCATGGTATTTTCGGTTCAAAGGATCTTGATCAACTCTTTGCCATTGATGTCAAAGGGGGAGGAAAAGCAAAAAAAAGGGGGGGCTTCTATAAAAAAAATCAGAGGAGGAGTATTGCCATCAATGCTAAAGGGGGAGATTGATGGAAATGTTGTCATTGATGGAAAAATAATTGGAAAAGAAGGAGCATTTGAAACTGTAACCATGAAAAGAGGAAAAGCAAAGTAGCAGCAGAAGAAGAGTGCAGAATTGAAGTAGAATTGTCCAGAGACAGAGTAGGAGAAAAAGGCCATCGAATAGAAAAGAATAAGTGAATGTTCTAGTAAATGGTAATTCACCCTGATGGAATCCGTGATAAGTAAGAAATCCATTGAAGGAATTAATGGTTGCGGAGATATGATGGTTTTTCTTGCAGAATCAAGAACTTGAATGTACAGTTAGAAGCGAAACTGTGACAGGATAGAACTCTGAACATGCAATGGAAGGTTGATATATTATAGCAGAATTGAAGACATAATGACATTGAATTGTCTCGAGTTGATGTTTGAGAGGAAATCCCATCCATTGGTTCTTCATTCCCCTCATAGAGAAAGCCTGCATATAACTAACTCTATCCTAATGGTAGTGAAAATCCCGTCGGAAGAGAACTACATTTGTTCGTTGTTTATTGGAAATCCTGCCGAAGATAGACCAAAGTTAACTAAGTAAGAAGGATAGCGCAAACCCAGAATAACCCTTTGGAATCATGAACGGAACCTGGAAGGAAAGAGGTAGAACGTAACAAAAGGAAGTGTGACGGAACCCTGCGTAGAAGAGCGGAACCGTGACCGAGTGAACAGTGAAGGTGGTTTATGGTTTTCATCGCACCACCTATGCGGAGTGAGCGGTATTTGAGGAGTTGGGAGCGATTCCATAAATCATTCAACACGTGGCAAGGATTACCCACGGAAAACCTCTTGTCACTATGCGCCATCGCGTGTTATTGTTTGACCCAGGATGCCCAACGATATTGATACATATCGTTGATCTGGGAAGATGCCATCGGACGGTGGCTGTGTTTGGAAGGTGCGCGAAGGATAACCCAAGTACGGCACGCCATCGCGCGTTATTGCCTGTGCAAGTTACCCAAGTGATATCTGTCGATTTGGATGTTGCGGCGCGATGGAACGTGAGCCCTTCGATCGGGTCGATTGTTAGCGCTGGGCCCTAATTTAATTTATATTGCTCATTGTTAAGGTCTATTTAAAAGCGCTGGTTATTAATATAAAGTTATATTATATATTTTAAATTTCCAAAGGTTGTGGATAATGTTTATTTATCAAATTCCACGAATTTGATAAATAAATTCCAATAAAAGAAGGAATACCATCAGCGGTTGGATGGTTTTGACTCATGGTTTTACTAAAGGCAAAAAATATATAAGGAGAAGACGATTATTGTACAAATGGTGCATGCGTAAGGGTGGTGAATGAATAAATTTCTCTAAGGAATATCTGCATGGATGAACTCTGTTCTTAATTGATAAATCTGAATCTACGATGCACCCATGGATATAATGATCTGACGATGATGAATCTCTGGTTTGATCGACTGACGAAATCATGAAGAACTGGTGCAAGTGTACTGAAGAAAATGAATAAATCTGGAGGCCTGCAAGGTATGTTGTGTGGAAACTGGTGGATCCAGTATTAAAATTGATGGAACGTGGTCCGCAGTGGTGCTGAGGGTCAAAGCCTTCAGTGAGGGGGTTGTAGCTCCCTTCCAGTGGTAGCTGGTAAACGAGAGAAGGTTGTAGCCTTTCTTTAGGTAGGTGCCTACGTGCTGATATAAGTCTGCGCCAACATAAATTGTAAGAAGTTATCTTTATAATAAATATTGAAGACTGAGATAACAACAGCAGTGGTTTTCTCCCAAACTGGGTTTCCACCTTAAATACTGATGTTCATATGTGCGGCTTATGTTTGATGGTTTGTTCTGTTATTTCTGTTCATACTCACTGCTTACTAAACATCTGATGAATGAATGATGCAATGATCTAATTATAGACATAATAAGATCTCTGGACATACATGTTGGAGTCTGTAAAATAGCGTATGGTTTTAAGAGAAAGAAAAATTAAAAAGTTTTCGGCCCTAAATACTGATTCACCCCCCCTCTCAGTATTTTTCCCAACAAGTCGGAGGAAGGCTCCATAGGGATTGCGCAGTCAAGGAAGGCTAATTTTCCTATTTAATAGGGATTAATTTTCTAGGGAGTGTGTGAGAAAATGTGGGTTAAGGAAGGGCTAAGAATTGGCTAAGTATTGGTCAATTTTTCCTAAGAATTGCTAGACAGTTTAGAGCAGGATCAGAGTGGGACAGTCAAGATAGTGCAGGATTTTCTTAGTGTGAGAAAGCATTGTATTGTTTCATGATTCTTTGAATATGTACAATATATGATAGAGGGGTTTTGAGAAGGTTCTTTCCCCAGATACGTCTTGTGTTGTGTGATTGATAATTTCTTTCCCTTACTTGCATGTGATTTAGTGATCATGTTTTATATTCCAAAAATATAGTAGAAGGATTCAATATCTTATTTTAGTACATTACATGATCGGATTGAATCCATTGATATAGAGTTTCTATATAATTTCTACATGGTATTGGCGCTGTGCTAGATATTTTCTACATGCTATCAGAGCAGGAATTGTTTGGGTGGCGAGTTTGTAGAGAATATTTGAAATTTTGGATGCAAAATTTTCAAAAACAAATAGCATATTTGGATTCCTTGCGAACAAATACCCAAATTAGAAAAGGAAAGAAATTCAAGGGAAAGAAGTCCCAAGGTAAAGAGGACAAGAGAGACTTGTCCAAGATCATATTTTTTCACTGTCACAAGCATGGGCAGTATGCTTCGAAATGTCCACAGAAGAAGGCAAGAAAGAAATATCCTGCAATTGCAAGGGGTGAAGCATTGGCTTCACAGTTCAAGCTATATTTTACTCTCATTGCATGCATGGCCAACACTGCAATGGGATGCATGTGGTATCTGGACAGCAATGCCTCATTCCATATGACAGAGAATAGAGATCTCTTCAATGACTTTGAGGAGAAGGACCTCCAGCATAACATAGAGTTTGGAGATGATGGGAGGTATAGCGTGACCGACATAGGTACAGTTACCTTTCAGAGGGAGTCTGGATCCCCTCTCAGACTAGCAGATGTTTTCTATGTTCCAGGCCTAAGGAATAATCTTGTCTACGTAGCATTATTGGAAGACCGTGGTTATGAGGTGATGTTTAGAAAAGGAAAGGTGTTCCTTAAACACATAGCCACGGGACAAGTGAAGAAGATCGATTCAAGAGTCAAGAACCTGTATGCTCTCGAGGTTGAGGATGCATGCAAGGCTTTGAGGAGAAAAACAGTGATTAATGACTTGGTGGTTGAGAGGGAGAAATCATCTCTCAACATGCAGCCTCATAAGTAGTCTCATAAGTTTTTGGAGCAGCCACAATTAGAGAAGAAGAGAGGAGACAAAGTGGAAGAGTCCACTCAAGCAGAGACCTCCAGGAGTGGGAAATTTAGAGCTAGATGGAAAGAGGGAGTACATGCATCTATACCTCTAGGTGCGAGGTGGGGCATTGTGCAAAATTAATCCCAAGAAAAAATTGGGCATGGTCCATTGAGATGGTGTGTCTCAGGGATCCAACCTAGCTACGAGGAGACCACAGTACAGCAGTAACAGGAAGGATCGGTTAGATTGATGCAGTCAAATGTTAGGAAGATAGAAATCAGAGTGACAGGTGTCAGATACTAGAGCGTAGATCAAATTTGATAGTAGTGCAGAGAGCACATATGCAGATTTCAATAGCATCATAGAGAGTCCAATAGACGTGTGCAGTAACTAGTAGCAGTCAGAAGACTTTGAAGATAGCTGCATTATACTGATTCAATTTTTTTGAGGCTATTCAATTTTAGGAGAGTTGCATGTGAAAACAACACTAAATAAGTTTTGTATGCAAGAAAAGTCCAAAGTTACCAGATCAAGACAGATTAATTCCTTTCTTGTTGAGAGGGAGTGTTGAAATTTGCAACAAGAAAAAGTGAAATTGGCATCCAGAAACAAAATCTAGAAAATGGCACCTAGAAATGGTTACCATGTGAGGCTTTTGATTTAATTATCCTTAATTAAATTAAAAGTAAATTGTAATCTTATCGCATAACAACTTGTAATAGTTAACTAAGTGTGATAGGCTTAGCTAGCTCAATAATTTCGAGTTGAGGGTCAAAGGATAGGCATGTAGAGGGATTCTATTATTAACAAGGTCTAGTTGAAGTTGTAGCACTAGTATGGTGTGAGTGGCATCAGTTAACTCACATTAATTGAGTTAAAATCAATTTAAATAGTTCTAACTAATTGATGAGCTAGTGGAAGATAAAGTGAATTAAAATAGATTTAATTCACAAGTAGTGATCTACCATGAAATTGATGATTCACTAGTAATAGTTGCATGCATGTCAATTTTTATGGAGACCCATTTGAGACAAAGGTTTAAGACAAGTAAACTATTAGTTGTATTTTTGGCGAACTGCCTAGGTGCAGTTATAAAGTCAGAGGAAGGATCCATAGGGATTGTGCAATAAAGGAAGGTTAATTATCATATTTAATAGGGATTAGTTGCCTAGGGGTTGCATGGGCAAAGTTGGGCTAAGGAAGGGCTGAGAATTGGCTAAGTGTTGGTCAATTTTGCATAAGAATTTCTAGACAGTTTTGAGTAGGATCAAAGTGAGACAGTCAGGATAGTGCCATATTTTCTCAGTGTGAGAAATAATTGTATTTTTTCATGATTCTTTGTCTATGTACAATATATGATAGAGGGGTTTTGAGCAGGTACTTTCCCCAGATACATCTTTTGTTGTGTGATTGATAATTTATTTTTCTTACTTGCATGTGATTGAGCGATCGTGTTTTATATTCCGCAAATATAGCAGAAGGATTCATTATCTTGTTTTAGTATATTACATGATTGGATTGAATCCATTGATATCGAGTTTCTATATAATTTCTACATGGTATTGGAGTTGTGTTAGAGATTTTCTACAAAAAGGAGGATTAGATAAATCCACCTCTTCCACATGAGGACCAAACATCACCACTGGTCTGTCCTCTTACAAATTCACAATATATGCTACATTATCTCCTTGAGAAAGATTAACAAAATCCGAAAATTGTTTTTTATACATTGGAATCTCAACTAAATTAGTCAAGGGAATTGGTATCTTTATCTTCTCCAATTATTTTGTTAAATTAAAAGGATTACTTGGTTTTATTTCCTTCTCAAGATCTTCATTATTTTTCTTAAAATGTGAAATTTGTTCAAATGAAACAAAATTTTTGTTCAAATTCTAGGTTTTTGACTTCCCTTGTGAACTCTCCCCTTGTTGAAAAGTGGTTTTTGAAACTGAATCAATTTGTTGCTTCCCTTTTTCAAGCTGCTTTGAAGGTTGTTGTGGAGTCGCCATCTGTTGAGGTACTGGATCTTCTGGCACCTCATAATTATTCAACGATCTAGATCTCTTCCGTGATCTCAGACCATACTTTTTGTGTAAGTGAGCTTGCATATGATCAGTAAAATGTTTACAGTATTTATCAATTTCTTTTTTCACTCAGGGATTCTTCTGCTTCAACATTGACTTTCTCATCTTCATCATCTTCTACTTCATCTGCATATAGTGCTGATATCTGATTGTCTTGCTCCTTTGCACTTCCTTATTCTGTATCTTCATTTCCATTTTCTATATACAAAGGAGGTTGGATGGCATATTGATCTCTCTTTTCCTGTTGCAAGATTTGCAAGGGTTGTTTTCTAAACTGTGGGTTGAAATTTTGATTTTGGGCTTGTTGCCCTTGTCCGGGGGGGTTTTATTTTCCAGTTCCAGTTTTACTACTTTTTTTGACAATTTTTTTATGACCTTAGTCATATATTCCAATCTTTGGTCATGAGAGGCTTCTTCTTTTCCTTTTCCCTTATATTGTGTCTGTGGTTTTCGTTTGGACTTTCCTGCTGCAGTCAAATTTGCCTCAATCTCTAAGGAATCTGTTTGGATTTGATCTAAAGTAGGAGACCTCCTCTCCCTCAGAGTGAAACCAATGTCTGATTTAAAAGTTCCAGTAAAAAAAAACTTTGCTCCAGATGGTGAGGGTTTTATTTATGCTAGAAGGCTATTATAAAATTTATTAAACCTTTTAATAAAATATGTGACATTTTCTTCTTGTTTTCTTTTAATAACATTGAATTTAGTTAAGAAATATCCATGATCCTTATTTTCACTCCATCTCTGAGTGAAATTGTTTTCCATTTCTTCCCCATTATTAATTGAATTGGCTAGAAGTATTTTGAACCACTTTCAAGCCTATCCATCTAAATATTGCATTAATAACCTTAAAACAACATCAAGATACTCAACATTCAAATTTTCTTCAAAAGCACAAAAAGAAGCAATATGTTTCTCTGCTAAAATATCATATTTTCCTGTGAGAGGAGGCAATAATTTAAGGTAATATTGTGCCATTCATTCATCGGCTAGGACAAATTTAATGGAGCATATATATTCAGAAGAAAAGCAGGAATAGCCATATTAGGGTTTTGATTAATCCCTACTTGAAAAAAAAATGGTGGAGGAGGTAATACTGATATAGGGATAGGTTGACTTATTGTAAAGAAAAATTGTTGTGCAGTTCCAAAATGAAGTTCTAAAAATTCTTGAAATTCAAGGAACGAAAAATAAACTGACTCAAAATATTTTTCCTCCAAATTAGGTTCAGGAGAAAATGAATGAAAGGAAACAGGTCCTTCTACAAATAATTGAAGGTTTCTGACTACTTCTTGTGAGTGAAAACTGGAGTTTGTATACTAGAATTGCTAACTGGAGAAGAGAGGGTAGGACTAGGAGTAATTAGGGATTTGGCTTTCCAAATCCTTCTTGATACTAGCTTTTCTGGGTCAAATAAGATTGGAAACTTCTGCTGTGAGGTATCAGACCTTGTGTGTGGTCTTCTGGAAGCCAGGTCTACATTGATGAAAAACACGACCTAATAACTTTCTTTGTTCACTAATCAAAGAAATTATTTTTGAAACAAAACCTAGGGAAAATTGGCTTTGTGTCTTCGTTGCCTAGAAATGACGCCAAAAAATGTTGTTCCTTGGGAGACAATCTCTAGCTGTAAGGAGATCAGTGCCCAAAACATTTACTGTCACTTGTAAATAAAATTATTTTTTGTCCCTTCATGTTGTAACCCCTGAATTTATATCTTAAACCCTTTAATATTTACAGATAACAAAATTCCTCAAAGTGACTTTAAATGATAAATGTGCATGAAGAGGAGAAGGTGAAATGCTAGTGAAAAACCATTAAAAATATGTTGTAAATTACAAAAACTATTATTTTTGGATTTAGAATAAAATGGTTGCAATAAATGACTTCAGAATAAAGGAGCGCATTATTAAGGAAATTTACTCCAACTCACAGATGTAAATTAGACACCAGCAACTGCATTACTATATTCCAATATAGAAAACATACATAAGATGGAACAGGAAAAGCTCAACACATTCATCAATTACTGGAAAATTCTCTAAAAATATTTATTAATATCATGAAAGACAAAGTATAAAACTTGCCAAAACTTATGAGGCTCAAAGTCCGAAACCCCCTCTCTCTTTTGAAAAATTCTTAAATACAAAATTACAAAATGGGCAGTTATGAAACTATCAACTTCCCAAACTATTTCTTTCAGTCATTACATAATAAAATAGAAAATTATAATTTCTTCAAAAAATAAAGTAAAAGTAAAATGTAAAATTTCATTTAATCACGTGGTGGCACTGGCCTGAGATCCTGGAACATAAGAGGTTCTGACATCTGCTTTCAGTTTGTGGATACATCCATTCTTTACACTTTCTCCATAAGTCTACATTTGAGCTGGAATAATTTACAAGCTTGACATGAGCCATTCTGAAGTATGTGATCCTAGAATATGAAGGTCTTTCTAAAAACAAGGTTTTTATCATCCATAACAGTTGAAAGTCTTTATGTAGAAAATTCACAATAGTTGCCCCCTTTAGGATAGTAATATTTTCATGTGTATTTCCAATTTTACTCTTTTCCTCTACCGACAATGTTTCATATGTCTCCCATGGAAGAAGATTTCCTTGTTGGTCCCAACAGGATGGAAAACCAACCCTGGTTATTTTATCAAACAACACATTAAATCTTACCACTAGTTCTTTAACTTCCTTTAAATTTTTCTCTATAGTCTTCCTATATGAATTCTTCACGATCATTTTCTTAAACTTCAACACACATAGATTCATGTCTCTAATTCCAAAATCCTTCAGTTCTTGTGCAGTTTTGGAATTAATAAAATCAAGCAACCTCTTAGCATACATGGCTATGTTCTACAATTTCTATCTATTTTCCACAATGACATTTTCCAGGTCTCTCACAATGCTCTTTTCTTCCCCAAAAATAATCATTGGATCCCATATATTCTTGACAACATTAATAATCGCATCCCAAATAGTCTCCCTGGATTGTATAAGGGACAAATTTCCCTTCACTTTCTCTTTAAACTCTTTGATTTCCTGATAGGCAGCCTGATAGTCTTGCCTATACTTCTCTGCATTATCTTTGTTCATTTGTATTTCTTTCTCAGTAGCTTTGATTACTTTATAAACACTTTCCAGACCCCTATGATTTTTCTTCACATCAACTTATTCCATTCTTATATCGGTAGAGACTTGAGTGAATTGGGCAATAGGGTCTTCTGAATTTGATGAAACAACAACAATGCAGACATGGGAGTCTATCTTATTCCGTAACATGTCATTCCCTTCTTTTAGATTAGTTATCTCTTCATCCTTGGCTAGCAGAGCTTGCAGAAACTGCTCTTTCTCTATCTAAAATTGGGCTACTTAAGTAGCCATAGGATGCTCACCAGTACGAAGCTTAAGCTTCTTCTTCAAAGTCTAGATTTCAGATTTAGCACTCTGCAACAACTTTGCATTGCTGATCTATCTTCAGGAGCAACACCAATCTTGAAAATTATTTTCTTTAACTCCTCATTTTGTGTGGAGTAAGCTCTATAGTTTTCTTTCTCCAACTTCAATTGTTTGATTACTTTGTTCAACATATTTTCCGTTTTGGCAGAAGTTGAAGTGGTATTGTTTAAATCATTAAAAATTAACTATGATGTTTGCATGTGCGAGTTAATCTTATCAGGAAGAGGAATATTTTTTGCATCCACTGTCAGATTAACAGTTTTGAAAGTAGTAGATGACACATTCATAGATGAAGCATGAGAGAAGTCTATCCTTAGCTAATATTTTTCCATATCTATGGTTGTCAATAATCTTGTCTGCTCAAGAGGAATCTAAGCCTCTGATTGAGCCTCAATGTTATCTCTTATTATTTTTTTTCTTTCTTAAATTTTTGAGAAAACTTGTTTAACATTTGACAAAGAATCATGAATTGTACCCTTAGGCAGAGGAGATGAAGGATCACAAGAAGTGTCTTCCAATTGCAAAGAAAATACATGCATAGTTGAAGAACTACCCTCATCCACTGTCTTAGCCTTCTTGGCTTCATTTCCTACATCACTCTCCAAATCAACTAATTCATCCCTTCCTATTTTAGGTCCCTTCTTAGCAGGATGAGGAGTTTCCACCTCCATTTTCACAGATGCAGAAATTTGTCCACCATTTGCCAGCTTTTCCATCTCTGGCCTTGACTCATGAACAAATGGAGAATAACCATTCTCCACCCTACAATTTGAAATCACATGATATGGGTGATAGGCCCATTTCTCCTCTAATGACAAATACATATTAGTCAGCATCTGGTGAGCCTCTTCTAGGGCCTATCTGGTATTAACAATGAATTTCCCTTCTGTCCTAGGTAATTTAAATAAATGACTCTTATTCAATGGCACAAAATGAACTTGATCAACATTAAGAATTTTCCTAATGAAATCTAAGGCAAACATCCTCATAGGAACAAAAACAGGTAGTTTGAAAGGTTCTATATCATCTCCAAACAATCTAATTTCAGTGTAGTTTTCATGAGCAAACAAAACCATTAGAGAACTTTTCAAGTCTAAAATGGGCCTCCTAATAAAAATTTACAATCAAAATAAAATTTATAAGAACCAACTGGAGTCAAGATGATGATGTCAACCATGGGGGATGATTCACCATTTTTGGGGTTAAAAAGTAAAAATAATAAAAAATAATAAAATAATAAAAATATTTTTTCAACTTGTATTTCAACTAATCTCCTTAAGGTTTTACTCAAATTTCAAGTAGGAGTACTCGTTGGACGCAAAATTTAATCCCTCATCTAAGTACCCATGTTGCATACTTTCGATGGACCCTGCTACACGAAAAATGAGAAATACATGAAAAACGTGATTACAATCAAATTTTTCATGTATTTCTCATTTTTCGTGTTGTAGGGTCCATCAAAAGAATGCAACATGGCTACTCCTTGGATGGGGAATCAAATTTTTCATCCAACGAGTGTTCCTGCTCAAAATTTGAGTAAACCCATAGGGAGATGAGTTGAAAATATGAGTTGTAAAAATAGTTTTTTTTTCTTTTTTCCCTCTAAAATTGATGATGTAATCTATTATTTCCACTATTATTTTATAATTTCCTTAGGAGGCACATTTTAGACCTCAAAATTCCCCTAATTCCCCATACCTTACATCCTTTCTCAATTTTAGGAATAACTGAGCTTCAGGCAACAAACTTGGTGTAGACACTCCATTTAAAATTGAATACACAATAGGAAGGAAAGAGGAGGTCAACTCAAAAAGACCTTCATTTCCCACCTCCTTTCTTACTAGGTATGTCCAAAATACCACTGATTTCTTATTCTTATTCACAACAACAATATTTAGCCCTAATAGATTTAAACTGTCCACATGACTGTAAATAAATAAGTAGGTGACCAGGGATGGAAACCTAAAACTCCCAGTAATTGTTAAACTCGTGAACTGATTGTTTAAAAAATTCTCCAAATAAGTAGGAATATCTAAAACCACCACAGGCTTCCTCATTAAAGAAAACATTCCCAGAATTGACTTATCCACCATTTCAACAACTTCTTTACCAGGGATTTTGGCCAAAATCTGGAGAATTGGCCTTACATATTTAGCAAAGAGGCTCAAAGGATATTTTTCCAAATCCTTGGAAAACGTTGCCTTTTCAGGCATTAAGTAGAACACAATTAGGGAAAACTCAAGTCCCTGCAATTCTTGAAAGTATGTGGAAAGGGAATCTTCAATAAAACTGGCATATGACTCTATAGAGGGAAAGTAAAAATACTACCTAATTAACTGAGCTGAAACTTGAAATATATTTTCTCCCAATTAGTTCATGAAAAAACAGTTTTGAGGATACATGGTAGAGACTAACCAGTGGATAAACTTAGGAAACATGTAAGTTTGTGGGACAAAAACCGAAAAGACTCCAGACTTGATTAAAGCAGAGTAAAATGGGAATTTTGACTAATTTATGATGACATGTTGATAGAAAAGTGGGTGGTATACTGTGCAGACAATATCCACAATGTCAATTTTTGTGTCCATCAATGGAATATGAGTAGAAGACCTAGCCATAACACTTTTCTTTGAAATTTTGGAAAAATTCAAGAACAAATGTACGGGTTACCTGGCTCTGTCGAAGAATTTGGTGACTTGGACGTTGTTACAAATGTCGGAGAACTTTAAACTGTTCAGGAGAGGATGTGGGAAATAATGAGGGTAAAATTCTTTTTATAGTCAGAGAAAATTATTCGGCAGGAAAAAAACGTATGGAAGTGTAATGAATGATGAAATGAATTACCATATGGGTGAAATTACATGGAGGGTGACGTGGAAAACACATTTGGTTCGCTTGTTGGTGTCATGGGCCCATCGGTTTTCGTCATTGCGTGGGGACTCCGCAATACAGGATCGATCGCGGAGAAGTTCCCCCATAGTTAATCTGAGCCACTCATTCCAGTCAATTGTCAAGGGTCAAATATTCCAGCGGTATATATCCTGGCGTAGTGTCCTCACTTCCCCTCCTGTGCCTTTTCCTGGACCTACGACCATCTGCTCCATTAGTATTCACTTATGACTCTTGATGGCTCTTCATGTCTCTATGACCAACCCTCATCTCAGACTAATTTTGCCTCTGACAAACTGAGAGACTTTGTAGGATAACTGCATTGATCTCAACTTTCCTTTCTTGAGCTCTTACAAGCCTTTCATTATTTTCCTTGAATATTCTCACTTCAACCCTCAGGCTTCTCAAAGTGTCCATCCAATATAGGGAGTGATTCCTTGCCCCTTCGTCCATTGATCTTTCTCCTTCATTAGCTATGACCCATTCACTTCCATGATGTGATTGATCAAAATTTTACTCAACCATTCTAGTCACCATTGTTGTATTTCCTCTATCTTATGTGGCTTTCGATGTGTTTTCAATCACACACATTGTTATATTTTCATGTAAAATTCAAATAAAGCACCATTATAATCATGAAACTAGTTTTCATGGAGTTGTCATGGAGAACATTTGTTGTGACGGAACTATCATGTTAACATGCTAACCATATTTAATAATTCATATGCATCAATCATACAACATGTAATTCCGTCGTTAAGGCATATTTAATGGACAAATAATGAAATTGTGCACACCTCTGCAGTAAAAGAATCCACACTAGTGCATAATCATCAAATAAGTAGCAGTTGTTAAATGTATATTCAATATTTCCATTTCACAACTATTACAACTGCTAGATTACTCAAACAGGTATTATTTAGTTTACCACTATTCTCAACAAGATCAAGAGGTGAATTATCAATTAGGCTTGCAGGCAGTTTATTTAACCGTTTTTTAACACCTAAACAATTATTTGGCTAATATTATAAAAATAATAACTCACTCATGATAGAGCCCATCCAATCCAAGTTTTGAACCTGGATGCTCTGATACCACTCTGTAACAACACCACTTACCCATCTCATCCATAAATTTTTTGAGAATACTCTTAAGCAAAAATCTCCATCTACATGACCTTTTACTGAAACTTACATTTGCATGTGAAACATGATTAATAAATTATCTAAAAAATACTTTAGTAATCCATTAACATAAATAAGAAGAAAATAACCATGAAGCAATCATAACACAACATGTGATAATATAATTCGTCTAGTGTGGACTACGTCTCTCGGACATGGGTCAAGAGTGGGCAGGTTGCTTCATTAGTCTCTACAAAATATGATGAATACATGGAAAAATATATGTCAACACAAGGATGAAACTCTTATCTCGAGTGGCATGTCTCTCGAAAGAGACGTTCTCCTACAAATAAATCTCACTCACAAGACATTTGCCTTCAACATGACAAACGAAAGTATCTCTCACAAAAGTGGCATAAATTGACTCTCACACATAAGTGGCATAAAATGGTCCTTTCACACAAGGTAGCATAAAAATGGGCCTCTCAGATAAATTGGCACAAAATGCATCATTATACCTCCCAATTTGACGATGGCTTGAAAATCAGCTACTCAAATTCCAAAATTGGTTGGTCCATCACGATCCTTATAAAAAATCCTGAAATTTGAGTAGAAATTTGACCCCATTATGAAACTATAAAATCTAGGCCTCCAGGGAATCTAAAAGATCCTTGAAAATTCCCACATCAAGGTTCCATGCTCAAAGGTTCAGCCTCTGAAAATTTGGCTTCTCAGATCAGAAAACTATCTGCACCATCAGATTCCTGGAAAAAATTTGAGCAATCTGAGTATAAAGTTGACATATTTCTGACACTATCAAAATTCGAGCCTCAAGGGAATCTAAAGATTCCCTTAAATCATGGTTCCACCACCTGAGTGTGTCATGGTTCTGACCTCGATTTGTGTGCCTATGTTGTATCATGGTTCCTCTCACACCCTCATCCCCCGTGCATGAATGAAACTGGGGTTTTATATAAATTTTGGGCATAAAAACCAAGACCATCCCAACTGGTGTCCTAGTTGGTGGGTTAATATTAAGTAATTGGTTTGGGAGGTCTTGGGTTCCATACTCGCAACACCAATTTTTAACATGCAATTTTTTTTTGTTTTTTTTTTTATGATGGTAATGGTATATTTTAGGGTCATTATTGGGCATGTCAGTGGGTGGTCGGTGCAGGTTTGATACCCGCCGACCCTTTATCATATATGTCCCATTGGGTGGCGAGTCTGCCAATGACATCCTGCCCCCATACATATTAGCATATTTTTATATTTTGGTTGTGGGGTGGTTAGGTAGGTGTTCGACCACCCTTTTCTTTTAATATTTCTTTGATTTAAATCCAAACAAAAAATTGACTGCGGGATTTTTACAGGTCACCAGCAAAATTAAACATTTCACAATTTGGTGATTTATATCCACTGTGAAATGCTAAGTTTCCACTCAGTTAGATGTTTCCAACTAAATTGGGTTTCATCATATTTAGACATGCTTCCAAATTTTATTGTCCAAATTTAGTTGGCGAAAAAAAATCCTACTCCTTTGACTACCAATAACTTGCAAATACGAAGTCATATTTGAGTGTCATTTGCATTGTTAGAATCAGGATGAATAGATATTCAATATGGTCTTTGTTTCGATGATATTAAGACCTATTTTTTAGCCTATCCAAAGCCACCTAGATCATTTCTCACCACTGAGGAGTTTTTGGTCCTCCAAAAGCATAAACATGATTTCAACCTTGATCTGCATATCATATTCCTTCGATATACCACCTTCCCTTTCCTTCACCTTTGTACTTTGGATCTCGGAATGATGAAACTGACACCTGTATCATATAAAAACCCATAATTGCTAATACATTTTCAATTACAAGACCAAAAAAAGACCCAAGCACACCCCATACTTTCCAAGAGTTTGTAACACACTCATGGTTAAGTTTACATCAAAATCCAATACTTATGCCATCCATCCTAACAGCCAAAATATCAATATGTTTCCAAAAAAAGTGACGTTATACAGTCATCACATTTACAAACAACTGCAACATGTGATTTACAAAATGTGGTCATGCTCAACTACTTAAAAATACCCATATCTTACCCAACTAGGTTAATGGGTATTCTTTCTGTATTTGATTCTCCTGTTAAACAACTTCATTGAATGGTTCCTTCACAAGTTATTTCTGGTCCTTCTTTGGTCATTTCTCTAGATGGAGCTTCCAACATGTAGCTCTCTGATGTACTTCCTTATTGCAATGGATGAAAATTTTCATCTTCCTCCATACTTTCCTAATTTTCTTTTTACCTTGATATGGAGAAGGGTCTTTAGCTCTTGGCCTCTTCCTATTTTTCATTCTTTTCCAACACTTGGAAATAACATGGTTATTCAAACCACAAAAGGTACATGGTTTTCTATGCAATAAGTTCTGCTCATCATTATTGATTTTTTATAATCAAAATGAACATTAGCATACCAAGACTTTTTATACCTTTCTTGGTTGTCTCTAGTGCAAGACTAAAGAGAAGTACTTTTCTTAGCTCTTCCTTTGTAATGCTCACTATCATAGTAATATTGTGATATGTTGAAGATTGCAACAATAAACAGTGAAGGAGGCATCCTGAAACATCATCCTTGATCCTAGTTGGAAAATAATCACCTAAACTAGGTGGGGCCCACATAGGTGATTTTTGGCGCAAAATCTATTTTTAGAGTATGTCTATTTTTAGACTATGTCTATTTTTAGACATGTCGATCATATTCTATGAGTTGCAGGATGCTATTTGTCGATGGTTGGTAAATTTGGAAAAATAGATGGATTTCTATTTTTAGACATGTTGGGCGGAATCTATTTTTAGATTGCCAATCTAAAAATAGATATGTCGAATATTATTAGCTCTTAATAATATTTTGACTATAAACATTATCTTATTCTCTTGGAGCACTTCAGTTAAGTGCACAGATGTGACACAGGAGCTAACAGAAGGAATTACACTATTCCTGAGGGTTATGTGGAGCTATTGCATGGATACTTCAATTAGAACTCATGTGAGAGAGTTTGGTGGAGTTGATTGAGGAAGTTAATGGATTTGTGTTCAGTTTAACTAATATAAACATAGTTCAGCTATTTGTATCTAGTTTAAATGATTGATACAATTAGTGAGAGTGGTGTGAATTAATTATTATTTAATTCACTAATTATAAACTCATTAATCAACTAAAGAATACATCAGTTAACTTCAGTGCATGGACAGTTTCAGTGGAGACCAGTGCAGAGATAGGTGAAAGGGCAAGTGTGACTATCAGTTGTGACTGTAAGTGATGCAAGGTTTTCATCCAACACTCAGTAGATATGCCTATAAATATTGCGTGAGCAAGGCTGGGGTAATCAATTCTCATCAAGAGGCATTATTCAGCACGGATTGCGCAGTAGAGGCAAGCTATCAAGTGGCAGAGATTGGAGCATGTGTTTTGCTAGATCAATCTTGATTAGTGTGTAGCAAGTGGAGATTATACTGAGAGCTTGTGAGGAGTTTTGTATGATGATTGTTACATGATCTCTATGACATATATAATATACAGATAGTTGGGGGTTTTTAGCTTTAAGCTTTCCCATTACATACTGTGTTCATATGTGTGAATTTTTATGGCTTTAATGTGTGCATGCAATTGATTTTATTTCCGCATGTGATGATCAATGGTAGAATAGATTATGTATTATGCATGAAGATAAAATAGTGTGTGATCGGGAGAATCTCGGTGGATAACATATCAGTTATTCAAATTTATACATGGTATCAGAGCGATATTGATCATTGGAGCAATTGCAAAGCATTGAAGCGGTTGAGTTTTAGGATAAACTCAGGAAAATAAAAATGGAGAAGAATGACACTATTCCGGTATACTTGACAAAGTATGTCCACTGCAGGGATGAGCTTCGGAGTGTAGGAGTTAGTGTGGATGAGGAAGGACAAGTCAAGAAGGTTGGGATTCGAGCAAAGAATCTCTACAGACTTGAAGTAGATGGGATGTCTACAGAGCTTCCTACTGTTGGGAAGTGCAAGAAAGACATGCAATTGATGCTTGAGAGGGAGAAAGTTTTGCATGCAGGTAATAGTGAACCTCGGGATGTGGAGCAGCCACAAGATGAGGATCATGGAGTGGAAGAAACCACTCATGCAGAGAAATTTCGTGCCAGATGGGCAGAGGGAGTGCATGTAGCTATACCACCAGGTGAGAGGTGGGGCGACATGCATGATTAATCCCAAGATGAGATTTCTGGGCAGGATTCATGGAGATGGTGTGGATCTCATGAATTGAACATGGCTACGAGGTGCCCACAGTGCAGCAGTAGCATGATCAGTTGGATTGATGTAGGCAGATCAAAGTGACAGTGTCAGATACTGGAGCATGGATCAGAGTTGACAGCAAGTGCAAAGTGCATGGGTGCAGAGTTCAACAGTGCAGTGGTTCCTGAAGACATGTGCAGTTGGTACTAGCAGAAGTTGAAGACTTTGATGATAGATGCATTAAGACTCATTGAGTTGTTTGGAGCCTATTCAGTTTCGGAAGAGTTGCAGAGAAAATGCATGGAGTTGCAGGGCACTTGCCAAGGTTGCGAGGCGAATGCATGGAGTTGCATGTCGCATGCAAAGACAGTCCTTTCTTGTTGAGAGGGAGTGTTGAAGATTACAACAAGAAACAGTGAAGGAGGCATCCTGAAACATCATCCTTGATCCTAGTTGGAAAATAATCACCTAAACTAGGTGGGGCCCACACAGGTGATTTTTGGTGCAAAGTCTATTTTTAGACATGTCGATCATATTCTATGAGTTGCAGGATTCTATTTGTGGTTGGTTCGTCAAGTTGGAAAAATAGATGGATTTCTATTTTTAGACATATTGGGCAGAATCTATTTTTAGATTTCCAGTCTAAAAATAGATATGTCGAATATTATTAGCTCTTAATAATATTTGGACTATAAACATTATCTTATTCTCTTGGAGCACTTCAGTTAAGTGCAAAGATGTGACACAGGAGTTGATAGAAGGAATTATGCTATTCCTGAGGGTTAAGTGGAGCTATTGCATGGATACTTCAGTTAGAACTCATGTGAGAGAGTTTTGTGGAGTTGATTGAGGAAGTTAATGGATTTGTGTTCAGTTTAACTAATCTAAACATAGTTGAGCTATTTGTATCTAGTTTAACTAATTGATACAATTAGTGAGAGTGGTGTGAATTAATTATTAATTAATTCACTAATTATAAACTCATTAATCAACTAAAGAATACATCTGTTAACTTCAGTGCATGGATAGTTTCAGTAGAGACTAGTGCAGAGATAGGTGAAAGGGAAAGTGTGACTATCAGTTGTGACTATAAGTGATGCATGGTTTGCATCCAACACTCAATAGAGATGCCTATAAATACTACGTGAGCAAGGGTGGGGTAATAAATTCTCATCAAGAAGCATTCTTCAGCAGGGATTGCGTAGTAGAGGCAGGCTATCAAGTGGCAGAGATTGGAGCATGTGTTTTGCTAGATATATCTTGATTAGTGTGTAGCAAGTGAAGATTATACTGAGAGCTTGTGAGGAGCTTTGTATGATGATTGTTACATGATCTCTGTGACATATATAATATACAGATAGTTGGGGGTTTTCAGCTTTAAGCTTTCCCATTACACACTGTGTTCATATGTGTGAATTTTTATGGCTTTAATGTGTGCATGCAATTGATTTTATTTCCGCATGTGATGATCAATGGTAGAAGAGATTCTGTATTATGCATGAAGATAAAATAGTGTGTGATCAGGAGAATCTTGGTGGATAACATATCATTTATTCAAATTTCTACATGATATGCTCTCAACATCCTCTTTCCTATATCATTTTGGTAATGTCTTGGATTCTTTGTTTTAGGAATCCCTCGCTTCTGTTGCCTTCAAAAATTCTCCCTTAATGTACCCCAATCCTGCAAATCAAGGCCTACATACAACCTCCAGTGGTTGAGTAATTCATTGGCCATTAATACCAAGTCCTCCTCCTTTAAACCCCATCTTGGTGAGTAGTCTCATGCCAACTTCTGAAATAGGTATCTCAATGCTTCCAACATATATAAAATTATGAGAAGAATGAGTTTATGTTACCTTTAATTTTTTCAGTGATGCTTGATTATCTTTCTTGGCTAGCTCTCCTTTTGTAGTGGAACATTCTCCCATTTGTTCCTCCACAACCTACTCCAACATGAGCCTCAATTTCTACTTCTCTTCCTATGCATCTTGTAGAAGCCTTAGAACATCTGCATTTTTTGTTTGAATGCAATGGTTAATCTCTTCCAACTCTTAAATTATTTCTCAGTTCAATTCTTTACCCATGATGAAATTCATAATTCATGGAAAAATGGACACACCACTATGATACCACTTGATCCATAATTTTTTTGTGAATATTCTTAAACAAAAATCTCCATCTATAAGACCTTTTACTAACACTTATATTTGCATGTGAAACATGTGAAATACATTCTCTAAACAATAATTCAGAAATCCATCAACATAAATTAGAAGAAAATAACCATGAAGTAATCATAGCACAACACGTGATAAGGAAGTTCATATAGTGTGAACTATGTCTTCGGGCCCTGGGTTAAGAGTGGGGAGGTCGCTTCATTAGTCTCTCCAAAAGATGATGAGTACTTGGAAAAATCTCAGTCAACGCAAGGATGAAACTCTTATCTTGAGTTTCATGTCTCTCCAAAGAGACATTCTCCTACAAAGGACTCTCACTCACAAGATGTTATCCTTGAGCATGACAAAGGAAATGATCTCTCACAAAAGTGGCATACATGGACTCTCACGCATAAGAGGAATAAATTTTGGTCCTTTCACACAAGGTGGAATAAAAATGGACCTCTCACATAAAGTAGCACAACATGCATCATTATACCTCCCAATTTGACGATGGCCTGAAAAATAGCTTCTCAAATTCCAAAACAGGTTGCGTCATCGCAATCCTTGCGAACAATCGTGAAATTTGAGTATAAAGTTGACACCATTATGGCACTGTCAAATATAGCCTCTAAGGAATCTAAAAGGTTCCTTGTAGATACCTGCATCAATGTTCCACCTTCAAGGTTCCATGCTCAAGGTATTGACTCTGAAAATCGGCTACTCAAATCAGAAAATCGTCTGCATCATTAGATTCCTGGAGAAATTCTGAAAAAATTGACTATAAAGTTAACATATTTTTGACATTGTCAAAATTCATGCCTCCAAGGAATATAAAGAATCCTCAAATATTCCTCTAAATCATGGTTTCACCACCTAAGCACATCATGGTTCCACCCTTAGATTGCATTCATATGATGTATATTGGTTCCGCTTGCGACCTCCTCTCAAGTGCATGCATGAAAATAGGGTTTTATATAAATTTTGGGTGTAAAAAACAAAACCAGCCCAATTGGTGTCTTGGTTGGAAGGTTAATATTAAGTAATTGGTTTGGGTAGTCCTGAGTTGCATACCCGCCACACCTTTTTTTAACATGCGAGTTCTTTTGTTTTTGTTTTATGATGGCAGTAGTATATTTTAAGGTTGCCTTTGTGTGAGTCTGCCGAAGGACAGTGTGGGTTCTATACCGACTGACCATTTATCGTATGTGGCGCACCTCCGTATATATTATCATATTTTTATGTTCTGGTTTTGGGGTTGATCTAGGTGGATCTAGAGACATGCAGGAAAAATAGGGCTTGAGAAAGCTCAAAAATCAAAGTGTTTGGATTTCTATCAAACCAGGTCCAAAGCATAGATCTCATCGTCTTGTTCATAGCGGTGTGAACGGTTCATCAAACCGAACTTGTATGCGGAACTTAGAGCTGGTCAAAGTTTTGAGTTGACTTGGTGACTTGGCAGGCTTAAGGAAGGCACAATTTCACACTTTTCTGGCCACCAGATTCTAGCAAGATTCTGGGAAAAATTGTGGGGTCGTTAATTTGAATCCTTCAGTCAAATTAACAAACTTTCAAAAAGGGCTTAGTTTGTTATTATAAAAACAAAACAAAAATTATAAAAAAAGGGCAAGGACGGGACATGACCCCCGCCCTTGCTCCAACTATGTAACAAAATTTAAATATTGTAATGGGCCGGTGGCCATGACCCTGCCGGATCCACGCCACGTTGTAAACAAATCCCATATTAATATGGGTGGGTGGGGGTTGTCAAACCCACCGCCCAACCCAACACTCCTATGCATACAATACAACCGTCGGGAATCGGGGGGCGGGCCACTCGATGCAGGTCCGACCCCCCCTAAAATTAATGTTGCGACTTTTAAAAAAAAACACGGCCATTTTAGGAGGGCTAGGATTTGACCCCCCAACCTCTCCTCCAACAAACTCAGTTAATAGCCAATTGCACCAACGAAATTTTTGTAAACTCCACCAGCATCTCTATTATATAAACCTTCATTTTAGTAGTGCGCCCAGGCCAAGGCAGAGCAGGAGCGCACACGCAGTTCGAGGCGGGAAAAAAATTCAATGCAAGTGGAACCATGAGCAGGCCCAGAAACATGGAGTGGAACCATGAGCCTTGAAATTTTCTCGGGGAGGTAATTTTTCTTCATGTCAGAATATAGTCAAGTTTACAGTCATTTTTCATTTTCATAGGGAACCCAATGGCGAGGTCGGATTCACCTTTTGAGTTGCAGATTTCCAGTCCACCGATGGAGTAGCATCTTTGAGGAATCTAGGGGGAATCTAAAAGATTCTTTTTTTCCCCAGATTTTCACTTTCTCATAATTCAGAAAATGAACAGTGGATTTTGCACTATTCGACACCATGAATCTGATGGAACATTCATATTTTCCATTTGAGATTTATATTTTTCGGTCACTTTTTGAAGTGAATTTGCAGGTGTCATCTTTCAATGGGTGAGCAGTCAATTTCACACCTTTCGACGCCACGATTGTGATGGTGATTTCAGATCCAGCATCGCAACATCCCATTCTTCAATCATCTTCAACATGGGGTATATGATGTGTTGATTTCATGTACTTATTTGTCACTGAGATGCATAGTGTTGTACGCATCCATGTTGATGTATGAGTCATGGGATCTTGTTTTGTTATTGATTTACTTTCTGTCATGGACTTGTATTATTTTTTTTAGTTCTCTTTGATTCCATGTTGGCGGGATACTCACTGTCACACGTATGTCATTTGAGATCCCTTGTTTTCCATGTTGGCGGGATACTCATAGTCTTTATGTGTGAGCTATTGTCATACAGATAGGATTCCTTGTTGTGAATGAGATTTTTGCAGTGGAACATCTCATAGAGAGGTCTAGCCACTCCTACGTGAGGGAATTTTCCTTGTATGTTAGAGAAAACATGTCATCCATGTACATCTTCTTCTTTACAGAACTTAATGCAGTGGCCTACACCATCTTGACACCGAGGCCCAAAGATGTAATTCTTCCTAGACAAACTTCGTCATCAAACGACGTGTTCTTATGATTGTTGATCTTGACATGTTATCTTCCTCTTCTTAACATTATACAGTTGTTCATTTATGTTAATTAATGCTTTCATTAAATCCAATTCTAATTTATCATCTCAAGTAAAAGATCTTGGTTAAGGGTATGAAGAATTTACCCTGGATCAGGGGTGGCGGGGTTGGTGGCCCACCACTCTTTTTTTTTAATATTTCTTTTCTTTAAATCCAAACAGAAATTTGATTGTCCAATTTTTAGGGGTCACTAACGAAATTAGTTGGATTCCACCAAGTTTAGCTGATCCAGACTTATATAGGAACGAAACAGAATACATATACAAATATAAACACTGAGATGTGGTAGAAGTAAAACTTCATTTCATTAATATTAAAGAACTAAAATATGCTTACATACAGAATGGGAATAAACTAGCTCGGGCGATGGTGGCTTATATCTGAGAAGAGATGTGGTAGCTACATGCCTCTAAATTGTGTTACAATGAGGCTCAGTGGCCTTTTTATCATTGAGAAACAATGAGAAACTCTAAACATCCAAAAACCTAACCCTAGGAGATGAAGCACCAAAAGGTGGTGGGCCTTGTTGGGTTAAGTTGGAACATCAACTTCCTGGGGTCGTAGCTTTTGCATACGATCTCCATTTGGCTATCATAATACCTCGTTTCAAATATTTCGGAGAGAAGGCTGAGAAAAGTAGGTAAGTCAATATGGAACTTTTATATTCTATATGTTTTTTCCTAAAAACATCTTTTAGTCCCGCAAAACGAATTCGAAATTTTAGGACTCGAAAAACTGCCAAAAATAGTAAGTTGTGCTACAATTAAGGAAACTGAAAAGAAAAAACAATGGGGTCTAAGTGGAATTGGCGGGTGGCCACCAATATCCACCTGTATCATTAGCTGGATTCCCAAATTTAGCTATGCTCTAAATTTAGCAGTAACAAAAGTCCTACTCTTTTGGCTAGAAACTTTGATTACTAATAGCTTGCACATACGAAGCTGGATTTGAGTGTCATTTGCATCATTGAAATTAGGATAATGAGCTCTTTGATATGGCCCTAGTTTTGATTAAATCCAAAGAATTTGATTTTTTAGCCTCTCTAGAGCCACCTAGAACACCAACACTCTAAGTAGGAGGTGTTCACTATGAAAATCCAATCTTCAAGGTACCGTTATGAAAACGGGGTATACAAATTTTGACTTTTCCAACTCTGCTAAACTCAAATATGACCAAAACTGTTGGGTTTGTATCATCAAAACGAGTATGAAGGTATAGATTTTACTTCAATCTGACCTCCAGATTATGAGATATCACTTCTCAATGAGTAGACCCTACCCCATCATCTAGCTACCACGAGTAAATCCATTATAGGGCTATGTGGCAGTAGGGGGGGTTTGGCCTACTCCAATTATTTGTCCAAAACATTTATCATTACGTTGTTTTGTGCTTATGGGATCCTTACGTCTGGTTGACCTGTCAGTTGGGGCTATTTTCAATAATGCAGGCCCTACCACACACTCCCTTTACATCATCTTTCCTTGAACTTTCTAGTAATTTTCAGAGAACAAACCTTATTAAGCTTCGACCTCATTTTCATTCTTACGTGTGAAGTGGGGTCAAACGACCTCCTCCTATCGGATTGTTTCTCCACCATCGGTTGAGACTGCGGCTTGTGCCACATCACTCAGACTCATTTATCCGAGCGTTCCTCCACCTACTGCTTTGGGATAGAACTTGCGGGCTAACCTGGTGTTGACGGGAAAATCTGTCCGGCGAACAGCAGGGGATCTCCCTGATAAAAGGTCCCAATTAGACCTTGAACCGTTTGGAATAGGGATCCCGTCTGGGGTGTGGGTCCGGCTACCACTGATTTCTCCTTTGCTTTGGGTCTTGCTTAAACTCTATAAAACAGTGAATACACACCTAATCGACTGATACAAGACATATGCTTGACGCATTAAATGTACATACGACACTATGAGTAGCAAGAGAAAATAATAAGGCATGAAGACTGAAGGAAGTGTTGTTAGAAACACTTCATTAGGTTCATGCCTGTAAGCTGTTCTGACCATGAAAGAAACAGTTCCTCATGGCGAGAACACCCTTCACTTCCTAAAAGCTTTAAATGATAACGCAAACGCAGATAAACAAAGTCATCAACATTCGCTAAGAAAGTGAAATAACTCAACCACCATTAACATACTCAGCAAACTGTTATGTAACTGTGAACTGAATTAAAGATACAGTTCCCTTAATCTAAAGATGTTCAGAAATTGAAAATATAATACTCAAGAGTGCTCGTACATAAAACAACACCAGATCCACAAAGAGATTTTACAAAATGCTTGTATTCATCATTAAATGTATAATATACTGGTAATACAATGTACTCCACTTGAGTCCCAAACCAAAGATCCGTTTACAAGCTCCCAAAGGAGTATTTATAATGCAAAACCTACCCTTTGGGCTTCCTTGACCTTTCGTCTTCCTGACCGTTGGGCTGCCTTGCGACCCAGTCTTTTCTGCGACCTGCGACCTGAGTTGTTGTTGCGACCTGTGACCTGAACTGTTGTTGCGACCTGCGACCTGACTGGGTCGCGGGGTCGCAGGTTGTAATAAAATGTCCAAGGTGTGACCTCGCGACCTTGCGACTAGGTTGCTGGGTTGCGGGGTCGCGGATCGTGAAAATAGAGGCACATGCGACCTTGCGACTAGGTCGCTAGGTCGCGGGGTCGCGGATCGTGAAAACAGATGCACATGCGACCTTGCGACCTTGCGACTAGGTCGCTGGGTCGCGGGGTCGCGGATCGTGGAAAAATATGAAAATGCGACCTTGCGACCTTGCGACTAGGTCGCAGGGTCGCGGGGTCGCAAAAGGCGGAAAACCGACGAAATGCAACCTTGCGACTAGGTCGCTGGGTCGCGGGGTCGCAAAAGGCGGAAAACCGACGAAATGCGACCTTGCGACCTTGCAACTAGGTCGCTGGGTCGCGGGGTCGCATAAGGCAGAAAAATCGAAGAGATGCGACCTTGCGACCTTGCGACTAGGTCACTGGGTCGCGGGGTCGCAAAAGGCGGAAAACCGAAGAAATGTGACCTTGCGACCTTGCGACTAGGTCGCTGGGTCGCGGGGTCGCAAAACGGAGAAAAACTGAAGATATGTGACCTCACAACCTGCAGATGTGCGACCTGCGACCTTGGCATATCTGCGACTTGTAGCCTTCTTTCGGTAGACGTGGCCAGGTGCTTTGAACTTAAAGTGCTTTCTTCAGAGATTCATGAGGATGTACTTGTTTTGAAAAAAGGTCCCGCTGTTTGCTGGGGAAAACCTTCGCTCTTTGTGCAAACCCAAAGGTTCTTCCTGCAATAGAATAACATAGGTCACAGATTGAATAATAATAATGTTAAGGGAATTTTAATTAACTTGCAAAAGAGAAAACAATTAATTTAGACCCCTGTGTGGTCAAGACTGAATCGTCAGAGATACTGGTTAGGGTAAGCTTTCTCTATGCCCTTTCCCTGTCAGGATCATTATCCTTCCCACGCACAAGGTTTTTCTTTAAGTCTTGGATTACATTATTTGATAGGCATGGGCTTCTTTGTTCACATTCTCAAGGGTCGCTGTAGGTCTTCACTAAGCTCTGAGTGTTTGCAGAAGAAACTATTGATAAGATCGAATATTTTCTGTTGGTGCCATCTCCTACTGAAAGCTATCCTAGCAGGTCAGGAAAATGGCAATAGCTTGCAATGCATTTTCAGAGCCACTCCAACCAGACTGATATTTTTTCACTGCCATACACTCATAAGATGCTCATACAATCGTTTTCATACAGTTCAAGTGATCAGTGGATTTGCTGGTGTCCACAGGATAGCATAGTCGCAGATCCTGCTAGGTTGTATTTTGCGTTCATGCCCCAGACTTGAGACTTAGCGACTGGTTGCAATGAGCTAGGGGTCGCGCTCTTTATTGTTGCACAAAGCTTCATACGACAGAAACATAGCCCGTGTGTAATGGTTATGGCACCCTCACGCATTTCAACACATGCTCCTTTTGTTATCACTCTTTCCTTCCAAGTGTGCTGGCTGCCCATGGATGCAAACACCTTAGATCGAGAATTGTCAATCGTTGCTCCTGGATAGGTTTGAGAGCTTTAACACTAATTAGTTCACTATCGTGATCTGCCTGGTAATGGTCCGTGAGTTCCATGATCAAACTCTGTTGGATAGAATATGTTTGCATCTTCGTTTAGCTTCAGGTTAAGAAACACTCTTTAGCACAACTTCTTTCCTTGAATCGTTTTGTGTATCATGCACGAAAACTCATCCATAATTCAGCAGAATGGCGCCTAGTCCTGAAAACAAACTTTTAAAATTATAATTATGCAGAGTTGTACTCGTAAATACGTTAAGTTTTGTTGTTATCCTCTCTATCAAGTGTCAATATATTCGTGTGCGTTGTAAACCTTCTTGGATAGACCTGCATGCATGGCGAATCTGCGGCAGGGCCTACGATTTCTGAATGCAGGACCATGCGCGTTACCTTAGCGCATCTGACAGATTAGTATATTCGTTTCTTTTTTTTATTTTTTTTCTTTTTTTCTTTTTTTCTTTTTTTTCTGAGCATTACAGCGTTTAACTGATCCTCAATTCACGCGGAAAAATCTCTCCATGGTATGTACAAGGTAAAGCGCGGTCATGGGTTGGATAAGCTTTGTAGCCCATGCCATAAAAAACGCCATGACATCTGCATTCTTTGATGAAAAATATTTCACCAACGTGCATGTCGCAACTTCGTCCAGCAAGGCCGTGACTCTGCACCGCTGACAACAAACGGTTGTGAGTCATCATGCTTTTACAGCTCTATTCCAATTTGACCATAAATAGCACTGTATATTACTACGGTGGTGTTGCAGGTTCGTTATAACATTTCGCTCCATGCTTTGAACGTAAATTTTTTTCTTTTGACCGTTATATATATATATATATATGCGTCCGCTCCCAAAGTTTGACATGGAATAAACTATGGCATAAAACATTTGGGCCAATCGAAACATTCCTCGTGTGCTTTGCTCGACGATCTTATATAGTTGCGAAGTCCTATGTGATTTGCACCGTTTAAAACCATGGTTATAACGTGCCAGGATAGTTATAGCACTCCGCTCCATGCTTGAGTTGAACAGTTGACTGCCACGTATATATATCAACAATTACGTTGGCTCCATGCAACGTAAATATTGCACTTTTGGCTCCATGCAACGAATTTGGACCATTGAATATATATATATATATATATATATATATATATATATCTACTCCCAAAAATTTACCACAGGTCGAAAATTGCGCTGACCTTTGGCTCCATGCAACATGCCCGTGTGGTTCTGTGTCGGGTTTCAAACTAAGGCTGACCTCCATATATGCCTGGTCCACGTGGATTAAAACGGCACCATCCAAATGTTTGTGTTCGTTCTCAACTGTTATGGTTGTACTCCACCCTTCTGCAATTCGTTTGGTTACAACCGCACGATAGTTATTCTATCGCTGTCGTCGTAGATCTCTTGCAAGGTTTGACTCGCACGTTTTGACCAAATATTATATAACCGCTCCATAGAATGAAACTCTGTCACAGAAATGCAATGTATTTCCCTATAGCTTTGATACTTGTTTTAACCACAATTTTTGACGGTTTTATATATTTGTTTGCTCCAAACTGTTACGTAAGTCGAAAACTGACCATCGACATTTAAACTCACTTGTAATGCAACCTAGTTATTATAACACGTTTCTATGGGTTGGTCATACACTCCGTCCCATGCTTTGACATAAGCTTTGATCACCATATCCGCCATGGAAATATTAAGCTCATTTGTAATGTTTTCCATATATTCTTGACTCACCATTTTATATGGTTTGGAAACCACATGATCTTGCGCCTTGGTTCAATTACATGATATTTTAAAACCATAGCTTAGGTCCATCGATTTGCACCCACCGTGTAGCTTAGGTTTGACAAAGATGCTTCCCAAAGGTGCGTTTATATTTTGAAATTGTGCCAAAACTTGCCGATGCACCCATTACCTGAACCATCAAACCTAACAATAGTACTTTAATAGGTGATGATGAGACTGACAAAAGTGTCGGATTTAAAGTGATGAACTCTATAGTTCATCGTTATTCCCAAAAACAATTGAGCCTTGTAAACTTGGAGAAACTGGATCATACTCATAGATCACTCCTACTTTGTCGATGTAAGCCCATACTTAATCACTAAATTGACAGTGACGACCTTTTCGATGCTTATCAAGATGCATTTGAATCTATGAACCATTTCATTCAACTGTGGAAAATCGAAGAAACTCCTTTTGTTGTTCCATTGTCTTGCCAACATCAACATGTGCGCTCTTAACGTGAGGAACCCTTGTATTTTGATATCAACGGTGTTAACATAAAAATTTTCTGGTGCCCAATGCTTCCTAGTTTCTTTGAGTGAATGAACACACACCACATCATCCTCCACCTGAAGATAATGTTAACTTGCTCTTCCACCTCACTTGTGGGTGCATCCTCATCATCCACCTTAATCCTGGTCTTCGAAGGTGGCCTTATGTAACATATCCACCTAAGTGGGACATGTGGATGAATGTGTCATGTTTCACAGCAGTGACCTTGTCATTGAACTTAATATGATTCCCTCGGTGCCATGACAATCATTGATGAGTTTATCAGTCGTGGATTGACCTGCATAAACAACATAACATTAATTAGTTCACAGTTATTCTTTGCGAAATGTGCCCCTAGATAAACTATATGAGACCCATGATCATAAGAGAAGTATTCACACAACGCGCTTAATGACCCATGGTGAGGGAGTTACTAATGTACATCCTGAGTGCACGGAACGTTTCCTTTCGAGTGTATGCATGGCGATCTTTCGCACATGGCGTGATTGCAACAACAACGCCTGATCATGAGCGAGACAACTCATGAGGGGTTGGGGATAGGTCGCTGGGATGTCGCTGATAGCAAGTTGGGTGAAAGACTTTAACGCCTAAGCGAGCAGAGGGGGAACCCGAAATTTTAAATATACCCAAAATTTTGGGTGGTGTTGTAGCGGCTACGACAAATGGCGAACCACTGGTAGAATCCAGCATCTCTATCAGTATTGCCACAATAGACTGAGTCCAGATAATGATGCAAGGGAATATTGAACAAGTTCTGCGGGTACCCTTTGTATTACTTTGGCCCTTTACAAGTAATCCTAATCCTTGTGCCTTAACTAAGTCCCGCTAATCAGAAACACATCAAAGAGAAAGCTCACAGACGCCAGTAGCTTGTTGATGATGTGAAGGGCAAGGCAGTGGGTTTATTATTTTCAGGATTTTTTAAAGTAAGTTTCTAGTGTTGCTCCGCTGCCAGCAGGCCTGGACAGTACCCCGACGGAGTCACTTCAAGAAATCACAAACGTTGCTCCCCTGCCAGCGAGCCTGGTCAGTACCCCGGCGGAGTCGTTGCATTACCTCTCTGCGTAGGAAGCCTTTCTCGATCCTTTACCCTTATTTGTTTCATGTGCTTGTGGCACTTATTTTCATGTGCTCGTGGCACTTATTTTTCATGGGCGGATGAGGGATCTCGACTTATTTTACAAGCAAGAGAGGTTGTTTCTTGTTTTGCAGAAACTGAAAGATATCCTGATTTGGGTTTACCCTTGTGCCAAACCTTCACATCCCACGTGCCACAATAGGCGAGGCGCGCAAAACAGATCATTAAAATGTCCAAGACCATGATGGGCACAAGGTTTAGACTTACGGGTATGGGCCATTTCAAACTCATTAGGCCTCCCACAAACAACCGGCTTGTATCTCCCCAGATAATAAGTTTAGACTCATAGGCATCTTGTTGAGAAATCGACTTCAATGACTTGTCCTAAGAGAAAGTTTCCTCTTGAAATAGCCACCACAACCTCACGCAAAATAACGGGGTTACTGTTTCAACAATCAAGGTAAAACAAGACCGCAAGGTGATAGGGTTGTAATGAGGGCTCATGCAGTGGCAGGCGATATGAAAAAATGATGTAAGAAAGAGGGTGTACGACGCAATGTAATAAGTGAGGCTCAAGATGCAATGCAACGCCATGTGCGAAAGCGATCAACCAGTTGTAAGTGCAAATACAAGCAGTGATTATTTATGCAACAACAAGTAACTGAAAAGGAAATGAAAGGAAAATACTTGTAACATGATGATGCCTAAAATATCAATTGTAAACGAAAAAATAGCGAACATGCTTTTAAATCGTAAAGTAAAAATTTTGGCAAGTAAACCTAATCAACAACTAACAAGTTTTATTAACATGTCCTATCTAGCCTACACCTAAACCCTAGTTTAACTAATGCTGCGGTGGGGTTATGTAAAATCAACTTTCCAGTGCAGCCACCGCATTAGTTCCTGACCTGCAAGAATAACAACGATCAGGATCAGAGCTAATATCCAAAAAAGTGTAGCAGCAACAAAACTTACCTGAGGAGCAGGTGCAACGGCAAGATGATCATAGATACTTACCAAAGAACATGCCAGAACATATTGTGCAGGCTGAATCCCACTCTCATCTTGATACACAGCAATATGTTCTTGAAACTCAACATTTATAGATGACACACATTCATTCATGCACAATCCTAGGTCTGATGGGCACTGGGTAAGCCACCGCCTATTTTCAAGCGCATCAACCGGATAGGGTTGGTCGAGTTGACCGGCGATTTCATCATGGTGTTGAGGACTATCAGTTTTATGGAATGGAAACAATAAGCAAGTGCCAGGCGAATTATAGATGCATGCGCATCCAAGCGTAGAAACCCTAGTTTCGAAAACCCTAGTCCGGGATTGCTCCTGGGTTTGGTCAAGGGTATGGGGATCTGAATCCACGTTTAGTAGAGCCTGAAATTCCTCACTGCCTTGAACGAACTCCAGATCTTCGAGCGAAGCACTTCCCAACTTTGATGGTTGGGTGAGATCAACAGGCGAATGGATGTGATCATGCATTATCGTGAGTTGCAAAATGTCAGTGGGTGATGTATCAATTTGGTCAAATGTTTGCGCACTGACAGATTGATAGATAGATATATCAGATTCTTTAGATTCGCCAGGGTAGGGTGGATTTACCGCGGTTATGTTGGGAGGAGCGTGGTATTTGGGGATCGTCATCTCAGAAACAGTTGGCAGAAGCTGAAGTGCTTCGAATTTCTGATGGGTACTTGAAACTTCCCAAAGTGAATCATCGAATGTTTGTGTCTCCATATGGTCCGAAAAGAGATGTGAGTGACAATCCTCAGCGGTATGATTGAATATGTTTTCAGATAAGGAGTGATCGCTACAACCATCGATGTGGTCGAGTTGGGTACCTGGCATATCAGGCTCCCCGAGAGCTACCGACTGGGATGGATCAATAAAGAGGACATCTTGAGGTTTCCCAAACAGAAAATCACTCCTATGGCTGTCTAAAGATTCTGAGTGAGAAAGATCAGATCTGAAAGATTCATCGATTTCGAACTGTGATCGTGAAACACCATCTGCGTGCTTACGATTGTCGCCAATACCAGTATAAGGAAATTTTGAATGTGTCAAAGAAATTACTGGTGTGGTGGGATCGGGAAACCAACCAGGGAATAATGAGCAAATATATTGAGTCGCAGGGGCGTTAACCATACGAGGCTTTTCAACACGCGCATCCGTGTCATTCGGAGGACACAAATATCTGGCAGGCCTTTTAAGGGAATCAACTTTATGCGGGGTAGGAGTCGATTCATAATCAGTATGTGAATCAGATTTAGGACTGTGTCCAGGGAAACATCGAGTGGGCTCGAGGTAGGTTTCATGAACCGAGAGGGATAATGAGGCACTGGGGTTTTCAAACTCTGATTCGACATGGTGGGTGAAAGATTCAAAGGTAGTGCATTTGGCTTTATCCTCTTGCCAGTGTCTATCCTTGCTCAGGACTTTCGAGGTCACAACTCCACTTCCCAACAACTCAGGAGGAGGGGTGAGAATGTCACAAATAGCAACACTCTCCTTGGAGGCCTGAATGTGGTCTGGACTCGAGGAGATGGACAACAAAGCGTTAGGGACAAAATCTGAACAGTCGGTAACCTGCGGGTCATCATAGGGAACACTAGGATCTAACTGAAATTGTTCAAGGGAAACGAGAATCACATACTTGAACTGTTCATTTAAACATTTCCAATCGACATCCCTTTCAGGGAACTCAAAACAATAATGAAAAAATCTGATAGAGAATTCGTCTAAAGATTCCTGAGGTCCCATTCTGATGTCATTTAACTTTATAACTACACTTTGCAAATCGTACCTGTGGAAAGCTTGTCGCAATTCACTGCCGAGTTGTTCAAACGAATGGACGGAAGCTTTTGGCAATGTGCAGCACCATTACTTAGCGTGACCTTCGAGAGTGAGGAAGAAAAGAAAACAAATCAAACCTTCATCGTCAATTTCGTAGCACTCACCAAAGTCACAGAAATCTAAAAAGTGTTGGGTTATGGACACCCCATTTTCACCATCGAATTTTAACTGGGACAAGTGATACATAAGTTCATCGGGGATGAAGTATCGAGGCTCATAAAACTCCGAAAAACATCTCGGGAGAATGATTTGGGAACGAGCCATTATAGATATGAGATTAACTGTAGGCTCTCAGGGCTCAGCTTGTCATCTGGCCCTCCTTCTAGCGCCAATTCTGTTGACAGGAAAATCTGTCCAGCCAACAGCAGGGGATCTCCCCGGTAAAAGGTCCCAATTAGACCTTGAACCGTTTGGAATAGGGATCCCGTCCGGGGTGTGGGTCCGGCTACCACTGATTTCTCCTTTTCTTTGGGTCTCACTTAAACTCTATAAAACAGTGAATACACACCTAATCGGCTGATACAAGACATATGCTTGATTCATTAAATGTACATACGACACTATGAGTAGCAAGAGAAAATAATAAGGCATGAAGACTGAAGGAAGTGTTGTTAGAAACACTTCATTAGGTTCATGCCTGTAAGCTGTTCTGACCATGAAAGAAACAGTTCCTCATGGCGAGAACACCCTTCACTTCCTAAAAGCTTTAAATGATAATGAAAACGCAGATAAACAAAGTCATCAAAATTCGTTAAGAAAGTGAAATAACTCAACCACCATTAACATACTCAGCAAACTGTTATGTAACTGTGAACTGAATTAAAGATACAGTTCCCTTAATCTAAAGATGTTCAGAAACTGAAGATATAATACTCAAGAGTGTTCGTACATAAAACAACACCAGATCCACAAAGAGATTTTACAAAATGCTTGTATTCATCATTAAATGTATAATCTACTGGTAATACAATGTACTCCACTCGAGTCCCAAACCAAAGATCCGTTTACAAGCTCCCGAAGGAGTATTTATAATGCAAAACCTGCCCTTTGGGCTTCCTTGACCTTTCATCTTCCTGACCGTTGGGCTGCCTTGCGACCCAGTCTTTTCTGCGACTTGCGACCTGAGCTGTTGTTGCGACCTGCGACCTGACTGGGTCGCGGGGTCGCAGGTTGTAAGAAAATGTCCAAGGTGTGACCTCGCGACCTTGCGACTAGGTTGCTGGGTTGCAGGGTCGCGGATCGTGAAAATAGAGGCACATGCGACCTTGCGACTAGGTCGCTGGGTCGCGGGGTCGCGGATCGTGAAAACAGATGCACATGCGACCTTGCGACCTTGCGACTAGGTCGCTGGGCCACGGGGTCGTGGATCGTGGAAAAATATGAAAATTTAATCTTGCGACCTTGCGACTAGGTCACCGGGTCGCAGGGTCGCAAAAGGCGGAAAACCGACGAAATGCGACCTTGCGACCTTGCGACTAGGTCGCTGGGTCGCGGGGTCGCATAAGGCAGAAAAACTGAAGAGATGTGACCTTGCGACCTTGCGACTAGGTCGCTGGGTCGCGGGGTCGCAAAAGGCGGAAAACCGAAGAAATGCGACCTTGCGACTAGTTCGTTGGGTCGCGGGGTCGCAAAACGGAGAAAAACCAAAGATATGTGACCTCACAACCTGCAGATGTGCGACCTGCAACCTTGGCAGATCTGCGACTTGTAGCCTTCGTTCGGTAGACGTGGCCAGGTGCTTTGAACTTAAAGTGCTTTCTTCGGAGATTCATGAGGATGTACTTGTTTTGAAAAAAGGTCCCGCTGTTTGGTGGGGAAAACCTTCACTCTTTGTGCAAACCCAAAGGTTCTTCCTGCAATAGAATAACATAGGTCACAGATTGAATAATAATAATGTTAAGGGCATTTTAATTAATTTGCAAAAGAGAAAACAATTAATTTAGACCCCTGTGTGGTCAAGACTGAATCGTTGGAGAGACTGGTTAGGGTAAGCTTTCTCTATGCCCTTTCCCTATCAGGATCATTATCCTTCCCATGCACAAGGTTTTTCTTTAAGTCTTGGATTACATTATTTGATAGGCATGGGCTTCTTCGTTCACATTCTCAGGGGTCGCCGTAGGTCTTCACTAAGCTCTAAGTGTTTGCAGAAGAAACTATTGATAAGATCGAAGATTTTCTGTTGGTGCCATCTCCTGCTGAAAGCTATCCTAGCAGGTCAGGAAAATGGCAATAGCATGCAATGCATTTTCAGAGCCACTCCAACCAAACTGATATTTTTTCACTGCCATACACTCATAAGATGCTCATACAACCGTTTTCATACAGTTCAAGTGATCAGCGGATTTGCTGGTGTCCACAGGATAGCATAGTCACAGATCCTGCTAGGTTGTATTTTGTGTTCATGCCCCAGACTTGAGACTTAGTGACTGGTTGCAATGAGCCAGGGGTCGTGCTCTTTATTGCTGCAAAAAGCTTCATACGATAGCAACATAGCCCGTGTGTAATGGTTATGGCACCCTCGTGCATTTCAACACATGATCCTTTTGTTATCACTCTTTCCTTCCAAGTGCATTGGCCGCCCATGGATGCAAACACCTTAGATCGAGAATTGTCAATCGTTGCTCCTGGATAGGTTTGAGAGCTTTAACACTAATTAGTTCACTATCGTGATCTGCCTGGTAATGGTCCGTGAGTTCCGTGATCAAACTCTGTTGGATAGAATATGTTTGCATCTTAATTTAGCTTCAGGTTAAGAAACACTCTTTATCACAACTTCTTTCCTTGAATCGTTTTGTGTATCATGCACGAAAACTCATCCATAATTCAGCAGAATGGCGCCCAGTCCTGAAAACAAAATTTTAAAATTATAATTATGCAGAGCTGCACTCGTAAATACGTTAAGTTTTGTTGTTATCCTCTATGTCAAGTGTCAATATATTCGTGGGCGTTGTAAACCTTCTCGGACAGGCCTGCATGCATGGCGAATCTGCGGCAGGGCCTACGATTGCTGAATGCAGGACCATGCGCGTTACCTTAGCGCATCTGACAGATTACTATATTCGTTTTTTTTTTTTTTTTTTTTCTGAGCATTACAGCGTTTAACTGATCCTCAATTCACGCGGAAAAATATCTCCATGGTATGTACAAGGTAAAGCGTGGTCATGGGTTGGATAAGCTTTGTAGCCCATGCCATAAAAAATGCCATGACATCTGCATTCTTTGATGAAAAAGATTTCACCAACGTGCATGTCGCAACTTCTTCCAGCAAGGCCGTGACTCTGCACCACTGACAACAAACGGCTGTGAGTCATCATGCTTTTACAACTCTGTTCCAATTTGACCATAAATAGCACTGTATGTTAGGGTCTCGTGATTTGGCTGATTGGCAAGCCAAATGACAGTGTAACATCAAACCAAGCTTTGGAGCCCAAGTACCTAGCCTTCCTGGACTCAGAGAGGGCTCTCTCTATTATATGTAACAGACATCGGTGTGTTCGCTTATGGTGTTCTGATATTAGGCTAGTTATGAAGTAAGTTTTGGTTTTTTGGTTTTTTAGGTTGTGAGGGATGAAACTGATCAAAAATGTAAGATAGGTAAAAGATGTCAGATCAACTGGGCTATGGGGTCAAAAAGTTCAAGGAAGCTATCAGATGATGATACAAGGCTGCTGTAGGGCCGATTTGATTCAAGGTAGAAAGGATCTTTGGGCAAAATGGAGTAAATGGACATCAAGTTTGTGAACAACAAAGAGTTTCAAGCATAACTAGTTTGATAGACAACATAAACATGGTAAGGAAAACCTTTAATCATGCAAAATGTAACTATAAGCTAATCAATACATAGAAACAAACATTCAAGCCATGCATAGAAGTATAAGACCCTCTAACTTTGGGAAATGGCTATCATACTTTGGGGAAAAACACATAAGACGGACTAACAACCCAAAACACTATGCCGGAACGCCTAAACACAGTTTTTAAGTTATTGGGCACTTTGACAAACAAGCTTTCATAGTTTTAGGCAAAGGGCTAGATCGGGACTAGGCCTCCTTGGTTTAAACAAAATGATAATCTAATCAGTCAAAGACATAGTTTCATGGATGGGACTATGGACAGTCATAGGTAAGCAGGGCACACCATACATCATACTCAACATGCATAGAACTATGAATGAAACTAGCAACAATATCCTTAAGTTACTAAAGAGCAGTTAGGAATTATTTAGTATGACTAAGGAGGAAGAAAACATAAAAGCTATGAAGATTCAGGAAATTTGAGGTGCCTCCATGGGCATATCTCAAATTTATTCTCTACTGATCTATAGCAAGCAAGAAATATGTATCATGAATGAAAACTAGAAGACAACAACAAAGCAAGAGACACTATACCATTCTACCAAGTCATGGAATCCATCAACAATCCTTCTTCATTCATCCAAGAACATCCAAGAGTCAATCCAAAATCATAACACAAGTATTTCCTTCAAAGCTCATATGACCAATATATTGCTTCTCTTCTCAAGTTCAGCCTTCTATTATAATGAATCCTTTTGGAATATATAGGCCAAGAAGGAGGAAAACCAACCAAGGCAACTAGCTAGCCATTGGTTCAAAATAAATATCTAAACTTGTCCTTGAGGCTTTGCAAAGCCCAAGGCACAAAATATCTCACAAAATATCTAAAAAATGCTAAAAAAGGAAAAATAATTTACTTTGCATCATTTTTCATGTGCAAAAATATCTAAACGCACATTTGGAAAAAGCAATTTTTTGAGGTTCAAAAATTACAAAAATATTCAAAATTTACATCAGCAAAAGGTCCCCTGACTTGCCGGCAACATTTGGCAGCCTTCCCGATGTCGAAACGAGGCTCATGATAGCTCGTTGGAAATATCTGAGTGTCTAATTTCCGGAACAACTGAAATTTTCCCAATCCAATGCCTATAAGTCCTCCAAAACTGCACCTGTGTGTAAAAACCCAGAAAATAAACCTTGCTGATAAACAGGGCAGCATGTTGAAAAAGTGATTGTTTTTTGTATCTTTGGGAGACCAAAACAACTTCAAATGCTCTGAAAATTTCTGAGTAGATGCCCCTGAATTTAATGCATCCAATGGTACCACTCTCAAGAGTTGAGGATGCTCCAAACCAAAATGGCGGCGCCCATGATTTTATGCAATTAGGCTCAAAAATGTCAAAAAACAAGAACATGTCAAAATTTGCTCAATTTTGGTGAGCAAGTACCTCGAGGCTTTTTAGAAACATGTCTAGAAGCTCGGGCCAAAATTCCAAGCCTAGAGGTATCTTTCTCCTTTTTTTCTCACCGGGCACCCTCTTTGGGCTGTTTTGAGCGTTTCTTGGTTTTCTTCTTTGTTGCTTGGCATTCTAGATTTGGTGAAGAAGTCATGGTCCCTTGCCTAAGAGAGGCAGCTAGCACATGCTTTGGAGAATGCCCTTCATGATCCATGTTTTGTATTTTCTTTCCCTGTTTGGAAACTTTAGACTATCTTCTGCTGCTTTTACCATTTGTCTCTTGACCAGTCAAACCCTGAAATAAATCACTGTATTGGCCCTCTGCTTATGAATGAAGGAGGCACTTTCAACCCTCTGCTTGTAGATGAAGGAGGTTTCTTAGTCATGCCATATCATTAGCCCCTTGACAGTGTTGCTTTTCCTTTTACTGTCCTTTCAGGATTTGAATGTGGTCGCATGAGCTTGATAAAAAACTCTTTGCTTTGTAACTGTATCTCAGGCTCAAGATCGTATTGAGAAGCATCTTTGTCTTCTCATGTGGAGCCAAAAGTTGTCTTATGAGATCTTTGGTATGTTTGTCCTTGAAAGATCCATCAAACACTTTGTAAAAACACCTAAAATCAGCTTGACTTATGGTCTATCTATTACTTTGAACTTAAGGGTATATTAGTGGCATGACCTAGGTACCTTAACCAACTTCATTAGCAGAGTAGGAAGGTCTGTTATGACTGGTCTATAGCAGATGGAGGTTTTTAGCTCTTGGATAGTTTGCCAAGGGAGAAATTCCTTAAAGCGCCACTTCCTAACTTAGGGGAGACTGTTTTAATATATTTGGATTGTCTTTTTAGAGCTGATGGGCAGACTAGTATGGCTGAGGCTAGGTAGGATTTGATAATGAGGTTTCATCTCGTCATGGGATGACTAAAAAGGTAGGAAGGCAAAAAATTTTATGGGGGTTTTCTAGATGACAAATTGACATATGGAGATCAGCTTCTAGAAAACTCAGCTAAGAATTTAGTCATCAACAACAGGTGAAAAATACTGATGACTAACAGTGGCTCCATTTGGGGAGGGCAGCTCCTTTTTGGGAGGTGTCTATAATTTCAGATCTTTGGCTTATGAAGACCAGTGCCTTACCCATTTGGGAAAATTTCGTCCTTCTTTGATGTTGCTTCTGAAAAGTGACAGCATGATTAGAATCAATGATAATTTCTACCTACCCCACTATCTTTCCTAACATTTTTTCTTCCTTTTGGCGCATTTGAACTAGCAGCCTTTTGAATATATGTTTTTCTTTTTGCAAAATGAACCTATCTAATTCTACACTTATATCTGTCGGGAGTTCAGATTAAACTGATGAACTCCTTCATTACTCTACCTACGCTAGATCAACTGTCAAGATTAAGCTATTTGACAGGATTTTGTTCTCTAATCTAAAACATGAAATTTAAAAGATGATCAAATCAGGATTAGACAGTCTGATTTGTCACGCATTTGCGGCATAAAAGACAAGCTGCACACAAATATTATTTTGCAAAAGGGAAATCTAGAAAAACAAGGCTAAGATGCACAATTTTTTTTTCATCCCCGCTTCCCTCTTTGGTTCTGTTTTGGGCGTGTGGAACCAGTATCTTTTCCTAATCTACTCTCTCTGATAAGTCAATCTTACACAATGTTGACCATCTTTTTCACTCACTAACTTATCAACAATTAAATTTAAAAATGTTCAGCTATGATTAAGCTAGATAGCTGAACAAGACACTTGAGTACTAGTAGCGGCATTTAGACTTGCGCGCTTTCCGAAGGACTATTTTTTGGAACATGGGGCTTTACCATTGCTTTTTAGAAACTGCCCTCTTTTCTACTTTTTACTGTTTTTTGTATTTTCTTCTTTTTCACTTTTTCTTCAAACAATCTAAAACTAGAAATTTAAAAGATGATCAAATCAGGATTATACAGTCTGATTTGTCACGCATTTGCGGCATAAAAGACAAGCTGCACAAAAATATTATTTTGCAAAAGGGAAATCTAGAAAAACAGGGCTAAGATGCACAATTTGTTTTTCATCCCCGCTTCCCTCTTTGGTTCTATTTTGGGCGTGTGGAACCAGTATCTTTTCCTAATCTACTCTCTTTGATAAGTCAAACTTACACAATGTTGACCATATTTTTCACTCACTAACTTATCAGCAATTAAATTTAAACATGTTCAGCTATGATTAGGCTAGATAACTGAACAATACATTTGAGAACCAGTAGCGGCATTTAGACTTGCTCACTTTCAGCATGACTATTTTTTGGAACATGGGGCCTTTTTCTATTTTTCAACTGCCCTCTTTTCTATTCTTCTATTGTTTTTGACCTTTCTGGTTTTTCAATTTTTCTTCAAACAAACTAAAATTGAAAATATGCTCACGAGGCTGAGCTTATTTTTCACAGCTATCTATCTATCCTAGCCTAAACTATACACAACATACATATTTTTGGTGAAGTCTTCTTTCCAATATAGCCAGTCAAGTAGATGATTGCATGGTTGATCATGGTTTAGTTCTTTCATGATGATGAAGTAATGAAAAGGCCACTCCCACTTGGTTTGTTTTCGGACAGTAGTGTTTAAGTTCTTTCTCATTCTTGGTAGCAACTTGTATATGATAGAACCCACTACTCCTTCAGATTTATTAAGGAAAACAACAAATGCATCTTGGAATAATACCTGATCTAGAGGATTTTATATATAGGCTTCATTCAGAACTACTCTTTCTTCCACTTGGCTATATCTAGGACTCTCCTGGTAAAGCAACTCTTCCCCTTGCTCATGATCACTTGAAATGTCAGACTCATCATATATTGCAGTGTAGTTTTCTTTCCAAGCTGATGTGTTTTGATAGGGCGGGCTGAAAACTGTGTGAAGGTCATCAGGATGATGGGCAGGGATACACTTTGACAGTAAATTATCTTGAAAGGATAGTGTGACAACTCCCATGTGTTTATCAACCTCTATTTATTCATCTGCAATTTGTAACTCAATGGAACTTGGTGGCTGCAAATCTGGAGCAAAGGAATACTCTATGTATAAAATGATTTCCTCAACCATTTCAGGAAAAGGCTTCTCATTTACAACATGGTCGAGAATTTCATCATCCTCCTCAACCTCATCATCAAAGCTGAAAAACTGTTGATTTCCAATTATGTGAATGTTATCTCTGATGGACTGAAGTGAAGTAGAGCAAAGAGTCCGAGACTCTTCACTTACTTCTAAATTCTCAAGGCTCTTCTCATCAGTGTCATAGATGACCTGTAATGGCTGCTCACTTTTCTCAAGTTTATGAAACTGAGCTTTCTCCCGAAAGTCAAAAACTGAGTCTTCTGCAAAGTTAGCTTCTGTTTGGAAATCATAATCATCAACATATTGATCAAACATTGGAGAATCATTAACATAAGTAATGTCACCAGCCATGTATATTGGACTATCATATTTCTTTTCTTCAACTTGATTTACAAATCTATTTTCTGATTTATGATATGCAGGATAAAATGGAGAAAGATCAGAGAAGTTTTGGTTATATGAAGTTTCAGAGGCTGTCTGTATGTTTATAATTTGATCTATTTCCTCTTTAGTTAAAGGAGAAGTTATTTTCTGTTTTCTTTGAAGTGGGCAACAATTTCTTTCCATTTTTTGTGGAAGTTGATCTTGTGGCTGAATGTCCTCTTGCATTTTGTAGGGAAGGGCAGATAGACTGTTATTGGTTTCAACCTTTTCAAAGAGCTCTTGTGGATCCTCTCTTATTTCTTGATGGATTTCATCTAGGATCAACTCTTCTTGGTCAGCTTGATGGTTTTCTTGGGTAAGAAAATTATGGACCTCCTCTAAAAAATCCTCAGGATGCCAATTTCCTAAGTTTTCTTCAATGCTTACAAGGTGTTGTATGAGGTTTTCAAAGTGATCACAACAATTTTCAGCCAATGATAGAGATGGAAAATGTCCTATATAGCATTTACAAAATACTTTGTGGAAATCCTTCAAAGAAAACAAGGTGCGAGGCTCTAGGTTTTCATACCATTCTCTTGCCTCTTCTTCTAATGTACCCATGAACATTTTCATGAGGCAGTCCTCATGCCATTCAACCTTTAACTTCCATACATGTATATGAAATTCGATGAGGTGTAAAAATGGGTCGTCAATATTTTCATTTCGAAAGAGAGGTAGTTTTGCGAACCAATTTACATCTGTAGGCATTTTGTGTGGGAAACCAGGGATATGTTCTCTGCTCATCGGAGCATATCTCCTTTGTGTCCTCAGGTGGAGGAATTGAACCATGTTGTCCTCCATCAGCATGATTGGGATTACTTAATGCATTCCTAGGAGACTTTATAAGGACTAATGGGGAAAAAGGCCTACTAGAGGCTAGTGGAGTCGCTAGGTGGAACTTGATTGTTTTGAAAAGATGTAGCTATGGTCCACCACCAGTAACTAAGGAAAAATCCAAACTGGGAATTTTTTTGGGGTTTTTCTGAGTTTTATGTGCAGCCTATGGTTTTTTAAAGTATTCTAAACTTGTTTCAACACTTTGCTAGGGTGGCGAGAACAAAAAGAGTTTACTCTAAATGATCTTATGGACTGCTTGCTTGTTTAAGTATCTAAAGGACTAAAGAGTCTATAAGAGTTTGCTAGACTGTCATGTACTCAGTGTCCCACCATCTCCCGCTATGTTAGTGAGCGATGGGATAGGTTGGTCGGATGGTAACCTAGATTTTGGTAAAATAGTAAGGCCTACTCGAGGCTAGTGGAGTCGCCAGGTGGATTTTTAGTTGTTTTGAGGTATATGTGTATGGTCCACCACCAATACTGTCAAAAACCAATCTAAGGGAGTCTTTTGGGGTTTTTTGAGTTTTATGTGCCTACGAGGTTTGGAAGAGTTTCCTATAACTGACTCATCATTTTGCTAAGATGGTGAAAGAGCTAGCTTCTACTCTTCAAACAACACTTAAGTTTTCTAAGTTTGATTGAGACTATGAGAATTCTAAGGTGTACTTAGATTGTCACTAACTCGGAAGGTCCCACCGTGATCGCCATTATGTTGTGAGCGGTGGGATAAGTCAATCAAATAGTATTCTTAAGGCTGCTAGAATGTCTAGGGAAACCAAGTTTGTTTATTACTCAGAGTCCCACCGTGATCGCCATTATGTTAGGGTCCCGTGATTTGGCTGATTGGCAAGCCAAATGACAGTGTAACATCAAACCAAGATTTGGAGCCCAAGGATCTAGCCTTCCTGGACTCAGAGAGGGCTCTCTCTATATGTGTGAGGGATATCTGTTTGTTTGCTTATTGTGTTTTGATTTTAGGCTAGTTATGAAGTAAGTTTTGGTTTTTTTTGGTTTTTAGGTTGTGAGGGATGAAACTGATCGAAAATGTAAGATAGGTAAAAAGATGTCAGATCAGTTGGGCTATGGGGTCAAAAAGGTCAAGGAAGCTATTAGATGATGATACAAGGCTGCTGTAGGGCCGATTTGATTCAAGGTAGAAAGGATCTTTGGGAAAAATGGAGTAAAAGGACATCAAGTTTGTGAACAACAAAGAGTTTCAAGCATAACTAGTTTGATAGACAACATAAAAATGGTAAGGAAAACCTTTAATCATGCAAAATGTAACTATAAGCTAATCAATACATAGAAACAAGCATTCCAGCCATGCATAGAAGTATAAGACCCTCTAACTTTGGGAAATGGCTATCAAACTTTGGGGAAAAACACATAAGACGGACTAACAACCCAAAACACTATGCCAGAACACCTAAACACAGTTTTTAAGTTATTGGGCACTTTGACAAACAAGCTTTCATAGTTTTAGGCAAAGGGCTAGATCGGGACTAGGCCTCCTTGGTTCAAACAAAATGATAATCTGATCAGTCAAAGAGATAGTTTCATGGATGGGACTATGGATAGTCATAGGTAAGCAGGGCACACCATACATCCTACTCAACATGCATAGAACTATGAATGAAACTAGCAACAATATCCTCAAGTTATTAAAGAGCAGTTAAGAATTCTTTAATGCAACTAAGGAAGAAGAAAACATGAAGGCTATGAAGATTCAGGAAATTTGAGGTGCCTCCATGGGCATATCTCAAATTTATTCTCTACTGATCTATAGCAAGCAAGAAACATGTATCATGAATGAAAACTAGAAGACAACAACAAAGCAAGAGACACTATACCATTCTACCAAGTCATGGAATCCATCAACAATCCTTCTTCATTCATCCAAGAACATCCAAGAGGCAATCCAAAAGCATAACACAAGTATTTTCTTCCAAAGCTCATATGACCATATATTTCTTCTCTTCTCAAGTTCAGCCTTCTATTACAATGAATCCTCTTGGAATATATAGGCCAAGAAGGAGGAAAACCAACCAAGGCAACTAGCTAGCCATTGGTTCAAAATAAATATTTAAACTTGTCCTTGAGGCTTTGCAAAGCCCAAGGCACAAAATATCTTATAAAATATCTAAAAAATGCTAAAAAAGGAAAAATAATTGACTTTGCATCATTTTTCATGTGCAAAAATATCTAAACGCACATTTGGAAAAAGCAATTTTTTGAGGTTCAAAAATTACAAAAATATTCAAAATTTACATCAGCAAAAGGTCCCCTGACTTGCCGGCAACATTTGGTAGCCTTCCCGATGTCGAAATGAGGCTCATGATAGCTCGTTGGAAAGATCTGAGTGTCTAACTTCTGGAACAACTGAAATTTTCCAAATCCAATGCCTATAAGTCCTCCAAAACTGCACCTGTTTGTAAAAACCCAGAAAATAAACCTTGCTGATAAACGGGGCAGCATGTTGAAAAAGTGAGTGTTTTTTGTATCTTTGGGAGACCAAAACAACTTCAAATGCTCTGAAAATTTCTTAGTAGATGCCCCTGAATTTAATGCATCCAATGGTACCACTCTCAAGAGTTGAGGATGCTCCAAACCAAAATGGCGACGCCCATGATTTTATGCAATTAGGCTCAAAAATGTCAAAAAACAAGAACATGTCAAAATTTGCTCAATTTTGGTGAGAAAATACCTCAAGGCTTTTTAGAAACATATCTAGAAGCTCAGGCCAAAATTCCAAGCCTAGAGGTATCTTTCTCCTTTTTTTCTCACCGGGCACCCTCTTTGGGCAGTTTTGAGCCTTTCTTGGTTTTCTTCTTTGTTGCTTGGCATTCTAGATTTGGTGAAGAAGTCATGGCCCCTTTCCTAAGAGAGGCAGCTAGCACATGCTTTGGAGAATGCCCTTCATGATCCATGTTTTGTATTTTCTTGCCCTGTTTGGAACTGACTATCTTCCGTCGTTTTTACCACTTGTTCCTCACGCCAAACTCCCTAAATCGGCCACATCAGAAAGTCTTCGTTTATGAATGAAGGAGGCGCTTCATTTAGATGATGAGGTTTAGTCATGCTATATCATTAGCCCTTTGGACAAGAAGAAAGTCTTAATGTTTCAGTGATTTGAAATGGTCAGATGAATGCTTGATAATTTTTCACCTGTTTATGAAATCTGATTCCAAAACAACTACTATAAACATCGCTTAGTGTGGTCGTGCTGTTCTCCTCTAAAATGCTGTATGTTTCTGCCCTGAAAGATCCATCAAACACCGTAAAACACCTAAAATCAGCTTGACTTATGGTCTATGTATTGGCCGCGAGACTTATGGTAATAGGCATGACCTAGGGCCGTAACCAAATTTCTCATTAGCGTAGTAGGAATCATGACTGGTCTATAGTAGATGGAGGTTTTTTGGCTCTTGGATAGTTTTCCAAGGGTGAGATGTCTTAAAGCGCCACTTCCTAACTTAGGGGAGGTTGTTTGAACATATTTGGATTGTTTCTTTAAACTGATGGTCAGACTAGCATGGTTGAGGTTAAGTAGGATTTGATAATGAGGTTTCGTCTCGTCATGGGCGGACTAAAAAGGTAGGAAGGCAAAAAAAGTTTATGGGGGTTTTCTAGATGACAAATTGACATATGGAGATCAGCTTCTAGAAAACTTAGCTAGAATTTAGTCATCAACAATAGGTGAAAAATACTGATGACTAACAGTGGCTCCGTTTGGGGAGGGCAGCTCCTTTTCAGGAGGTGTCCAGAATCTCAGATCTTTGGCTTATGAATACCAGTGCCTTACCCATTGGGGAAAATTTCATCCTTCTTTGATGATGCTTCTTAAAAGTGACAACATGATTAGCATCAATGATATTTCTACCTACCCCACTATCTTTCCTAACATTTTTTTTTTCTTGCTTTTGGCGCATTTGAACTAGCAGCCTTTTGAATATATATTTTTCTTTTTGCAAAAATCAACCTATCTGATTCTACACTTATATCTGCCGAGAGTTCAGATTAAACTGATGAACTCCTTCATTACTCTACCTACGCTAGATCAACTGTCAAGATTAAGCTGTTTGACAGGATTTTGTTCTCTAATCTGAAACACGAAATTTAAAAGATGATCAAATCAGGATTAGACAATCTGATTTGTCATGCATTTGTGGCATAAAAGAAAAGCTGCACACAAATATTATTTTGCATAAAATGGAAACTAGGAAAAATGGGGTTGAGATGCACAATTTGTTTTTCATCCCCACTTCCCTCTTTGGTTCTGTTTTGGGCATGTGGAACCAGTATCTTTTCCTAATCTACTCTCTTTGATAAGTCAAGCTTACACAATGTTGACCATCTTTTTCACTCACTAGCTTATCAGCAAATAAATTTAAACATGTTCAGCTATGATTAGGCTAGATATCTGAACAAGATATTGAAGTACTAGTAGCGGATTTTTGACTTTCTCGCTTTCCGAAGGAATATTTTTTGGAACATGGGGCTTTACCATTGCTTTTTAGAAACTACCCTCTTTTTCTACTTTTTACTGTTTTTTGTATTTTCTGCTTTTTCACTTTTTCTTCAAACAATCTAAAACTGGAAATTTAAAAGATGATCAAATCAGGATTATACAGTCTGATTTGTCACGCATTTGCGGCATAAAAGACAAGCTGCACAAAAATATTATTTTGCAAAAGGGAAATCTAGAAAAACAGGGCTAAGATGCACAATTTGTTTTTCATCCCCGCTTCCCTCTTTGGTTCTATTTTGGGCGTGTGGAACCAGTATCTTTTCCTAATCTACTCTCTTTGATAAGTCAAACTTACACAATGTTGACCATATTTTTCACTCACTAACTTATCAGCAATTAAATTTAAACATGTTCAGCTATGATTAGGCTAGATAACTGAACAATACATTTGAGAACCAGTAGCGGCATTTAGACTTGCTCACTTTCAGCATGACTATTTTTTGGAACATGGGGCCTTTTTCTATTTTTCAACTGCCCTCTTTTCTATTCTTCTATTGTTTTTGACCTTTCTGGTTTTTCAATTTTTCTTCAAACAAACTAAAATTGAAAATATGCTCACGAGGCTGAGCTTATTTTTCACAGCTATCTATCTATCCTAGCCTAAACTATACACAACATACATTTTTGGTGAACTCTTCTTTCCAATGTAGCCAGTCAAGTAGATGATTGCATGGTTGATCTTGGTTTAGTTCTTTCATGATGCTGAAGTAATGAAAAGGCCACTCCCATTTGGCTTGTTGTCAGACTGTAGTGCTTAAGTTTTTTCTCATTCTTGGTAGCAACTTGTACATGATAGAACCCACTACTCCTTTAGACTTCAGAGAAAACAACAAATGGATCTTGGAATAATACCTGATCTAGAGATTTTGAGATATGAAGCTTCATTCTAGACTACTCTTTCGAGACTTCTTGAGGAAAACGAAGAAAATGGATCTTCTATAATAAGTCTAGAGGATTTGAGATATAGGCTTCCTTCAGGGACTACTCTTTCTTCCACTTGTTATGTCTAGGACTCTCCCACTTGGCTGTGTCTAGGAAAGCTCGGGCCAGGGCCAAGCCTAGAGGTATCTTTCTCCGTTTTCTCCTTTTGGGCCACCTCTTTGTTTGAGCCTTTGTTGGTTTTCCTCCTTTGTTGCTTGGCATTCTAGCTTTGGTGAAGAAGTCATGGCCCCTTGCCTAAGAGAAGGCAGCTACTTTTTATGATTTTGAAATGCCCTTCATGATCCATGTTTTGCTTGTTCTTTTGTTTCAGAAACTTTAGACTATCATACTACAACTTTGCTTTTTACCATTTTGTCTCTTGACAGGTCAAACATAAAAAAATACGATCCTTTGTAATAATACTCTGCTTATGAATGAAGAGGCTTTCTTCCTTATATATGAAGGAGGTTCTTAGTCATGCCATATCATCAACCCCTTGACAGTGTTGCTTTTCCTTTTACTGTCCTTTCAGGCTTTGAATGTGGTCGCATGAGCTTGATAAAAAACTCTTTGCTTTGTAACTATATCTCAGTCTCAAGATCACATTGAGAAGCAGCTGTCTTCTCATGTGGAGCCAAAAATTGTCTTCTGAGATGCTAGTATGTTTCTGTCCTTGAAAGATCCATTAAACATTGTAAAAACACCTAAAATCAGCTTGACTTATGGTCTATGTATTGCTGAGACTTAAGGGTGTATTAGTGGCGCGACCTAGGGTTGTAACCAACTTCATTAGCAGATTAGGAAGGTCTGTTATGACTGTTCTATAGCAGATGGAGGGTTTTGGCTCTTGGATAGTTTGCCAAGGGGGAAATGCCTTAAAGCGCCACTTCCTAACTTAGGGGAGACTGTTTGAATAAATTTGGATTGTCTCTTTGGAGCTAATGGGCAGACTAGTATGGCTGAGGCTAGGTAGGATTTGATAATGAGGGATTTTCATCTCGTCAGCGGGATGACTAAAAAGGTAAGGAAGGCAAAAAATTTTGGGGGTTTCTAGATGACAAATTGACATATCCAGGAGATCGTCTTCTGAAAACTCGACTAGAATTTAGTCATCAACAACGAGGTGAAAAATATCGATGACTATGTATATTCTGCCGGTGGCGATTTGCGGTTCGTTGTAACATTTCGCTCCATGAATTGAACGTAAATTTTTCTTTTGACTTATATATATATATATATATATATATATATATATGCGTCTGCTCCCAAAGTTTGACATGGACTAAACTATGGCATAAAACATTTGGGCCAATCGAAACATTCCTCGTGTGCTTTGCTCGGCGATCTTATATAGTTGTGAAGTCCTATGTGATTTGCACCGTTTAAAACCGTGGATATAACGTGCCAGGATAGTTATAGCACTCCGCTCCATGCTTGAGTTGAACAGTCGACTGCCACGTATATATATCAACAATTACGTTGGCTCCATGCAACGTAAATATTGCACTTTTGGCTCCATGCAACGAATTTGGACCATTGAATATATATATATATATATATATATATATATATATATCTGCTCCCAAAAATTTACCACAGGTCGGAAATCGCGCTGACCTTTGGCTCCATGCAACATGCCCGTGTGGTTCTGCGCCGGGTTTCAAACTAACGTTGACCTCCATATATGCCTGGTCCACGTGGATTAAAACTGCACCATCCAAATGTTTGCGTTCGTTCTCAACTGTTATGGTTGTACTCCACCCTTCTGCAATTCGTTTGGTTACAACCGCACGATAGTTATTCTAACGCTGTCGTCGTAGATCTCTTGCAAGGTTTGACTCGCACGTTTTGACCAAATATTATATAACCCCTCCACAGAATGAAACTCTGTCACAGAAATGCAATGTATTTCCCTATAGCTTTGATACGTGTTTTAACCACAATGTTTGACAGTTGTATATATTTGTTTGCTCCAAACTGTTACGTAAGTCGAAAACTGACCATCGACATTTAAACTCACTTGTAATGCAACCTAGTTATTATAACACGTTTCTATGGGTTGGTCATACACTCCGTCCCATGCTTTGACATAAGCTTTGATCACCATATCCGCCATGGAAATATTAAGCTCATTTGTAATGTTTTCTATATAGTCTTGACTCACCATTTTATATGGTTTGGAAACCACATGATCTTGCGCCTTGGTTCAATTATATGATATTTTAAAACCATAGCTTAGGTCCATCGATTTTCACCCACCGTGTAGCTTAGGTTTGACAAAGATGTTTCCCAAAGGTACATTTATATTTTGAAATTGTGCCAAAAATTGCCGATGCACCCATTACCTGAACCATCAAACCTAACAACAATACTTTAATGGGTGATGATGAGACTGACAAAAGTGTCAGATTTAAAGCGACGAACTCTATAGTTCATCGTTATTCCCGAAAACAATTGAGCCCTGTAAACTTGGAGAAACTGGATCATACTCATAGATCACTCCTACTTTGTCGATGTAAGCCCATACTTAATCACTAAATTGACCGTGACGACCTTTTTGATGCTTATCAAGATGCATTTGAATCCATGAACCATTTCATTCAACTGTGGAAAATCGAAGAAACTCCTTTTGTTGTGCCATTGTCTTGCCAACATCAACATGTGCGCTCTTAACGTGAGGAACCCTTGTCTTTTGATATCAACAGTGTTAACATAAAAATTTTCTGGTGCCCAATGCTTCCTAGTTTCTTTGAGTGAATGAACACACACCACATCATCCTCCACCTGAAGATAATGTTAACTTGCTCTTCCACCTCACTTGTGGGTGCATCCTCGTCATCCACCTTAATCCTGGTCTTCGAAGGTGGCCTTATGTCACATATCCACCTAAGTGGGACATGTGGATGAATGTGTCATGTTTCACAACGGTGACCTTGTCATTGAACTTAATCTGATGCCCTCGGTGCCATGACAATCATTGATGATTTTATCAGTCGTGGATTGACCTGCATAAACAACATAACATTAATTAGTTCACAGTTATTCTTTGCGAAAGGTGCCCCTAGATAAACTATATGAGACCCATGATCATAAGAGAAGTATTCACACAACGCGCTTAATGACCCATGGCGAGGGAGTTACTAATGTACATCCTGAGTGCACGGAACGTTTCCTTTCGAGTGTATGCATGGCGATCTTTCGCACATGGCGTGATTGCAACAACAGTGTCTGATCATGAGGGCGAGACAACTCATGAGGGGTTGGGGATAGGTCGCTGGGATGTCACTGATAGCAGGTCCGGTGAAAGTCTTTAACGCCTAAGCGAGCAGAGGGGGAACCCGAAATTTTAAATATACCCAAAATTTTGGGTGGTGTTGTAGTGGCTACAACACCTGGTTTTGGTTCCTCACCTCACCAATGGATATATACCCAAGCTTGCATGTCCTGCCACCATAGTTGGCTCACGTCAACCCGTTGGGTCTTGCCTCACAGCTTCGCTTCCTCCACCCAGAATTCCTCTGGAGTGAGACTTCTAAGGTGGCTTTAGATGATATCATCCCGCACTTACGTTCCCAAAATTTCCCTTGGTGCATTACTCTTTTCTTTCGGGCCAGATATTCCAGGTTACCTGGTCAATGGGACTCCCATCTAGCCAGCGGGGTGAATTTCAAGCACATGTCATCCAAATGACATCATCCCAATGCACTAACGCAATGCCTCCTTTTGTTTCTCATTTTGAGTAACCCAGTGGGGTCGCTCCCTCGAATTCTCCTTGCCTATGATTGGTAAATGTGGGAGATTTGCAACGTCATCCTGCACTACTTTCCCTAATGCCCACTCTCCTCTGCGTGCGCCCTTTTCAATTCTTTGGGTGAGCTAAATGGGATGACCTATCAAGGGGTCCACCTCGGGCCAATAGAATGACAGTCGGGCTAGTGTGTCAACCAACTCAGCCTAGCCAATCTCATCCTCGTTGATCCCATCGACATGAAAAATAAACCTTTGGGTTCTATCTTTAGGGTTTTTCACCTCCGGGAAATGCCATTATAACCTCATCCAATTGTGGTAAAGGGGAAAAAGATTGTGCCAATGGGAAAAATCCACAACTAGGGTTCTGGGTAGTTGATGGATAAGGTTTCCCGAGATTATCCTATAATTCCATATCTTGGTCCTCCCTGCGCTGCATCAGAACTTACACTCGAGCTATGCCATGGACCGACCAGGGAAACCTTGTCCAAATTTATGTGAGGCTTCCAGTTTGAATATCAATGAGTCTCGTGAGACCCTGCTTCAAATACTCACCGATCCCTTCTCATTGGTTATACCGACCAAGGCTTTATCATAGAGGTTCTATAAAAATCAATATACACATTGACGCTCGACATCAACGATGAAAAAATTGGCTTGCTAACGCACCCTACGGTGATACCCCTCCTTAGCTTGTGTGAAGGCCTCTCTAATGATTTCCTGGCCAATAGACATTCCCCATGTTGAAACAAGGAATTGTAGGTTGGTTGGTGTAGGCGCTCTTGCATCCTATCCATGTCAGAGGTTCATAGTGAGTTCCTCAAGGGATGCCACCTCTCTTACAACATGCCAAGGGTTCCATAATCCAAATTAGGTCTGTAAACATCCCTATGGCGCTATGTAGATCCTTCCTATTCCTAACCAGCTACTCCATGGGGCTAGTGGAAGACATACAACCTACTCATACTACATGGATGAAACGTGACTTAACAAAGAGCACAGGGCTCCAATGGGCTCCAAAGTGGAAAAAATCCTTCAATGGTTGTTCAACGCCCACTGTACATATTTACTGGCTTGTAGCTAGGTGAATAAATATTCATGTGTATACATAGACCCTGCTAAACATGCAATATTCCATATATTCATTTCCTATTTATAGAAAGGGTTACAAGCCCACTATTTTCAGGTTTTTAAACCAGATCCTTATGGATCTAATACCTGTAACATTTCATAATATCTTTGTATCATTTTTCACATGTGAAAATAAGGACACATTCTAATGCTTATTATATGTTGTAAGCAACACCAATATGCATTTAACACAACACATTATTTTCAGTCAAAAAGAAAATCCTAGCTTGACTTATTTAACAACTTTATTTATCTCATAGATGTAGAACATATATATATATTTACTCAATCATAATTGTGATTTTCATTTCCATACAAAGGTGTATCCACATACTCATTGAGTAGTAACACTGTTACAATCCATAATCCGAATCCATTTCAAATCATAATTGCATTACACGTTCATTAACCTTTAAAAATACAAAAGGAGTGAATTATATTTAGATTTGTAGGGAAACTGAGTTTGGGACAAGGAATATCCACCCAACCTTAGATAGTTGCAACCAAGCTCACTTGTAGCTATCACCCCTGAGCCAGATTCTATATACTAAGGGGGGGTTTTCTTAGAGGATTGTAACACCAATTAGCCATGTAGAAAAATGACTCCAAAGTACCTCTTTCCTTAATCCCACCAGTTGCTTGCTATAGTAGACAATGCATAGAGAATCTAGAGGTTCACTACCTCCACCCTCAAGAATAATTCCAGGGATTTATATCCTTTCCAAGAATTCTAGAATCCACTGCAAAATTTAACTCAAGAATGGCCTCTTCCCAATTTTTCCAAGGATCCAGGGACCACTATCTCAACCCATAACTATTAGTGTAAATATTTCTGGAAGATGTACCAAAAATGCTTCACTTAAGTCACTGGTGAAAAGTGACCCTAACAACAATATGTGGTTGTTTACACTTCAAATATGAAATGATAGAATGATAAAATCCTAGATTAAAAATATTGTATGTGATCCAAAATAGGAAACAACAAGAGATATCCAATGTAATAACATAATAGAAGTAGACTTTTAAATTCGTAATATTTTATAAAAAACACCTGGTGAAAGAGTTCTACAACAAGGGTCTGCGAATCCCCTTTCGTGGGATAGGTCCTTTGATGTCCTTGTGCTTCAACGATCGATTCTCTCTCTCATTGTGTGAAAAAACAAAAAAAAATAATGGAACTCAAGTGAGAGCTCGAATGTGAGAAGACGATAGTGGTGACGATGATAGTGATCGTGGTGAAAAATGAATGGAAACCCCTCTTATTTATAACAAAGTATTGGGTTGATCTCGAAAATTGGAAATAATAAAATATTACTAACCAAATAAATATCTATAGAAATTATACAAACAATATGTATAACATGGATTCAATCCGATCTAACAATGTACTTAAGCTAGATGTTGAATCGCTTATACAAATCAATTGCAGAAATTAAACACAATCACCTGTAATATTCCTACTTAGCCTAAGCTAAGAGGAATATACATTTTTTGTTTTACTTTCTGTTGCATGAATAAATGAATAAAGTAGGACATGTAAAACCCCTGAAAAGACTGAATAAATCAATGCCCATATGAACAAGGATAAATCAGGGCCATGTAAATAAATCACTTGCAGGTGTGAAAGGGGTTTGAGTTGTGAGACTGGGTCAACCTTGATCAAATCTACAGTGTTGTCTAGATTCAATGTACCTCATGAAGGGACAATGCAGTTCTAGGAGGCCCCTCATGTGAAAGGAGCTAACTCATCAAGGTGGTTTAGGGTTTGCAAAGGCTTTCATATTATAAAAGGAAGGGGAAGGCATCAAGAGAAGGTTGTTGATTGTCTATATTTCTGAGTATCTTGTCTGTGACTTTAGACAAATACTATTCTATGTTGTTTAGTGGAGAATTGTGCTGCTTAGCACTTGGAGTTCCTATGCATGGATTTCACCTCTTCCATTGAGGATTCTTGGAGGATTTTTTTCTTATTTTATCCACTATTAGGATTTGGGCCAAGATCTACTTCCAACTGCAACATAGATCCAGTAAGGGTTTCTTTTCTTTTTAGGCTGCAGCAAGTGGAACTCTTGTTCTGCTTAGATCTAGCTTGTATTGGAGCCTCTTCTCAGTGAGTGTGTCTTTTAACCTCCTGGAAGAGTGCAACCACTGTTTGAGCTTCAGATTTGTATCTTGGCATCAGGCCATCACTTTATTCAAGCTATAGTGCAGTTTCCCTTGAGGGACTGCGTTATTTTCAGTGGAGGGTTTGCAAGGTGTTTTGACCCCATTTTTTATGAGATATCTCTGGTGCTGGGCTTTGCCTTTCACGTTGGTGATTCATGGATTAGCTTGTTGATACATTTTCTATTTAGATCTGATATATTCTAATGTAAATTCATCTTTATAAATTTCTGAATAATTTTGCAGATCTGCAACTTAAAACTCAGATCTACTCTTTGTAATGCATGATTTGGTCAAAACCCCAAGGGGATCTTGTAAATAAATCTCTCTAGTTTACAGATCTGAAATGGATCTGATGTTTTTTCCATAGATCTGTCCTAGATCTGAGATGTAATTTTCAGCTTCTGCAACTCCATAAAATAACTTTGTTAATCCATTTTTCAGTTTATACATGTGTTGTAGCCTCTTTTCTGAAGATTTCTTGCTCTCTTGCCTCCTGTATTCTACTGTATAGTGTAATAGCATCATTGTAATTCTGATTTTCTACTGTATATTCATAAGTCGATCATATTTTATAGCCTCCTACTCATGCTTTCCAGGACTGCGTTATTTCTGAAGCAGTTTGTTGTGCATAGCTGCAACCCCTCTTGTAGGGTGTTTTTCAGCTAGACTAGGTGGTGGGAGATCTATTTACCACGTCTAGTTTGATTTGTTTTTGCTCCCCTTTTGGATATAGATTCCAGATCTGATGATCTAAGGGATCCAAGGGCTGTAAAATCATTTATGTGCATCAATCTCCCAGGAGTGTGTTATTTCAGCAGGCTTGCCGTGACATTCCAATTTTGGAATATTACAGTGGTATCAGAGCTGCCATCTTGGCACAGCCTATGCTTTCATTGGATAGCCACAGCCATGTTGCATTCAAAATAAGATGAAACTATTAGTGAGAGGGAGAAGAGGTATCAGAACAGAATTCACAAGAAGTTTGATTACACTACTGATGATCAAGACAAGGGTAAAGCCCCTGAAACTACAAGCGATAAAGAAGTAGAAGAGTTTGCAAGAACTCTTTTGGTGGCCATGCAAGATCTTGCTAAAGAGATAAAAGAGATGAGGATGGACAGAATGAGTGAATCTCCTGGGATATTTCAACCGAGGGAAAGTTCTGACATGTCTCACCACTGGACTGGTCAACCAGTGAACTAGCCACAAGCCCCACAAGCTCCACAACGCTCCACTATGCCTACCTTCTTGGCTGTGGAGAATGAAGGACCACAAGAGCAAGCATCCCTTGAAGACTACTTTGTGGAATATGAATCTCAAAATCAGAGATTTAGAGACCCTTGAGTTTCCAAGATTTTTTTCACCTCAAGGACAAAAGAAGACCAAGGCAACAGTATAGAGATGGTGGGTTCTTTAATAATCATGATAGACACCACTCTATGGGCAGATTATTTTTACCCAAGTTTGATGGGTCATCCTCTAGTTCTTCCAAGGCATGGGTAGGAAAGTTGGATATCTACTTTCAGTTGAACAAATTCCCTAAAATTGAAGCCATCAAGATTGCAGCACTGCACTTTGAAGGTGAAGCACACAATTGGTGGGTCCATGGGTTGTCTACATTGGGCCATGCCAATGTGACTTCCTACTCTGAATTCACTAGAAGACTGGTGGAGAGGTTTGACAGAAAGGATCCAGAAGCACCTTTCATGAGCCTTCCAAAGTTAAAGAAATCGAGAAATGCAGAAACTTATATCTCTGAGTTTCTGAGATTATCAGTTATGGTTCCTGATCTGTCTGCAACAAGGAGGGTGTACATGTTATTCGATGGCTTAGATTAACCATTGCATGGGTTGGTTAAATCTACCAAGCCCATCACTTTGCATGATGCCATTGAGAGGGCTAGAGACCTTCATGATGCCTTGCCAAAAGCAAAGGCAAATTTCCAGAGCAAGGCCCCTCACCTTTCTAAAGGGAAAGAAGAGAAAGCTGCTCCTTCCAAAGAGAGCTCATTGAAGAAGCCTCTTGATATTGAACTCAGGAGGGAGCTAAGAAAGAAGAGACTATGTTTCACTTGCCAAGAGTCATGGGCACCTGGACATAGATGTGTTGTTGGGAAAGCACACTACATAGAGGTCTTCTCAGATTTTGAGGAGGAAGATGAAGATGATGAACCAAGGAGGGGTCACAGCACTGATAATGTGGAAGGAGATCCAACACCATCTGGAGATGGGGATGGAGCCTTTACTCCAATAGGTGGAACTCTTGCATCTTTGAGATGAGTGCCTAAGTACTTGACCCTAAGAGTACAAGGTTCAATCATGAATCAGAGGGTATCTGTACTGATTGACAGTGGGGCAACCCACAAATTTATTGATGCTCATCTTGTGCAGAGGAGAGAAATTCCCACTGATACTTTTGAGGGATTCTCTATTTTGGTCCCAGGAGATAGGAAAATGCAATTCATGCAATATGTCCCATCACTCTCAGTCACTATGGGGTCCTACACTTTGGTGGATCACTTTTTTGTGGTTGACATACCAGACACCAATATCATTTTGGGTGTCCAATGGTTGATTACATTGGGGAAAGTCACCACTGATTGGAAGGATTTGCATATGGATTGGGTGGACATGAAGAGTGGTAAGCCCCAAATTATCCAAGGCATGCATACTTATCCTTCACCTAGCACTTCCACACAAACAACGGAGATGGATTTGTGCAGTGGAATCAAGGATCTCACAGTCCCTTCACTGATGTTCATGAGCTTTCTGCATAGGACATTCCTATCTAGTGGCCAACCACATGGGAGGCCACCAGATTAAGATATTGTGGGGGAGGCCTCACAAAGTGTTGCTCCAAACTTAGATCCAAGAGGGATTGGGGCAATGGAAGACCAAGCTATAGCGTTGGGAGGCTTGGGATAGCTCAAGAGTAAGGGGGATCTTCTCCCTTCACCACTATCACCCCCTCTCATTTTCAGATCTGCGCTGTGGGAGGATGAGAATGGAAGGATAAGCCTTCCAAATCACATCTTTGGCATTGGAAATGTTAGAGGAGAGATCAGCAGCATGATAGACTGATGCAGGAGCATTAGACTCGGAAAAATATTTTGTATTCTATTTAAACTAGGGGTCTTATGTTTGTGAGGAAATATTAATTTTATGTAAATATTAATGAGATTTTTGAGTGATTAAATTATATTTTAAATTAATTATATGTGAGGATTTGTTAATGTTTCCAAATAATTGGAAAACATGAGAGAAATTAGACTTGAGATATTTAAGAATTAATTATGAGCCTAAGTTAGATTTAGTTTCAAGATTTTAGGGATAAAATCTAGATTGTAGGGGTGTTGAGATATTTGAGGACTTTGTTGAGTGATTAAAGGGATTTGAACCTAAATTGGTTCAATTCAATTTGTATAAATTAATGAGCCTCAAAGGCCAAATAGATCAGGAGTAGAATAGAGAGAGAGGTAGGAGACAGGGTTTTTTTCCTGTAAGTCTACGAACAGCTAAAAGGGCCATCGATTTGAATATTTGGCCATGAACAAGAGGTTCTTTGTAATTGTTTCTTTTATATATATATATATGTAGAATTTTACTTTTAAGCATATGAGCATTGTTGAATTTGGTTGTGTGAATATGCTTGATTTTGATTTTAATAAGTACATAAAAAAACTCGGAATTAGTCTCCGACATATGGCTCTGCACATAGTTGGAAGGATCAATATTACTTAATGTTGATATGGCGATTGTTAATTGTAATGGTAAATTTGTGTGAAATAAGTGAGAGACTATGTATGTTGAGTGAATCGACTATTTTTATGTCGATCTGTGCTTTTGATGGGCAGCGTTGAAAAAAAATGGAACGCACAGTGAATATGAAGCCGTAGAGCTTCATAAGGGATAAAGAGGGTTTCGAGTTTAACGTTGAAGACTGTTTGGAATTTGATTTGAGTCTGCATACTCTATGTTATTTAATTGAATGAAATCGTGTAGGATTTCACACAGTTTTATGGAGGCGGAGTAGTACTGTGAATATGAGATTTTAAAGACATGAATTTGAAGTGTATAATTCATGGTATGATAAAAGCGATCTGTTTTGTTGATTTACAAACTCATACTTGTGAATAGAGTTCAGGTTCGAGTGGACCAGAGGATAGGATATGATTTGGTGCTACTTCCATAAAGCATTTCGGTTAGCAGTGAAGAGTAGGCTCTAATAAAGCACTTTTGAAGATGATTGAATTATGGTTGTGATCGAATTCTTGAAGAGTCGAGCTGTGCGTTGATGGGTTTTAAAGCCTGTACGAGAACATGAAGTGGAGAGACAACGAAACAACATCACAAAACAAATAAATGGAATTTGTATGGATCGAAACCGAACAGGAAAGAAGAACGTGTGAGAAGCTTGGTTCGATATAATGAGACGAAGCTACACAAACGCTAGATTGAATCACAAAGGCACAGAGGAATTATGTTTAAATTTTCTGATAGTGAGTGAAAGGTTCCAGGAACAAATCAATTATAATAATGAAGAGCACAAGCGGCATCAACATCTGATTAGTGAATCTGTTGAGTCTTGCATTAAACCTCTAGCCGTTTCGATTGGTACTGCCGTGATCAAAGCCGTAGTGTTATAGCAGAGAAGGCGGTCTTATGGAGTGGTCTCAGCATCTGGTTGTTGAATGCGTTTGACCTCATTCTGAATTCAGGTTGTTTAATTTGATATCATGGGAGAGCGATATCAGTGTTGGATTATTGAATAGGAGATGCCGTAATGAAGGTTTGAAGCTGATGTTGAGCAGAGTAAATTTTACTCTGTTCGAATGTTCAAAGAGGGAGCAATTATGCCGATGGGAGTAAATATTCAAGAGAACGAATCAATGGATTTGTTGAAGAAGAAACACATTCAATCAAATACGCCTTTTTGGATAAGGATTGAGACAAATCCAGTGAAATCGATATGTAAGTATTTGGTTTTTTATATAATATTTATATATATAACGCTGTGGTTGGCATGAACTGAAGACACAGAATGAAGGTAATCGATTGGAAGATGATTGCCCAGAATTATAATCGTAGAATGAGGGAGAAGCCATGAAGCAAACAGTGGAATTGCAGGAATGGAATCATGATTCCATACAAACACATCAAAGATTGAATTCGCATCAACAAAAGGTGGATTCATGCCTAAGAATGAATCGATGTCATCATAAAACCGTGAGGGTTTTCACACAATTTGGAAAGTTTAAAAAAAGGCAAAGGCGCATGTATAATTGAATCAAGGTTTGTTTACTTAAATTCTTGGCATTTGGGTTGATAAGTTGCGGTGTAATAATTATATTCCTTGGGATTTAATTAGCCAAGTTTGACTTTTGAAATTGAGATGTTTGCATAGTTCAAACATCATGAAAAGATTTTCATGGATGGAAGAAACCTTACATATGAAGTTTGAAGGATTTTATGAAGTTTTATAAATTGGGATTGTATTGAAGTATTGGATTCAATCACATGAAAAGTAGATGGTTGGATATATGGTTTTGAACCATATGTTTGAGAAGCTTCCGCGAATGATAGTTTTTTTGAAATTGCCCAGACTTGAAGTTTTATCTGGGGCATTTATTTAAAATGCATTTTTATATGCAAGAGAGTGGTGAGACTGTGGGTTTTGCAGGGTTGTCCTGCATCAAGTGGTATCAGAGCGGGAAATAGCTCTATGTGAAGATTCAAGTTTTGTTAATTAATTGCATGTGTTAAGATCAGATTTTGAAACTGATGAAGGTTGCAGCACAGAGATGTAGTGCAGTTGTGGAAGATAAGGCAAGATCAATAGGATCTTGAAGGTGAGCTGACAAAGTATTATTTAACTCTGGTTTGAAGGTTATTCTTGAATAAATTGGTTGCAGAAATATTGAGGAAGTCTCAGCAGAAAGAAGCAAATCATAGCTGGAGTACAGTGATGAAGGAGTCCAGCAAAGGATTCTAAGAGAGAGTGGCAGAACCTGGAGATTCAACAGAGGTTGAATAAAGTTGCAAATGAGTGAAGCCTGAAGGAGCAGTGGAGAAATGCTCAAAAGGTTCCAGCAAAGGACCGGTGATTACCAAAAGACCAGATCTAGAGGAAAGGATTAGTGAGGTAAGTGGCAGCAGGAGAGCTTGTTGTTGTAGAGGCTTGGTGCAACTCATGGGTGAGAAACTCATGGCGAGAAAGATGACTACTGAAAGTCACAAAGGAGAGAGCAGAGGTTCAGAGAGAGGCCACAGTAGAAAGAGGGAGAAATATTCCAAGGCAAATGGCATAAGACAGCGGTTGACTGATGAAGAGTATGAGAGAGAGAAAGCTGAGATAGCAGTTCATCTTGAGTTATTGATGGAATTGTTACGGGAAAATACAAAGGGCCAGAGACATGGTTGGATCATGAAGGAGAAATTGAAATGGCAGAGACTACAAGTAAAGAGGGATCAACAGATAAACATGCAATTAACAGAAGAGTTGAAGAAGCTCGAGCAGATGATGAGTTATTGGGTAAATCTAGATCATCTGGATAATGTAAAACCGTGTATTTTTGTAGCTGACAATTTTGATGTGATTACAGGTTTTACTGAGGAGGATGCGCAATCTTGTGAAGCTGTCACAAGTATGGAAAAGAATATTTCAGGAGATAAATACTCTGAAGAATAAAACAGTGATGTGTTTGTACTTGAAGCTGTTACAGTACAAGAGGAAGTTCTTGTGAATGAAGAAGAGGATCAACTTGAAGAACTGGTATATAAACCAACAGTTGAGATTGTTGAACTTTGTGATTTTCAAACTGAAATTTTGTGTGTGAATGCAGAGATGGTACATGATGATGATATACTTCAGCAATGCCACAAAGAGATTGCGTTGCTGGAATACTTGTTGGTAAATTCAGAGTATGACAAAGAGATTGTAGAAGAAAGAGTTCATCATAGTGAACAAGAGCAGAAAGACATCATGGAGACAGATGGTGTGAGAGAAAGACTAGTTGATAGTCTTGAGAATTCTTCAGAGAACTCTTTGAAAATTTTGGATCAGCATACTGATGTGCTGATAGTGGAGGAAAATTCAGGACAGCATACTAAAATGCTGGAAAAGGAAGAAAATGCACTGATGCCTTATGATTTTTATTTTAACAAGTGTTTTACGAATGCAGGTATTGTTGCAGGTGCTGAAGTACATTTGACTCAGTTGAGCAGTCAAATGAAGGAAGAAGAAAATTATGTGGAAATTTCAAATCCATGGGATGAGGATGTTATGTTATAGGAAAGGATGCTGAATGATCAGAATTCAGTGCAGGAAGAATCTCAATTTCAGAGTTGGGAATTGCAGATGCAGAGAGATGAAGATAGCAGAAAGAAGTACACAATGTACCAGTCCAGTAAGTTGCTGATAGGAGAAGGCAGAGAAGAATTTTTCTATTATAGAATACAAGAGGGTATGGATGATTGGGTGGCAGTAAGAACTAAGCGAGTAAGAACAGAAGCAAGCATAGAAGCAAGAGCTCAACAAGCTAAAGCGAGAAATCAGCAATCTGAAGAATTATTGGACAAGGAAATTGAACTAATCAGAAGAATCATGATGAAATTATCTCAGAGGAATACATCAGCAAGGAAGAGAAGCAGCAACAGCAAAATAAAGACAAAGACAGATTGTGAAAGTGCAGCCAGTGGAGCAAGACATCATAAGATATGGAGACCTGGAGAAAAGCAGCAAACAGTAGAAATTGATGATAACTTGCAGAACAACGTGTGGGATCCAGGTGGAAAAAGACTTAAAACGCATGATCAGGAGATCATGATCATTTTCAACCTTGGGAGTCTGATGCAGGAGCATTAGACTCGGAAAAATATTTTGTATTCTATTTAAACTAGGGGTCTTATGTTTGTGAGGAAATATTAATTTTATGTAAATATTAATGGGATTTTTGAGAGTTTTTAATTAATTATATGTGAGGATTTGTTAATGTTTCCAAATAATTGGAAAACATGAGGGAAAATAGATTTGAAATATCTAAGAACTAATTATGAGGCCTAAGTTAGATTTAGTTTCAAGATTTTAGGGATAAAATCTAGATTGTAGGGGTGTTGAGATATTTGAGGACTTTGTTGAGTGATTAAAGGGATTTGAACCTAAATTGGTTCAATTCAATTTGTATAAATTAATGAGCCTCAAAGGCCAAATAGATCAGGAGTAGAATAGAGAGAGAGGTAGGAGACAGGGTTTTTTTCCTGTAAGTCTATGAACAGCTGAAAGGGACATGGATTTGAATATCTGGCCATGAACAAGAGGTTCTTTGTAATTGTTGCTTTTATATATATATATGTAAAATTTGACTTTTGAGCCATATGAGCATTGTTGAATTTGGTTGTGTGAATATGCTTGATTTTGATTTTAATAAGTACATAAAAAAACTCAGAATTAGTCTCCGACATATGGCTCTGCACATAGTTGGAAGGATCAATATTACTTAATGTTGATATGGTGATTGTTAATTGTAATGGTAAATCTGTGTGAAATAAGTGAGAGACCATGTATGTTGAGTGAATCGACTATTTTTATGTCGATCTGTGGTTTTGATGGGCAACGTTGAAAAAAAATGGAACGCACAGTGAATATGAAGCCGTAGAGCTTCATAAGGGACAAAGAGGGTTTCGAGTTTAACGTTGAAGACTGTTTGGAATTTGATTTGAGTCCGCATACTCTGTGTTATTTAATTGAATGAAATCGTGTAGGAGTTCACACAGTTTTATGGAGGCGGAGTAGTACTGTGAATATGAGATTTTAAAGACATGAATTTGAAGTGTATAATTCATGGTATGATAAAAGCGATCTGTTTTGTTGATTTACAAACTCATACTTGTGAATAGAGTTCAGGTTCGAGCGGACCAGAGGATAGGAGATGATTTGGTGCGACTTCCATAAAGCATGTCGGTTAGCAGTGAAGAGTAGGCTCTAAGAAAGCGCTTATGAAGATGATTTAATTCTGGTTGTGATCGAATTCTTGAAGAGTCGAGCTGTGCGTTGACGGGTTTTAAAGCCTGTACGAGAACATGAAGTGGAGAGACAACGAAACAACATCACAAAACAAATAAATGGCATTTGTATGGATCGGAACCGAACAGGAAAGAAGAAGGTGTGAGAAGCTTGGTTCGATAAAATGAGACGGAGCTACACAAACGCTGGATTGAATCACGAAGGCGCAGAGGAATTATGTTTAAATTTTCTGATAGTGTGTGAAAGGTTCTGAGAACAAATCAATTATAATAATGAAGAGCGCAAGCGGCATCAACATCTGATTATTGAATCTGTTGAGTCTTGCATTAAACCTCTGGCTGTTTCGATTGGTACCGCTGTGATCAAAGCCGTAGTGTTATAGCAGAGAAGGCGGTCTTATGGAGTGGTCTCAGCATCTGGTTGTTGAATGCGTTTGACCTCATACTGAATTCGGGTTGTTTAATTCGATATCATGGGAGAGCGATATCAGTGTTGGATTATTGAATAGGAGATGCCGTAATGAAGGTTTGAAGCTGATGTTGAGCAGAGTAAATTTAACTCTGTTCGAATGTTCAAAGAGGGAGAAATTATGCCGATGGGAGTAAATATTCAAGAGAACGAATCAATGGATTCGCTGAAGAAGAAACACATTCAATCAAATATGCCTTTTTGGATCAGGATTGAGACAAATCCAGTGAAATTGATATGTAATTATTTGGTTGTTTATGTCATATTTATATATATAACGTTGTGGTTGGCATGAACTGAAGATGCAGAATGAAGGTAATCGATTGGAAGATGATTGCCCGGAATTATAATCGTAGAATGAGTGAGAAGCCGTGAAGCACACAGTGGAATTGCTGGAATGGAATCATGATTCCATACAAACACATCAAAGATGGAATTCACATCAACAAAAGGTGGATTCATGCCTAGGAATGAATCGATGTCATCATAAAACCGTGAGGGTTTTCACACAGTTTGGCAAGTTTAAAAAAAGGCAAAGGCACATGTATAATTGAATCAAGGTTTGTTTACTTAAATTCTTGGCATTTGGGTTGATAAGTTGCGGTGTAATAATTATAGTCCTTGGGATTTAATTAGCCAAGTTCAACTTTTGAAATTGAGATGTTTGCATAGTTCAAACATCATGAAAAGATTTTCATGGATGGAAGAAACCTTACATATGAAGGTTGAAGGATTTTATGAAGTTTTCTAAATTGGGATTGTATTGAAGTATTGGATTCAATCACATGAAAAGTAGATGGTTGGATGTATGTTTTTGAACCATATGTTTGAGAAGCTTCCGCGAATGATAGTTTTTATGAAATTGCCCATACTTGAAGTTTTATCTGGGGCATTTGTTGAAAATGCATTTTTATATGCAAGAGAGTGGTGAAACTATGGGTTTTGCAGGGTTTTCCTGCATCACAAACACTTCCATGGAGATATCATCAGTGTTTTCTTTGTTGAGCAGTGTGGATCTATACTGGAAATCTCAACTTCTTGTAGAGTATTCCAAAGATCTCCACACTGGTATGATACTAGATGACTTGCAGCAAGAAGAGGGATATTTAGTCCAAGGGGGATTCATCTACTTTCATGGTAGGATCTTCCTATCTAGATCTTTTGAGCTCAAGCAGAAGATACTGCAAGGGGCACACAAAGAATTCCTTCTCATCCATATGCAGTCCATGAAGATCTACACCGTGATCATGAGGAGCTTTGATTGGGAGGGGATGAGAGAGTAATTACATCAGCACTTTCAATAGTGCATTAGCTATGGAGAATTGGGGTAGGCAATGGAATCAGCCAGTTCTTCCTTTGCTTGAGAGGAGGGAAATTCTCATGCACAACTCCATGTGTATGAAGAACTATGATTTTAAAGGATCTGATCATGCTAATCAAGATCTATTTTCTGTTTTATCACATTCTTTTACCATGTTTTTGCAAGCTATGACTCCTAAAGGGGGTGAGAGATCATGTGGATCTCATAGTTTTTTGAGGGCCAATAGAAATTCTAAACTTGGCCACTCCCTTGTTGTGCAAAGGGAGATTCCTTTTCATGATGGGTGCTTCCCAAAGGCACCAAACATATTTGATATCTCCAACTATGTTGAGATGGCTTATGCAACAAATGTGTGGGGGGAATGCCACTTGCCACACCTTGATCTAATGCAGGCAGGAGGAGCATTGCGCTGACATCACATGTGGGAATTTGACCCCCGTCTTCAAGGTCAAATTTATGTTTGCATATATGTAGTTTTCATCCCATACTTGGATGACATAGTTGTACTGTTTTTGGGATTGTATGGGGGAAGTATGGACAGTTTGTATGTACCACATGGTTTGGAACTTCTCCCTGCACCTCATGCTACATGTTTCAGATGGAGCATTGCTCCATCCATGTTCATTTCTGTTGAATTCTTCACTCCTGGTGGGATGGACTATGCACATCTTATGTTGACCTTGGAGGAACTATTCATGATGTATTGGCTTGATGAGCACTTGGCTTATGATGAGGACTTGATCATTGATGATGCCATAAATGGAGGAGGGGAAGTACTATAGCTCTCACCCTATCAGTTTCTTGAGGACAAGCAACATTTTGGAGGGGAGGACTGTAATATTCCTACTTAGCCTAAGCTAAGAGGAATATACATTTTTTGCTTTACTTTCGATTGCATGAATAAATGAATAAAGGAGGACATGTAAAACTCCTGAAAAGACTGAATAAATCAATGCCCATATGAACAAGGATAAATCAGGGCCATGTAAATAAATCACTTGCAGGTGTGAAAGGGGTTTGAGCTGTGAGACTGGGTCAACCTTGACCAAATCTACAGCGTTGTCTATATTCAATGTACCTCATGAAGGGACAACACAGTTCTAGAAGGAGGCCCCTCATGTGAAAGGAGCTAACTCATCAAGGTGGTTTAGGGTTTGCAAAGGCTTTCATCTTATAAAAGGAAGGGGAAGGCAACAAGAGAAGGTTGTTGATTTTCTATATTTCAGAGTATCTTGTTTGTTTAGACAAATAGTATTCTCTTATGTTTAGTGGAGAATTGTGATGCTTAGCACTTGGAGTTCCTATGCAGGGATTTCACCTCTTCCATTGAGGATTATTGGAGGATTTTTTGTTGATTTGATCCACTATCAGGCTTTGGGCCAAGCTCTACTTCCAACTGCAACACAGATTGAGTAAGGGTTTGTTTGCTTTTGTAGGCTGCAGCAAGTGGAACTCTAGATCTGCTTAGATCTAGCTTGTATTGGAGCCTCTTCTCAGTGAGCGTGTCTTTTAACCTCCTGGAAGAGTGCATCCACTGGTTGAGATTCAGATTTGTATCTTGGCATTAGGCCATCACTGTTATTCAAGCTACATCGTAGTTTTCCTTGAGGGATTGCGTTATTTTTAGTGGAGGGTTTGCAGTGTGTTTTGACCCCATTTTTTACGAGAGAGATCTGGTGCTGGGCTTTTCCTTTCATTTTGGTGATCCATGGATTAGCTTGATGATCCATGTTCTGTTTAGATATGATCTATTTTAATGTAAATTCATCTTCAGAAATTTATGAATCATTTTGCAGATCTGCAACTTAAAACTCAGATCTACTCTTTGTAATGCATGATTTGGTCAAAACCCCAAGGGGATCTTGTAAATAAATCTCTCTAATTTACAGATATGAAATGGATCTGATTTTTTATCCACAGATCTTTCCTAGATCTGAGATGTAATATTTAGCTACTGCAGCTCCATAAAATAACGTTTTTAAGCCATTTTGCAGTTTATACATGTGTTGCAGCCCTCTTTTCTGAAGCTTTCTTGCTCTCTTGCCTCCTGTATTCTACTGTAGAGTGTAAGAGCATCATTGTAATTATGATTTGCTGTTGTATATTCATAAGTTGATCATATTTTATAGCCTCCTACTCATGCTTTCCAAGACTATGTTATTTTTGAAGTAGTTTGTTGTGCATAGTTGCAGCCCCTCTTGTAGGGTGTTTTTCAACTAGACTAGGTGGTGGGAGATATGTTTACCACACCTAGTTTGATTTGTTTTTGCTCCCATTTTGGATCTAGACTCCAAATCTGCTGATCTAAGGGATCCAAGGGCTGTAAACTCATTTATGTGCATCAATATCCCAGGAGTGCGTTATTTCAGCAAGCTTGTTGTGACATTCCAATTTTGGAATATTACATCGCCAATCACATGAAGCAAAGAAGAATAAATCAAACCACAACACAGATAATTTCCAGGGGAAAGATTGCTACTCAAAACCCCACTATCATCTATTATATATTCAGCATGGATACATGAAACAATTACAATACAAATCTTCTCACAAGAGTCTCATGTCCTCATCTAATTGTCTCACACTGTCCCAGACAAAACTAACCAACACTTAGCCAATTCTTAGCCTATAAACAGCCTACCTTGCTTGCGCAATTCATGAGGAAAGCAATCCCTATTTCTTAGGAATTTCAGCCTTTCTCAACTGCACAAGGATCATGGGCAATCCAATGAGTGTTTGGTTGCATGGGTGCAACCCAGTAATCCTACAACTGATAGTTAACATCCCTTTCACCTTTGTCTCAACTAGGTTTCCACTGAAACTAACATGCATGCAGCTAATAATAGTAAATCATCAGTTACATGTTAGATCACTGATTGTGAATTAAATAATATTTAATTCACTTGATCTCTCACTAGTGCAACAAACAATTACAATTAGCACAACTGAATTTAACTCACTTAATTGAGTTAACTGATTACACATGCATTAAACTAATGCATCAATTGCACTTCGAACTCTGTTACAACTAGAATTACTCTTCATGACTCACCAACTACCCTCAACTTGAAATTCATGAGCTAACTGAGTTTATCACACTCAGCTAACTATTACAAGTGATTATGAGATAATATTGAATTTTATTGTCCATTTTAAATAAGGTAAAATTAAAATAGACACTGCACCAAATTTATCCCACACCAGTGTAGGTGCTGCTAAAACCTCCTGGTCCCACACTAGTGTAGGTGCTGCTTGGACCTCCTAGTCCCACACTAGTGTAGGTGATGCTTGGACCTCCTGGTCCCACACTAGTGTATGTGGTGCAATTTCTTGTTGAACTTCAACACTCCCTCTCAACAAGAAAGGGATTATCCTTCACCCCGATCTTGCCTCTATGGTATTCAAATTTGCTCTTGGTGAGTGCCTTCGTTAGAATATATACATCCTAATCTTCCGTGGGAATGTACTGAAGTAACATCATGTGCCTCTGAATAGAATCTCTGAGATGGTGGTACCAGATGTCTATGTGCTTGGACCTATCATAAAACATAGGATTAACCGAGAGTTTAGTGTAACTATGGTTATCAAAATGTATCATTGTCGGATCCATCTGAGAACCAAACAAACAAACCAGGATATTTCTCATCCAGATGGCCTCACATGCAACTTGAATTGCTACCATTTACTTTGCCTCTGCTGCACTGAGTGCCACAGATCTTTTCTTCCTACAATTCTAGGAAAATGTTGTTGATCCTATGCTGAAGATCCCTCCTGATGTGTTCTTTCTGTCTGATGGACCGCATGCCCAATCTGCATCTCTGAATCCTTGAAGCTTCAGTCCCTCTATCTGTCTATACCATAATCCATAATCTGTAGTGCCCCAGAGATATCTCAAGACATTATTCCCCTCCTTCCAAAAGAGCTTGGTAGTCTTAACCATAGCTTGACTCAGTTGGTTAAGTACGTAGAAAATGCTTGTTCTGGTGTTCACCAAGTACAACAGTGAACCTACTAACTTCCTATAAACAGTAGCATCCACTACTTCTCCAAAAGTAGCATCCTCTTTCCTCCAATTTCCTGGAAGAGGAGTTTCCATGGGCTTACAGATCTCCATGTGATACTTACCTAGTATCTCTTTGGCATACTTGCCTTGAGAAACAAAAAGTTCACCATCCCGCTGCCATATTTCCAAACCAAGGAAATAATCAAGGAGTCCTTCATTTCAAACTCCCTTGCAAGATCCTCCTTGCATGAGTGTATTAGCTACTCATCACCAGTCAAAATTAGATCATCAACATAAAGTACAATAATCAAGAGCTTACCCTCAACCACAATCTGATATAGGTTTGCATCAGCTTCACTTTTGGTGAAGCCCAACTCGGTGAAATAGATGTCAATTCGAGTGTACCAAGCACGAGGTGCTTTCTTCAGCCCATACAGTGCTCTCTTGAGTCGACACACATGCGACTCACTCTCAAAGATCTCGAAACCTTCTGGCTGCTCTTTGTACACTTATTCCTTAATAACTCCGTTAACAAACACAATTTTCACATCGATCTGATGAATGTGCCACCCCATCTGCACTGAGAGTGCAAGGATAGATCTAATGGAAGAGTACCTCGTGACTGGTGTGAAAGTCTCATCATATTTTATACCCTCAATCTGTGAGAATCCCCGGGCCACAAATCTGGCCCTGTACTTCTCCAAACTCCCATCAGCAACTCTCTTTACCTTGTAGATCCATTTAGATCCAAATTGATTTACCGATTGGTACTGGGACAATCTCCCATGCACCGTTCTTGACAATGGAATCATACTCCTCCACCATTTCATCAACCCAAATTGGTTGCCGCATTTCCTCTTGAAAGGAAGATGGTTCTATCACAATACACTTGCTCATAAGAGCTATGTATCCAGTAAACATGTCTGTATATTGTCTCTGTCTGCACAGTAAAGTAGGTGCTCCTACATTGTCTGTTGCATAAATTCTCAATCTATCAACTTCCGTGATTTGCCTTCTACGATTTCTGGTGGATGGCTCTGCATGAGTGTTTTATACCACTCCATGATCCTATACATGTGGATTATCCACATCTTAAGGCTCATCCTTTAGAACCAAGAGTTCCTCCTCTGCATGAAAATCCAAATCCCTCTCAAGGTACAATCGCATGGCTTTCTCCTCATCAAATTGTATATCCCCTTGCACAACAGTCATTCTGTTGTTTGGAAAATACATCTGATAGTTGTGGGGAATTTCAGTGTACCCCACAAAAATCCAAATCTCATATGTTGGTTCTAGCTTCTTCCTGGGGTCTTTGGTCACATGCACATATACAGATGAGCCAAAAATCTTAAAATGTGAAACATCAGGTTTCTTACCAGTAAAAGCCTCTTCTGGTGTACTCATGCCAAGTATCCTATGAGGACAACGGTTTTGAAAAAATAAAACTGTGTTGCGTGCCTCCGCCCACAGATGTAACGTTAGGCCCTGATCATGCAACATAACTCTTTTTGCACCCACAATTTTTCTGTTCATTCTCTCTGCGACCCCATTCTGTTGTGGGTTATGAGGCACAATCAGTTCTTTCTTAATTCCTTCTTTGCTGCAGAATTTATTGAATTAATTGGAGTTGTACTCACCACCATTTTCACTCCTAAGAGCCTTCACATGCTTCCTCGTGTCTTTCTCCAACAATGCTTTCAACTGAAGAAACTTTGAGAATGTTTGATCTTTCTTCTGCATGAATTAGATCCAACACTTTTGAGAAAAGTCATAAAAAATTATCACATAGTACTTACGCTCTGTTTTCGAAGCAGTAGAGAGTGGTCCACACACGTCTGAGTGAACTCTCTCAAGTATTTCCGAAGCTTGGTTCTCCTTCTCATGAAAGGTGGCCTTTGCATATTTTCCCATAGTACATCCCTTGCATGTGTCTTACTACGCAAGTGTACCCTTGGGAAGACTTGTAGCATGACCTTCAAGGCTCCATGGTGAAGATGGCCCAATCTTCTGTGCCATAACTCACCCTCATCCCGGCTCACCACTTTGTTTTCCTTACCCATTAATGCTGTGCAACCATCTACATCAATTTGATAAATATTCTTAACTCAAATCCCAATATTCTTGGCTTGTCATGTTGTTTTGTGTACGTGAGGTTCTGTGTATGTGTTCGAAAAAAGCGGCAAAATTTTATAAATGATATGTGTTATGTATCCAAGATTCTCCTGATCACACACTATTTTAACTTCATGCACAATACAGAATCTATTCCACCATTGATCATCACATGCGGAAATAAACAAGATTACAATGCACACATGAAACCATAAAAATTCACACACATTAACACAGTGATTTAATGGGAAATCCTGAAGCTAAAAACCCCAACTATCTGTATATAATATATGTCATAGAGATCATGTAACAATCCTCATACAAAGCTGAACATGTCAAGCTCTCGGTACAATACAATCGCTACACACTAATCGGTCCAATCTCATAAATCCATGCTGGCAGTCTGCCTTTCTTTAACGTGCCTCTACTACGCAATCCATGAAGAATGGCTGCAGACCAGACTCCAATCACCCTGGCTTACCTTGCGCAATCCTCATTGGCATCTCCCGCGAGTGTTGGATACAGGCGCAATGCATCACTATAATCCTGGCCACGATAATCCTTGCTCTTTCACCTACCTCTCCACATTGGTCTCCTTTTTCAAATGTCCATGCACGCATAGTTAGCGATGTATTATTTAGTTGATTAATGAGTTAATATTTGGTAATTAGTGTGGGTAATTCACCACTCTCACTAGTGTATCAATACGATTAGACTAGTGCAACTAGCTCAACTCTTGTCTATTGAGTTAAGCGAACACAACTCTTAAACTGCCCCAGAAAGTTCTAGCGAAAGTCCTCTCCGCGATAGCTCCACTTAACCCTCGAGAATAGCATAATTCCTTCTGTCAGCTCCTGTGCCACATCTGTGCACTTAACTGAAGTGCTCCAAGAGAATAAGATAATGTTTATAGTCCAAATATTATTAAGAGCTAATAATATTCGACATATCTGTTTTTAGACTGGCAATCTAAAAATAGATTCCGCCCAATATGTCTAAAAATAGAAGTCCATATATTTTTCCAACTTGACCAACCATCCACAAATAGCATCCTGCAACTCATAGAATATGATCGACATGTCTAAAAATAGACTTTGCGCCAAAAATACCCTGTGGGCCCACTTAGTGAAGGCGACTCTTTTCACTTAGCTCATCATCTTGTTGAATCTCAACACTCACCTCTCCAACGAATGGGGATTATACGCACACAGTATTTTTGTCTCTATAGTGTTAATTTCTCTGGTGGCTGTTGTCGAAATATCGGCATCATGATCCTCCCATGGGAATGTAAGATAGTATAACATGATCTTCTGCCTTTCGTCTGCGATATGATGATACCGGATGTCAATATGTTTAGATCTGTCATGAAATACGCGTTCTATCGCTTGTGCAAGTACGATATCACTTCGGGAGGTAAACCACAAGGTGTGAACCGAACAGCCGACTGAGATCTTCCTCATCCGCATAACCTCGCATGCGACCAAACTTGCTTGCCATGTACTCGCTTTCTATTTGAGCGAGTACCATGGATCTTCCTGTTCTGTTGTGCAAAAGCGCGCAAGACGATCTTGAATATCCCTCCCGGAATTGTGCTCTTTCTATCCGTTGGGCTCCCTGCTCAATTTGCATCTGTGAAGCCATGCAACTTCACCTCATCCGACTGTCTGTACCATAATCCATATCCCGATGTGCCTCTGATATATCTCAATACATGCTTTTCTGCCTTCCAAAAGAGCTTGGTAGGCTTAACCATAGCTTGTGAAAGCTGTTTAATAGCATAGCATATGTTCGGTCGTGTATTGAACAAATACATGAGTGAACCAACCAACCGTCGATAAACAGTGGCATCCACTACCTCTGCCGATGTAGCATCCTCTTTCCTCCATCCACCAGGAAGAGGAGTGTCAATAGGCTTGTAGCCTTGCATGTTGAACTTATCCAGTATCTCCCGGGCATACTTGCCTTGAGACAAAAATAGTCCACCCTTTCGCTGCCAAATTTCCAATCCCAGGAAATAATGAAGGAGGCCCAAGTCCTTCATCTCAAACTCCTTTGCAAGATCAGCCTTGCATGAGTGTATCAACAATTAATCACCTGTTAGCATCAAATCATCTACATAAAGTACAATGATCAGCAACTTACCCTCAACCACAATCTGGTACAGGTTAGGATCCTCCTCACTCTTGGTAAAACCGAGTCCGGTGAAATAACTATCTATCCATGTGTACCAAGCACAAGGTGCTTGTTTCAGCCCATGCAACACTCTTTTGAGCCTGCACACATGCGACTCGCTGCTGAAGATTTCAAAACCTTCAGGCTGATCTATGTACACCTCCTCCTCAATGAATCTGTTGAGGAATGCAGTCTTCACATCCATCTGATGAATGTGCCAACCCATCTGCGCTGAGAGAGCTAGGATGCTCCGTATGGAAGAATACCTTGTGACAGGTGCAAATGTTTCTTCATAGTCGATCCCCTCAATCTGTGAGAAGCCCCGAGAAACAAATCTTGCCTTATACTTCTCGACGCTCTCGTCAGCAGTTTGCTTCAATTTGTAGATCCATCTCTGACCTACCACTGATTTCCCTTTCAGCCTTGGGAAAATCTCCCATGCACTGTTTCTGACAATCAAATCATACTCTTCCACCATGGCATCTACCCATGCAGGGTCCTCCATAACTTCCTCGAAAGAGGATGGATCCGTCATGATACACTTTCTCATCAGAGCCATGTATCCAGTAAATTGGTCAGGTGACTGTCTCTGTTTGCGCTGTGATGTAGGTGCTCCTACATTTTGCGCTGCATCAAGATTCAGTCGCTCAGATTTTGTAGTGCGCTTCCGCCCTCTGATGTTTGGTGCTGCATGAGTGGTTTCTTCCACTCCATGAACCTCCTCTTGTGGTTGATCCACATCCTGAGGCTCATCCTTAGGAACTAATAGCTCCTCATCTGCTTGCAAGTGTAGCTCCCTCTCAAGCGAACACTTCATGGCTTTATCCTCATGAAATTTGATATCCCATTGCACAACAGTCTTCCGACTATCTGGAAAATACACACAATAGTTGTGGGGTGTTTCTGTGTACCCCACAAATATCCCAACCTCTGTGGTCGGCTCCAACTTCTTCCTGGCATCCTTCGTCACATGAATGTAAACGAGTGAGCCAAAAATCTTCAAATGAGAAATATCAGGCTTCTTACCAGAAAACGCCTCTTCGGGTGTAATCATGCCAAGTACTCTATGAGGAAAACATTTTTGCACATAAACCGTAGTGTTGCATGCTTCTGCCCACAAGTGTATGGGAAGGCCCTGATCATGCAACATTGCCCGTGTAACACCCACGATCTTTCTATTCTTTCGCTCTGCGACCCCATTCTGTTGTGGGTTATGAGGCACTATGAGCTCTCATCGAATTCCTTCTGCGATGCAAAATTCTTTGAATTCGCCAGAGATGAATTCACCACCATTATTGCTCCTAAGAGCCTTTACCTGCTTCCCCGACTCTTTCTCAACCAGTGCCTTAAACTCACAGAACTTTGAGAATGTCTCGCTCTTCTTCTACATGAAGAAGATCTAGCACTTATGAGAAAAGTCATCAAAAAATATCACATAATACCTGTGCTTTGCTATCGAAGCTATTGAGAAAGGTCCACACACTTCTGTGTGAATTCTCTCAAGGATCATCGTGGTGTGACTATCCTTCTCATGAAAGGTGGCTTTCACAAATTTTCCCAAAGTACATCCCTTGCAATGATCTAACTGCGCAAGTGTACCCTTGGGAAGCCCGGTAGAAATCTGCTGCAAATTTTTCAAAGCGCCATGGTGAAGATGGCCCAATCTCCTGTGCCACAATTTGTCCTCATCCCGACTCACAACTGCTTCTGCTTTGCCTGCCATTGCTACGCAGCCATCTACCTGCAATTGATAAAGGTTCTTAACTCAAACCCCTATCCTCCAGGTTTCACCGGTTGCCTTACTGTGCAGGAAAGCCTTTCCCTCGCTAATGACAACATCATATCCCTTGTCTTCCAACATAGCCACAGAGATCAGATTCTTCTTCAATCTTGGAACATGCATGACATCCTTCAATATGAAAGGTTTACCAGACTCCCTCTCAAAGGAAATGGTCTTGATACCAGTCGCACTATATCTACCATCATCTCCCATCTTGATGTGCACTCCAATATCCTTCTCATCCAGATCACTGAACAAATCTTTGTCTCCGGTCATATGAAAAGATGCACCACTTTCAAGAAACCACACTGATCCCATCACACTTGAGACCAAGCATGCGATCAGCGAATAATCCAACTCAAACTGTGAGGCTAAGGCCTCTCCAGCTGCAGATCTAACAGCCTGCTTATTTTTCTTCTTCTGTGGACAATTAGTGGCGTAATGTCCATGCTGGTGACAGTGAAAGCACTTCACCTTGGACAAGTCCTACTTCTTGCCTTTCGCACTGGATTGAGAAGGATTTTTCTTTCCCTTCCCTTTCCTTGCTTTGGAAGCCAAAGAGAAATTTTCTTCATCTTCATTCTTCGATGAAGATCCATCCCTAGTACTCCACCTTATCTCCTCCTGCAAAAGATCCGACCAAAGTCACTCCCATCCCAGCAGTTTCTCCCGACCATTGACAGAGTCTTCGTAGGAATGCCAAATCTTCGGAAGCCTAAGGAGAGCCAAGATCACCAAGTCCTCTTCATCTATAGTAACCCCCACACTTCCCATCTCATCCTTGCACTGGACAAACTTCGTGAGGTACTTGGGTATACTTTCGCCCTTCTCCATTTTTATTTTTCTGAGCTTGTCTTTAAGCGCCAACTTCCTCTGGTCGCTTTTTCTTTGGAAAAAGTATGTCAAAGCTTTCCACATCAAGAATGGAGAATCTTTACCATGAAGGCTAGACACTATGTGATCCTTCACACCTTCCAACAGAATTCTTCGACATTTTGTTGTCTTCTTTTGCCATGCGTCAAGTGTGGCTGCATCGCTAGAAGCAGGTTTTGGAATTTTTGCAACTATGAACTCCTTCAACCCATTATCCTCCAGCACCACCTCCATCCTGTCCTTCTATGCAATATAATTCGAGCTGCCTTCAAGGGCATACTCCAATTGCAATCCGTTGAAAGACATTTCAATGAATGCTCAACTTCGACACCAAGAAAACACTGCAGCAAATTCGAATTCCACCAGCACAAAACTCAACCGCTTCAATAATTGCAATATGCTCCAATGATCAAATTATCTGATACCATGTAGAAATTATATAAATGATATTTTATATGTCGAATATTCTCCTGATCACACACTATTTGACTTCATGCACAATACAAAATCTATTCCACCATTAATCATCACATGCGGAAATAAACAAGATCACAATGCACACATGAAACCATAAAAATTCACACACATTAACACAGTGATTTTACGGGAAAGCCTGAAGATAAAAACCCCAACTATATGTATCTAATATATGTCATAGAGATCATGTAACAATCCTCATACAAAGCTGAACATGTCAAGCTCTCATTACAATACAATCGCTACACACTAATCAGGTCCGATCTAGCAAATCCATGCACCGATCTCTGCCACCTACTAGCCTGCCTCTACTATGCAATCCCTGCTGAAGAATGGCTCTGAATTAACTCCAATCCACCTGGCTTGCACTGCGCAATCCTCATTGGCATCTCCAATCACTGTGTGTTGCAAATCATGCAACACTATAGTCACAACTGATAGTCAACCTGCTCTTTCACCTACCTCTCCACTGGTCTCCACTGAAACTGTCCATGCACTGTAGTTAACTGATGTATTCTTCAATTGATTAATAAGTTAATATTTAGTGAATTAATTAATAATTAATTCACACCACTCTCACTAGTGTATCAATCAGTTAGACTAGATACAACTAGCTCAACTGTGTCTAACTGAGTTAAACTGAACACAACTCCACCAACTGCCTCAATAACTCCACCAAACTCTGTCACATGAGTTCTAACTGAAGTCTCCATGCAATAGCTCCACTTAACCCTCAGGAATAGCGTAATTCCTTCTGTCAGCTCCTGTGCCACATCTGTGCACTTAACAAAAGTGCTCCAAGAGAATAAGATAATGTTTATAGTCCAAATATTATTAAGAGCTAATAATATTCGACATATCTATTTTTAGACTGGAAATCTAAAAATATATTCCGCCTAATATGTCTAAAAATAGAAGTCCATCTATTTTTTCCAACTTGACCAACCATCCACAAATAGCATCTTGCAACTCATAGAATATGATCGACATGTCTAAAAATAGACTTTGCGCCAAAAATAGCCTGCGGGCCCACTTAGTGAAGGTGACTCTTTTCACTAAGCTCATCATCTTGTTGAATCTCAACAACAACATCATAGCCTCTATCCTCCAACATTGCAACTGAGACTAAATTTTTCTTCAAGCCTGTTACATGCATTACATATTTTATTGAAAGGGTTTACCTGACTGTCTCTAGAAGGTAATGGTACCAATCTCGGTAGCACTGTACTTCCCATCATCACCCATTTTGATATGCATCTGGAGGTCCTTCTCCTCCAAGCTACTGCATTTTTTTTTTGTCTCCCGTCATGTGAAAGGATGCACCACTATCCAAGTACCACACCGATCCCATTACACTTGACACCATGCATGCAATGAGTGAGAAGTCAAGCTCAAATTGCGAGTCAAAAGCCTCACCAGCTGCAGATCCTGAAGCCTTCTTGTTCTTCTTATTTTTTGGATAGTTAGTGGCATAATTCCCACACTCATGACAGTGAAAACACTTCACTCTGGACATTTCGCACTTCTTGCCATATTTACCGGACTTGGATTTGGAATGGATTTTCTTTCCTTTCCCCTTCTTCACCTTGGAAGCCAAAGCACAGTCTTCTTCATCTTCATTCTTAGATGAAGATCCATCTCTGGTATTGCGTCTGAACACCTCTTGCACCAAATTCGACCAAAGTTGTTCCCAATCTGACAGCTTTTCCCTTCCATTCACAAAGTCCTGATAACTATGCCAACTCTTGGGAAGTCTTAGAAGAGCTTGTCTCACCAAATCATCATCAGCGACAATAATTCCAACGCTCCCAAGCTCATCCCGACATTGGAAAAAATTTGTTAAATATTTGGCATGGATTCTCCTTTCTCCATCTTGATCTTCCTAAGTTTATCTTTCAGTGCCAATTTCCTATGATCACTACTGCTCTCAAATAGATATGTCAAAGCTTTCCACATTGCATATGGTGTCACTTTTCCATGGATACTTGAGACAATGTGGTCTCGTACTCCCTCCAGTAAGATCCTCCTTTCCTTTTCAACTTTCTTTTGCCATGCATCAAGATTTGCAACATCTGTCACAGCGGGTTTGGGAACACCATTGTCAATGAATTCCTTCAACCCATTGTCCTCCAGTACTGCCTCCATCCTGTATTTCCAAGCAATATATTTAGAGCTTCCCTCAAGTGCATACTCCAATCTCAAGTGCCATTTTGATCCTAAATCACCTGTAGCACCAAGAAAGTCTTCTACAAATTCGAATTCTATTCAATCAAAAACTCAGCTCCTCCTCCACTATTGTGATTTCTTGTGCTCTGATACCATGTATAAATTATACAAAAAATATGTATATCATGGATTCAATTCGATCTAACAATGTACTAAATCTAAATATTGAATCGCTTCTACAAATCAATTGCGAAAATTAAATACAATCGCCAATCACATGAAGCAAAGAAGAATAAATCAAACCACAACAAAGGCAATTTCCTGGGGAAAGCTTGCTGCTCAAAACACCACTATCTTCTAATGTATATTCAGCATGTATACATGGAACAATTACAATACAACTCTTCTCAAAAGAGTCTCCTATGCTCAGCTAATTGTCTCACACTGTCTTGGACAAAACTGACCAACACTTAGCTAATTCTCGACCTCTAAACATCATGCCTTGCTTGCACAATTCGTGAGGAATGCAATCCCTATTCCTTAGGAATTTTATCCTTTCTCAACTCTGCAAGGATCATGGGAAATACAATGAGTGTTTGGTTGCATGGGTGCAACCCAATAATCCTACAATTGATAGTTAACATCCCTTTCACCTTTATATCAACTGGGTCTCCACTAGAACTGACATGCATGCATGTAAATCATCAGTTGCATGTTAGATCACTGATTGTGAATTAAATAATATTTAATTCACTTGATCTCTCACTAGTGAAACAAACAGTTACAACTAACAAAACTTAATTTAACTCACTTAACCGAGTTAACTGATTACACATGCATTAAACTAATGCACCAACTACACTTCGAACTCTGTTACAACTAGAATCACTCTGCATGCCTCACCACCTACCCTCAACTCGAAATTCATGAGCTAACTAAGCTTATCACACTCAGTTAACTATTACAAGTGATTATGATATAAGATTACGTTTTATTGTCCATTTTAATTAAGGGAAATTAAAATAGACATTGCACCAAATTTATCCCACACTAGTGTAGGTGCTGCTAAGACCTCCTGGTCCCACACTAGTGCAGGTGCTACTTGGACCTCCTCATCCCACACCAGTGTATGTGCTGCAATTTCTTGTTGAACTTCAACAATATCTAACTTTTAAAACCCACGAGGCAAGGGCTTGTTGGTGATCGAGTGTTCTATTAAGGCACTTGTTTGTAAACGTCAGCGGTTCAAACCTCGTGGGGAGCACGTCAGGCGTAAGCGTGTGAAAATTGCTTAGCATTGTTGCGGGGAATGATGTCAGTTAGGGGGGTTTTCATTGGTAGCAACATGATGTAATCTTGGGTGGCAGCTATGATTGTATGGTTCTCGTTACCGGTTTCCCTCCCGATACAAAAAAACAAAAAAAAACAAAACAAAACAAAACAAAACAAAAAACAAAAAACTAACTCTTAGGAATACTTTAATATATTTTATGAAGAGGGAAAATATATTCAAAATGGTCAAATATCTTTATTTAGAAATAATTAACAAATAAAATGATTTATTAATTAATTCTTGAGGATTAAAAAAGACATGAAAATGAAATAATTATTAAATAGTGATTTAACAATTATTCCAAAAATAGAATTAAAGAATAATAAATAAATAGTGATTTATTTAATTATACCTAGGGGATTTAGTCAAATGTGACAATGAATAATTATCAAATAACTATTTAATAATTATTCTTAGAGAAAATTAAATAAATAATGATTCATTCAATTATTCTCATGTGGTTTTTCTAATTTTAATAAAAATTGTTTACTAAATTATTTCCCATGGTAAAAGTGATTTTACTATGGTAAAATTAATCCTACATGGTGTATTTCGATCCACCTAGTTAGAAATGGCTAGGTGGTTATTTTTTAGGTGTTAACAATAGCCTCCAGGGTACCCAAGCCGTTACAAGGCTCTAGAGATTCGTATCTCAACCCACAGCCTCTAGGGAATCCAAGTTGTTACATGGATCCAAAGATTCCTATCTCAACCCATAGCCTCCAGACTCCAGAGAATCCAAGTTGTTACAGGGCTCCAAAGATACCTATCTCAACCCACAGCCTCTGGAGACCCCAAGCTATTACAGGGCTCCAAAGACTAGTTTCCCAACCCACAACCTCTAGGGAACCGAAATACCAATCCCTTCACTTCTCTTCTCTTCTCTTCATACGAGTTGTTTCTCTACTCTTTTCTCCTTTTTTATTTCTGCTCAAATTGTCACTATGCTCGCATGAGCGAATAAGAGAATTAAATACTGCATGAACAAATGAATGAGAGAATCAAATTCTCCCCCTTTGCCCCATTATTTCGTTTCCTTCTTCTGTAGGTGTGTTCCATCCTCGTCCTTACTACATTGGCTAGTCTCATCCTCCATAAATTTTTCTTGTTATCTTTCCTTGGTAAGGCTCCCAAGCACCTTGGCATGTGTACTTTATATTGCAGCTCATTTAATTTAAGAAACAATGTATTAAAATCATGCACCAGCCAACTTTTAATGGTTGTGCAACAATTCAAATTTTCTGCATAAGAAAACCTCAACATCCCAAGAAAGAAATTCTCCTCTTCAGTGCCTTTGACTCAGTCCACTCTTTAAAATTTGAAATATCTGTAAAAATATTTACAATTCATTTTATGAGAGAACCATGGGTGGGGTTGTCATATTGCCTATGAATTGGCTTATATTACAATGGTAAAATATATTTTCTACCTTGAAAAAAAAATAAAAAATCTAACTCTTAGGAATACTTTATTATATTTTATGAAGAGGGAAAATATATTCAAAATGGTCAAATATCTTTATTTAGAAATAATTAACAAATAAAATGATTTATTAATTAATTTGTGAGGATTAAGAAAGACATGAAATTGAAATAATTATTAAATAGTGATTTAACAATTATTCCAAAAATAGAATTAAAGAATAATAAATAAATAGTGATTTATTTAATTATACCTAGGGGATTTAGTCAAATGTGACAAAGAATAATTATCAAATAATGATTTAATAATTATTCTTGGAGAAAATTAAATAAATAATGATTCATTCAATTATTTTCATGCGGTTTTTCTAATTTTAATCAGAAATAATTTAATAAAAATGGTTTACTAAATTATTTCCCATGGTAAAAGTGATTTTACTATGGTAAAATTAATCCTACATGGTGTATTTCGATCCACCTAGTTAGAAATGGCTAGGTGGTTATTTTTTAAGTGATAACAATAGCCTCCAAGGTACCCAAGCTGTTACAGGGCTCTAGAGATTCTTATCTCAACCCACAACTTTTAGGGAATCAAAGTTGTTACAGGGATCCAAAGATTCCTATCTCAACCCACAACCTCTAGACTCCAGAGAACCCAAATTGTTACAGGGCTCCAAAGATACCTATCTCAACCCACAATCTCTAGGGACCCCAAGCTATTACAGGGCTCCAAAGACTAGTTTCCCAACCCATAGCCTCTAGGGAACCGAAATACCAATCCCTTCACTTCTCTTCTCTTCTCTTCTCTTCATACGCGTTGTTTCTCTACTCTTTTCTCCTTGTTGATTTCTGCTCAAATTGTCACTATGCTCACATGAGTGAATGAGAGAATGGAATACTGCATGAACGAACGAATGAGAGAATCAAATGCTCCCCCTTTGCCCTATTATTTCTTTTCCTTCTTCTCTAGGTGTGTTCCATCCTCGTCCTTACTGCATTGGCTAGTCTCATCCTCCATAAAATTTTCCTATCCTCTTTCCTTGTTAAGGCTCCCAAGCACCTTGGCATGTGTACTTCCTTTTGCAACTCATTTAATTTAAGAAACAGTGTATTAAAATCATGCACTAGCCAACTTTTAATGGTTGTGCAACAATTCAAATTTTCTACATAAGAAAACCTCAAAATCACAAGAAAGCAATTCTCCTCTTCAAATTTGGAATATGTGTGCCTTTGACTCAGTCCACTCTTTAAAATTTTACATATCTGTAAAAATATTTACAATTAATTTTATGAGAGAACCATGGGTGGGGTTGTCATATTACCTATGAATTGGCTTATATTACAATGGTAAAATATATTTTCTACCTTGAAAATGCACATTTAAACATGACCTTGTTTTGACACTATTTATCCCTAGTAACACTTTACCAACTCATATCTACTCATCTCGACTCAAACTAAACTTTTTGCAATCATCATCTTTTTCGTCATATTTTAATGTAATTCACAATAAACCATCAATAACTCCATTACCTTGTTTTACATAAAGGAACCCTCTTAAAATATAATACTTTTTATATTTTTAACTCATCTCTACAAACGTTATCAAGTCGCTCCTCTTAACTTTTCCAACAATTTTTTTTTTGTAAATATGTCCATATATTTCTATTGACAGCTAAGAAAATTACATGAAGTTTACATTGCGGTTTCTTCAAAACTTAGACAATTCCAGAGTAAGCATATTTCACCATTCTAGGTGCATAAATCATAGCACAATAGACACTAGACTTAGCTAAATGGGCTAGCGTGACTCCACCAAATCCACAACATGAATGTAATAACCCTGGTGAAAATTCCATGTAATAAAAGTTAAAAAGAATAACCACGGTTGATGGGACACTTACTCCAAGTTGAATGTTGGGAAAAACATCCTAGTGGGTATTGATTTTATTTATTATGGCTAAGGAAATTGGAAAAGGAAAAGGCAAAGGCTTTGGAGAGGCAAAGTGGAATTTTTGGCATATTTATTTATGAAAATAATGGAAATTAGGAGAAAAGGGAGATGAAAGGTCACAGGTTGTATGTGAGGAGGAAAATGAAGGAAAATAATGGAAAATGAAGAGAATAAAGGTCTATTCTATAAAAATGTTTCTGAGGATCAGTGGGTACCTTTTGTTAGTGCATTTTTTGGAGCTCTCTCTCTCTCTCTCTCTGTTGGACACTTAGAGTTTTTAAAGCACTTTGGCATTGGAGCAAGAAAGACATGAAAGAAGGAAGAAGGAGGAAGCAAGCAAGGAGGAGCGGGAATCAAGTAGCTATAGAAGTATTCTTTGTAGGTATTGATTTGCATGTATGATTTCCTTGCTAGATTTGGCATGCATGGTATTGCATGTGGTTCTTTGTTGTCTTGGCATGTGATTTTGCTTGGTGTGACAGTGTTTTCAGGGTAGCATTGAAATTTTCGACTAGCCATGGTGTTGTGGAGTTCTCATGTTTTGATTTAGTTGGATTACTGGATGGATTTGATGCTGAGTGAGGTGGATCTCTGAATGATTATAGAACCAGTTTTTTTGTTGCCTCAGTTTAGGGCCTAGTAATCTGAGTTTGGATTGTGGTAAATCCTGAGAGGTGGTGATTTTCTCTCCATTTCAGGCCTAAGAATATTGGGTTGGGATTACGGTAAATCCTGGAGATTATGTCTCGGTTTAGGGAATAGTGACCCCTAATTTGTACTGCGGGTTGCGGTAAATCCTAAGAGACTAAGAGACAGGGAAATTCCTCACAGTTTAGGTGGAGAGAATTCAGTGATATACATGCTTGTGTTGGCCTAGTGATAGGGTGTATATAATGGTAAATACTGGTTTATGATTGATAAGGGTGAGGTGGTTAGCCTCGGGATGCCCTGGTTGGTTCTTTTGGTTTGAGTTCCACATTCATGCTTGTAATATGGCATGGGGGTGATTGGCTGAAGAGAGATTTGGCTCTTCCAATCTATGGTTGAGTGGAACATGGAAGTCCCATCTCCGGTTGGTTTTTACACTCGTTAATGAGAACCTCAATCCTTTGGTATTTGATGTGTAATTGTACTAGTTATTATGTGGATTATATTGTTGGTGTATCTATTATATTTTTGTTGTTATTATGTTGGTTATAAGCATGTAATTTATAAGTGATGATGTATGGCTCTCTCCATATTTTTACTTGTAAATGAATACACCATGTAACTATGGTAAAATAGATTGTATTGCAGCTTATGATGTAAGGGAGAAATGTTTCTTGGTGATTCGCATATAAGTATGAGACCCCTGTGTTTAAATTTTTTGTTTAGACCTTTAGATGCAATGTTTGCGACGTGTTTGGTGAAATTTTTGTCATGGTTGGGAGG